>VZRU01005492.1:137128-205952 GCA_013398155.1 Pedionomus torquatus | reverse complement strand
TTTTCCTTTTTTTTTTTTTTTTAATTTTTCTCCCCCCTTTGGCCACTGACAAGCCATCACTGGGGTTACAAGCCCCTCTGCCCTCCATAGGGTCAAACAGGTTGAAAAATGCTGTCCATAAAGGAGGAATTCTTTACACTCAGGGAAGAATGTGCTGATTTGAAATACTTTGTGTGCATGATGTGTCTAAGCACCAGACCCACCACCTTGCTGAAGCCCTCTATCTATGCAGCAGGTTGCCATGGGCTCAGCCACCTTCTCAGCCATCAGGGTAAAATGAACTGGCAGGAGGGTCCATGGTGAGCCTTCTTCCCCCAAGATTCAGACTGTGTAGCACTGGCTCTTGACTAAGGCAAGGTGCTGCCATGAGGGTTGTCTGCTAGGCACTGAGCTGAAGGGCTCCCTCGTGTTTGATGTGGCAGAGATGTGGCTTGCTGGCCTGGGATGTCTTGGAGAAGGTCAAGCCAAGGGTGAAAGCTTTGTTTCCTGTTGCTGCAGGTTGGCTGAGTGTTTGGTTTTTCTGTGGTTTGGGCTGTTGCAGCCAGGGTGATCCTTTTTTCTCTCTCCTTCCTTCCTTCCTCCTCTGCAGCTTCTTAGCGAGGTTGGGCTGCTCATCCTGTGTGGATTATTTCACGACCCAGGGGCTGACCACCATCTATCAGATTGAGCATTACTCCATGGATGTAAGTAACTCCTCACCATTTCCTTTGTTTGCACTCTTGGCCCTGCTATAGAAACGGGTCAGAAATCTGGAATCAGTATATTTTTGTTTTTATACAATTAATTTGATTCTAAGGCTGTTGCACACAGGGAAGACTTATTGTGAGGTGAAGAGAGGTTGGACTCAGGGCCAGCATTGTAACTGCCTTGCCTGGCATAGAGAAAGAGCATCCCTCCTCCCCACCACTCTCCTTTTTAGCCCTTGAAGTGGCCCCAGCCCACATGCCTGTTAGTTCTGCAGGGCTTGGTTTCAGTTTATATTGCTCTGAAACACCTCCCGTGCCTGCAGACAACTAGGCTGTCCAGAAGTGGTCTGCGTTTTTCACTCCCTGCTTCTGTTTTCTGGCCTTACCTTAACAATCTTTCCCTGCCACTGGTGTCTCAGCCCAGCTGGTTTGGTTTTTTGTGTTTTTGTGTTTGTTTTTTTTCCTTCTTGCATGGCTTTTGCTGCAGGGTTGCTGCTTCCTCTCCTGTGCCATTGCTCTTCTCAGGGCTGGCTGTCCCAGGTTTTTTTGCGCTGAGACTTTGCAAGACTGTGGTGCTTTTGCTTCCTATTGTGGACTGCCTTCCTTCTGATTCTGCTCCAATTAGGAAAGCTGACCCAAATGAACCAAAAAGGGTTGCTAATTTTTTCAGAAGCTGGTATTGCTTTTCCCAGTGTTGAGGTAATGTTATCCTCAGGTACTGCACCAGAGATGATGGGGCCTCAAAGTCCAAGTTTTCTAAGGCTATGAGTCTGTTCTTAAATTTTAGTTATGTTCAAGTAATTATGGCAGTTGCTCAGGAGTCAGACCAAGAGCTTCAAATACTGGAGCTCAGACTTGGATACTAATATAATTTCGCAGGCTTTGAAATAAACACGGAGGTTTTCAAAGCCATTGAACTTCCACAGCACAACATTCCTCACCACAGAGAACCAGCAGATATCCCTCCAGTTGTCTTGGAGGCCTTGCAGTCCAGTTAAACATCTAGCTTAAGGTCACCATATCTTTTGCATGAATGTGTGTTCTGTGTAACTTCAAAACAGACCTTGTGTCATTAGCCCTTACTGCCTCATGGCTACACATTCATCTTCAGAAGCGAACCACCACCTTCAGGATTAGTGGTTTGTCTTCTACAGTGCATCATGACCACCTGGATTTTAGCAGCTTTGTTGGTGCTAAAAATAAATAGGCATTTGCAGGGTGGCCCAGAGGCTGCTTCTACTACCCAAGTCTAGTTTGCACAATGATTGCCCTATTAAGCCCTTCACCTTGCCTTACAGGATCTGGTGAGCCTCAAGATCCCAGAGCAGTTCCGCCATGCCATCTGGAAGGGCATCCTGGACCACCGGCAGCTCCATGACTTCTCCTCCCCTCCCCACCTCCTGCGCACCCCCAGTGGCGCCTCCACCGTCAGCGTGGGCTCCAGTGAAACCCGGGGAGAGCGAGTCATCGACGCAGTCCGCTTCACGCTCCGGCAGACCATTTCTTTCCCACCCCGTGATGAGTGGAACGACTTCAACTTCGACATGGATGCCCGGCGCAACAAACAGCAACGCATCAAGGAGGAAGGGGAGTGAGCCCCACAGACCCTGCTCCACCCCGCCTCGGCCACAAACTGCTCAGCCCTTCATTTGTCTTCCTTCTGCTTGGTACTGCACCCCTGGACAAAGGGCGGAGGGAACCTTCTTGCTCACTCATGCTAGGTTATGCCCTTGACGCTGTCTAGGTCATGCTCCTGGACCGCAACCTCCACCCCAGCTCTTGCAAGGGGAAGAGCTGAGTGAAGGGGGAAGGTGGGCGGTATTTCCTTGAAAACCATTGGCCTCCTCGAGAAGGTGGTGTTCTTGTTTCATGTTTTACTTTGGGGAGAGGGCTTCTTTTCTTGACTTTTAAATCCTCACATACCTTGTGGGCATCCTGACCTGCAAACTTGTCTCTCATCCAGCGATCCCGCTTTGAAAAGCAGGAAGGTTAAAATAATTCTTTAAAAAGCCAAAAAGCCACCCTACAACTAAAAGCCCAACCCTGAAACCAAATGCCAAAAAAAAACAAAACAAAAAAAAACAAAACAAAAAAAAAACCAACCCAAAGACATCAAAACCTGAATTAGTAGTTCATCCAAAAAATAAATGGGAATCGGTCTGCTGAACGTTGCACTTAAACAGCCTCTTCCCACGGAGCTGAGTGCTCTGTTCATGTGTAATATTCTCCAGCGGAGACGGCACATGCACTTTGCTGGGCAGGCCAGCGCTTACGGCCACCTGCAATCCACTTTTTCCTTTTCCTTTGCCTTCTCTGGGGGGGAAAAACCAAACCTGCTGTCTCTTCTTGTTTTGAATTAGTCCATGTGTATGTCCTGGCTTGCTTGTTTCAGGATGTAAATGCAAATACAGCTAACGGTCACTCTTATCTTCTGTCCCCATCCAACCTTTAAGCCGTTCTGTACTACTACTGACATTTAAGCTAGCGAATTAGGCTTTGCCACATACGCAGCCTGGTTAGTTTAGCATGAGGATTTGCCTGCCTAGTCTCCAGTTGAGCAGAGGACCAACTGGGAGCAGCACACTGACTTGTAGGGCTTCATCTATCCTGAACCCAGACAATATTTTATTTAGATCATGCTAGATTGGCTTCCTGCCAAGTAGAACCCTCTCTAGATGCGTCTGTAATAGGCTGGAGCCTGTTGTGGTTAGTTGCTGGTGACTATAAACTGAGTGATAAGCAACTAGAAGTGGAGAGTAAAAAAAAAAAGAAATTTCCAGCTCCCTTGGAACAAGGAACCAGTTCCTGGTAATATGAGTGTTGCTACTGCAAAAAGTCATGTTTACACGAGAAATTGATTTTTCTCTGGTCTTTTTTTCTTTTTCTTTATTGGTTCTACAGCAGCTGTGCTCTGAGGCATTTCCTCTGACTGCCAGTGATCCTGTGGACAAGTAACTGAACAGAGTGTGTGTTTTTACATTTATATAGGCCAAGGTAGTGGGACACTAACATATGCAAAACAAACCTTAACTGTGGAGCTTGGCTCAGCACAGCTTCTTTCAAGTTGGCTTGCTCTTTCTAACAGTAAGCCTGACTCTTTTTGGCTGGGGAAAGATGAAAAAATCAGTTTAAATGACTTGTCATCCTACCTGGCTACAACCAAATAATCCTGTTTCAATGCAGTGGCTGTTTTCTGAGCCCTGTTGTGTGCCACTCATTTCATTTAAGTACGATATTGTTATCATCTTCCTCCATCTGCCTGTTGTGCCAGGTCAACGTTGCATTCAAAGACTGCCTTTTGGTAACTGTGCAAGCCTATTTTGGGTAGCTCTAATTGGTAATGCAAGATGGTTACTCTGTAAAGTGTGTACATAAATATTTTTTTTGTATGTGTAATTTTTGTTTCGTACAGCATAACATGCCAATTTTTCTTTCTTCTTGGGCTACTGGGTCAGACAGAACCACAATGAAATGTTGTTTGTTTTTCTGTTTTTTGTTTTTTAATTATTATTTTTATGCAAAATGCTTACAGTATACCTTGTAATAAATGACTCATCACTGGACAGATGTATTTGTACTTTTCATACTGAGATTCCTGTGTTACTCTGCAGCTGAGGGGGGAGGGGGCAGGTACTGAAAGCCTGTTTTATCATTTTATTTTGTAACACTTCAAAGACCAGCGTCCTAGATTTCAAACTATTTAACATACTCAGTGTGAAAACTTACTATGTTGTTTTTTGGGTTTTTTTTCCTATATGCTACAAACGAAGCGAGTCATCTTGCTCTTGACTCAAAGCAAGAATTAATTCAGTGGGGCAGCATTAGTGCGGGGAAAGTGTTAGTGCAGGTACTCTGCAAATTCCTTGAGGTGAATTAGGCTGTACCCTTCTCACCTCCGAGGTTTTGCATCTCCATTGTATAATCCTTCTGAGCTGCTTCAGTATTGTACAAATATTGATGCAAAAATACCGTCATTTTAGAAACTAGGAAGCTTCTGACTATAAAGGTTAATGCAATTAATGCTGTGCCCAGTCTGGGTGCTTTTCAACTCAGCAGTGAGATGGAGCTTTTCTGCTGCATCACTATTGATTAAAATATATGCTGTGAAAACCTTCTTTCTACTGTATACCACTATGGAGCCCATCTCTGTATAACTGGAATCTTCAAGTGAGTTTGAATTGCTGTAGCTTTTACCTTCCCCTGTAGAGCTGTGATTTTTTTTGTTTTGTTTTGTTTTGATACATCAAAGCACGTAGGGGTTAATCGAGCTGAGAATCTGCCAATGCTTGTAGCAATGACAGTGTTGACTGCACCAAAACCTGAGTGTGTTTTGGAACACCATGTTGTTGAAGTCAATGAAAATAAAAGCCAAACTGAAAACGACACTGAATTACCAAACAGCCTCTTTTCTTGTCTGTGCGCCTCCTTGGAATTGAGAGGGAGACTTTGTTGCTGCTTTTTCCTCTGAGCAGCTGGGGCTTAGCATTGCCTTTGCCCACATGTAGTTTTACCAGGTTTCTTTATTCTGTTTCTGAGCAGGGCACTGGAAAGTAACCCATCTTCAGTGTCCTGCTCAAATACAATGGAGCTGTGACTGCTCTGTGCCCTGGCTGGGTGAGAGAATGTGTGCTTTGAGCAGGCAGCTGCCCTTTCTTACCTCCACGCTTGGGAAATAGCCTTCCATAGCCATCTGCACCTCTCTACTGGGAGCTTAGGGAGGTTTGTCCTTTTTATTTAACTTAAATAAGGCTTTGTACATCACCCGATGTATCTTCTCTTCTACCAAAGATACATCCTTTTCCTTTGCATCTTAGTTCCTCTTCCAAGAATTTGGAAGAAAAGAAGCTCAGAGCTGGTTTGGTGGCTGTTCTGAAATTAATAGTGAGCTGGAAGCCTGGAGCTTAGGTCTATCTGTGGACCACCATGTTAACAGCCCAGCTTCATCGGTGGTTTTTGTATGGGGCCTCATGTCTCTCCCTCTCTTACAGTTTTCCTGGGTTATAGTTGCAGGGTGGCAGCTTGAGAATGGAAAGGGGCAATTAAAAAAAAAAAAAAAAACAAAAAAAACCACAAAAGTCTTAAAAGAGGAAAAAGCTTTCTGTAGGAGTCAGTTTTACATTTACTATTTGGGTAGGGAATGGCTGCCTGGTTTTTTTGGTTCTGGCCATTGGTTGTTTTTTTCCTTTTTGCTGAAGGGTGGGAGAAGCAGTTGTTTCTGACTGTCAATATCCAGAGGCGCCAGTTCCCTGGTTCCACACAGAGTCAGGGATTGCTGAATGTGACTAGTATCACAGTAAGACCTTGCTGTTTCAGCTGATGGGTTCCTTGCTCCTAGATGAGCAAATTGTATCAGGTGAAAGATTTCAGTTTACATTAACCAGGTATGCTCAGAACGTGTTTGCCGATGGCTGCAACTGCTGCGATCCACTTTAGCATTGCTTATGTTACAGCAAGGGTTTCAGTACTGAGGAATGCCAAGCTGGCGCTCTCCCTTTTGCCCTCCACCCATACCCGTTGGAATTTTGTCTTTGGATATTGGGATGCTTCATATGCAAGCGTGACATTTTCAGGGCAGAGATCCATCACAAGCTTCCAACTGTGTATTGCAAGCCTGGGTGGACCTCTGAAGACGTGCGTGCCCTTCTATGCTGTTCTCTAAGTGTGCTGAAGCTAGCAGTCCCCTGAAATGAAACTTATCCAGACACAACACTACTTGGCAAACGTCCGAGTGGAGCCTGTGAAAGGTGTCTTGCTTATCATGTTCTTCCTGTCCTGTGTGGCTTAGCAGAAACCCCTGCCTTCCTGATGGCAAAGCGGTTGCCTGCACTTTGGTGGGAAGAATGCAGGGTCTGGACTCCCACTCTGCCTCTTTGCAAGTTGTTTCTCAGTGGGAAAGCCACTGGGAAGCCTGGTCCTAGTGCCAAGCTGGGGCTTGGGCTGTTTGGCCTTCAAATTTGCTGAGCTATAAAATGTGTAGCTTATCCCAACCACTGTGTGAACATTAGGAAGGAACTATACCAGGCCAATGCTTTAGTCCTGCAGAGCTCCCTTGCACGGTCTGCTCCATGGGACAGCAGTGGATGGCCACTACCCAGAAGTGGAACATTGCCACCTGGGCACAGGCTGAACCTGTGCTGAGCCTTCATCAGGTGGGTTTGGCAAACAGCCTTTCTTGACTGCCAGGCTCGAGCTGGTGGGTTCTGAGCTGTTTTGACCATCTGCGAGCCTTGACAGCAGTGAATCATCTTCCTCAGTGTGTAGCAAAAAGTGGAGGCTGGAGTTTTGGAGCCAGACACATTGCCTAAGAAGGCCAAGTAAATGGGAAGGAAGCTAATCTTTATGTTCTATCGGCAGACTGGCTTCAGCTTCCTCCGAGCTTGCTTCCCTAAAATTAAGGAGCCAAGACTTTACTCAGAGGTATATGACAGTAGCTATTTGCTTTGCCCTCCTGATCTGGGCTCCATGGACTTTCCATTTTTCTCTATATGCCCATCTGCTCCCAAAGGTATACACCATCCCTTCAGCACAAGGCCTTAACATCAGCACTGTGGAACCAGTTGGTTTAAGTTTTACACGTGTTGGAGCTGGAGCCCCTCTGCATCCTTCTCCATCTGCCTGCGGGCGTTGCAGGACTGCCCTGCTCTGCTGCTGGGTGAATGTGGCTGTGTGCTTCCTTTGCTGAAACTGGTCAAAGATCTTTTTTGGGAAGGTGTGGGGATCTGACAGCTTTGTTAAAATGCTCTTACTTCCTTGTAAACTCTTCTACAGTGTCATATGTTTTGTTTTGAGGAAAACATCAGCTCTGCCTTCATGAATGGTATCATATGTGTGGGACCACTGGTGAGTAAAAGAAAGGCTGTGTGGGATTGCAGGGTAAGAGACAACAGATTTGGGGTGGGGCAAGGGGGCTGCTGTTGCAGACTCAGGACATTGGCAAGCACTGAGGAACATCTCTGAGGGTGGTGTATCGTGACTGTGTGCCTGCAGTGTTGAAGTCAAAGGCTGAAGTGTCCCAACTGCACCTGAGGACATTGCTTGTGCTCAGTGTGTTTCGGCCTTGGTGGCTGCAGTCCCAGCAGTACCACCCCTCGATCCGCTCCTACAGCAGCAGCAGGCACAGGCCCTGGGTTTTAACTTGATAACTCTGAGATCGTTTGGTGAAGGTCTCCATGCACCATTCAGCTGATTTTCTCACTGCTGTTGCAGTGCAGTGAGCTTTCCATGCACTGATAATGTGACCACTGTAGAAAGTGGCTTTTTTGGTTGTGCCACTTCCCCGGCTGATGGGAATACGTGCTCCAACAGGAAGTGGGTGCCTTCTGGCATGCTCAGCAATTACTCACAGGCAGCTGGGCTGATACCAACCATTACAGCATGCAAGGGAGATGCTTACATTGTCTCTCCCAACTGCCTAGGGTAGGAGATTAGGTTCCCTGTATCATCAGCGGCAGCAAAGTCCCTGGGGAGCCATTCAGAGCATATTAGCTTCCCGCTCTGAATCATGCCCTGGAAGATGTTGTCTCATTATTGGTATCAAGGCCAAGGGAAGACTAAGCTTCTTTGTTAATATTGAGCAGCATGGCTCTATCTGTGCAACCAGCTTTGCTGAGTTGCTAAGGCTTGTGGCTGCACAGCGAGAGACACTTCTCACGGCACAGCCATGTGCAATCCACTGTCAAGTAACTGGCTGCAGGGCTCTGTGTGCAGCAGAGAAACTGGTGCAGGACCTGAAGAGAAAAAGGGAAAAGCTGAAACAAAAAACACATTGGGGAAGAGACGGTGCTTTTCCACTTCTATTTTAACGGCCAGCACTCTCGAAATGAGTGTCTAGAAGAAGCCTTGAAAGAGAGAGAGTACAAATCCGATCTGGCATTAAAATACATATATATAAAAAATTGAGACAACGGGAGATCTGGCTGCACTGAAGCCAAAGTGCTACCGAGTACCGAGGCCCACCCGCATTGTTTCCTCTGTGAAGGGGATTTATAATGCGATCTTCATTTTAAAAAAAGGGAAAAAGGAAAAAAAAATAGGGAAGGCAGCGGTGATGCGCAGCCCAGCCCAGCCCAGCGGGGCCCGGCGGGCGGCGGCGGCGTTGCCCGGGGAGCCAGTGCCCTCTAGCGGTACCGGCTCCGCGCCCGGCCCTGCTCTGAGCATCAGGGGCTGCTCTGCTGCCGGCAGCAAGACATACAGGGTTGCAGGGACTTGCTGCAGCCCCGGGTGGCTATGGCTGACCTTGGAGCACCGATGGTGCCAGCCCTCCTGCTGCCACCCTCGTGGTCCCGTGTTTCCCACCACAGGCAGGTGCGACCCAAATCGCAGCCTGTGTGCTCCCCTCAGCTCCCCAAAGGGCTCCTTCGCTCGTGGTGTGGACAAGCGTTTTATTAAACAACTTTCCCCTCACATCCCACATGTAAGAGCTGCAGCAGCAAGTCCTGTTTGTTTATTTTGCATGGGTAGGATAATCAAGTGACATATTGGTGTTTCAGAGCAGCTTTTAGTCTTGGGAAAACTGCTGCTCTCCTGCCCTTTGCCATGCACACAGGGACTCCCCAGAATAGTGCCCATGGCAATTAACACCAACACAAATGAGGAATTTAGAGGACGAAGACCAAAACCCATCACCTGCCAAATTAGGTGAGACAACTGCTCTCACCGCAGATATCTCTTGGGTGCAGAAAGCCAGAAGCTTTGGTATACTCACTGCCTAGAGATGTCACCAGAGCCTACCCACCTCAAGAGGCTGGCTGGAGGCACACTGGAGGCAAGCAGCCCTGCATGGTTACCCTGTTCTGCAACACCCTGCAGCCGTGTCCAGTGTGCAACAGCACCCTGAGCTCCCAGCACCATGAGTGCCCAGCCCAAGGGCATGAGAGGTGCTCCACCTTCCCTCCATGCACACACAGAACCTTGGCTGCAAAAGTCTTCCCTGCCAAAGTGATACACATCTCTTCTTCCAGCTGAGAAAATACCACCAGGTATTTTGCAGGGAGCACATGCCACAGCCAGGAACTCCCACAGCAGCACCTGGCTGGAGCACCAGTGGCTGGCTCCAGGCTCCCACACCGCCATGGGAGCCAGCTCAGCCAGTCTGGGTGGGGAGCCCGGCACCCGGCCAGGGACAACCCGCCTGCAGCATCCAGCACCCCACTGTTCACCTGCACGGCTCCCCAGGGTGCCGCGTATAGAGGGGGGCTCTCGCCCCAGGCTCCCCACGGGCTGTTGGCTTGGAGGCCATGAGCTGGCTCTGGTTCAGTTTGCTGGTGAGTACTGTAAAATCTTGCCCTGCTTGTTTGGCCCATGGGTGGGTTTGCTCCAGGGGAGGCAAAACGTGAGAGCAGCTCCCAGCACTGGGAAGGCACCCACTGTAGTGTGGGGCTGTTCCTGGAGGATGTTTGCAGCTCCCAAGGAGAAGCTGGGGAGCTGGAGAAGCTGACGTCCACTTTGATTGGCAGGTGGGGAAGGATGAGCTGTACTGGCAGCCCTAGGCAGTGCTTGTGCAGGATCTGGGCTCCGGGGTCATGCTCTGCCCACGCAGACTCTGTTCAGCGCTGAGGTGTCTCCATTGCTTACTCCTGGCCTCCAGGTCCCTTCCCAGCATTTTTGGCTGGGCTGGCAGTGGCCTGTGGGGATCCCAGAGGAAAAGATGTCCAAACTACTCATTTGCACACACAGATGTGAGCGGGATGCTCGGCTCCAAGGTGTGGACAAGTGTTTCTTTTCAGTTATTTAGCATTCGATCCAAACATTTCCAAGCATTCTCCTACTTGGCCATCTACAGTCTTTATCTGCACTTTCTTTCCCCCACCAGCAGCTGCAATATGAATCTGGGCAGGAGGGGGGGACTGAAAAGGAAAATGCCGTGGTGGCCCCTTGGTCTGTTGGAGGGGATATTTCTGCTCTGTCCTAGAGCAGTGAACTCCAGCAAGGTTTTCTCTAGTTTTCTAGGCGAGCCTCTGATTTCCTCCGGTTTCTCCTGAGCTTCCTAAATAGGACCCCAGAGAATCTACTGATTTTTCTGATTTTTCTCCTGAGGTTGTTTTTGTTTGTTGACTTGGGCTTTTTTGTTTTGTTTTCCCAAATCCCTCTGTGAGCCTCTGATTAATTCAACTTCTGATTCCTTGGAAATCGCCTCTGGAGACAACACTGAAGATTTCTACATGTATGATCCATCTTCTTCTTGGCTGCATAGTCCTCAGTGCTGGAGTTGGGTAAGAAAAGTTACAACAGATCCTAGTGCTCTGTAGCGGGGATGTTAGGAAACAAAATATTGCACAGTGTTGCGTGAAAAACTCTTTGATTAATTAAAGGCGTGGCTACACAATTGCATCAAATAACCCATTTGCCATGGTGAAATGTGAGATAAATGCCTTGATTCTTTATTCCAAGGACATGGTCAAGCAGCCCATGCTGCACCTGGTGAGAGCTGCCAACCTGAAGGTAAACATGAGGTGTTTTTCAAAGACACAAGAGGTCACCTCCAGCAAAGGACACCCAGAAGGTGCTGCAATGCCCATGTGTACACAGCCCAGAGCAGAGTCCAGCACCCTTCCCCCAAGTCAGTATTTGGCCTTCCAAAGGCTGATGCAGAGCTCCTGTGTGCTGAGCAATTACCCAGCCCTGAGCAAGGGCACGTGTGAGCCCATCCCTCCCCTTCTGGCATTTAGGCTCTGGCCTGAGCCTCAAACCCACAACATCCTTTGAAAGTCCTGAGCATGGCTTCCATTTTCTAGAGAAGCAGCCTGCGGTGGTGCCTGCCTGCCACTGAGGGTGATAGCTGGAGGACATAGACCTTGCTGTTTGCTCTCTGTTTAGAAAAGTTTTCTTCCAGCTCTAAGTGCTATGGATAGCAAGATAGTTATTTCTACTGTAGTTCATATTCTAGCCTTTATTGCTGCTTAATTAATGACTTGAACAGAAGGAAGCTATAGTTTAGGAGCTATCAGCAGGCGGAATTGTGCTGTGCACTGAAGGTTAAGGGCTCCTGGTAAGAACACATGCACCAAAACCACACACAAACTCCATTTGCACAACTCTAAAAAGCAGTCACTCAGCCAGCACTAAAAAAGAGATAGCTGAACGTGTTCCACCTGGCCCTGAACCTTATCATTTCACCCAAGGGGAAAATATTAGCAAGTAACCATTAGGCAAGTACATTATTGTCAGGCCATGGGCAGCAGCTGTCTCAGATTATTTCAGCCTTGCCTCAGAGGTGAGGAAATTGGACATGACTGAAAGCCCTGCCAAGGCTGCCAGCAGCTAGCTGAAGATGGGCATGTGAGGAGGCAAAGGCACTCTGCATCCCACGCTGCTGTCTGGAATGGTCTCAAGAGCAGAGAAAGCAGACTGAAATTTGTTTTTTTAATGCTTTCTGTTGTTTTGGTAGGAGTATCTCCATGGCCAGGATGCAGTGCAGAGTTACTGGGGCATTTCACAGAAGATGAAGCCCAGTCAGAGTCTGGCTGGGGAGACATGGAGCACAAACTGCAAGACTTGATTCTTTTTCACATCTTCTAGAGGAGCAGAGTAGAGCCTTCCTTCTGTTCCATTTGAAGTAAAGTGATGCTGGCCCCGAGGAGCATGCTTGTTAACCCTTGCATGCCTGGTTAGGACAGGGAATCTGGAACACCTCTGAGAAGGCTCTCAACTGGTTGAGACAGCCAAATCAAACCCAGTGAGGCTGCAGAAAAGGGTGTTCAAGACAGACATCTATACTAGTACAGGCAAATTTCTTAAGCCTAATTTTCTTCCCATTCATGCTCCTTTAGCTGGTTGGGAGCATCTGCCTTGCAAGTGAGAGAAGAGCAATGCTGTCTGTCTTGGCCAGGCATGACAGGGAGAAGGTCTGGGTGCAGTTCCCAAAGCTGGTCTGTGTTCCCAGGCAGCAGCCTGTCCTTTTCCTCCCTCCCAAGATAAAACAAGAGGACCCCCTTGGTGCATTTATCCCTGTTTATACGTAGATCTGTCTGCAAGACAGATCTACCTTTGGACTACCATGACCCAACAGCATAGTGACTAATGATTTGCAGAGCTGCTGAGGATGGGGAAATCAAAGAATTCTGTTGGGTTTTCCTGAAAACTAGAAGGTATTTAGGAGAAAGCAGCAACACAACAGCCATGATAAAAAGTGGAAGTGCTGGCAGCAAGTTGCAGTTTACACTTTGAAGGCAGCAGGAGAGTGCCTAAGGCAGTGCCTGAGGTGTGTCATGGAGACTTGTGTCTCACCTACATGCTGATACTACTCAGTGTCCACAACTGGGGCAAAGAGGTGCTGAGGGATGGCAGCTCTTCTGTGTAGCCTGGAGCATGGTCTACCCAGCAGGAGCCTCTGAATTGGAAATTTTCTTTTGCTGCTAGGCCCATCATGACGGGAGGAGAGGTGTTTGTTATCTTTTGTCTAGTGGCGCCAGTGGTTGAGCAAGAGGAATGGGAGGGTGACTGCCGGCATCTGTATTCGTGCCATCCAGACCTCCGACCTAATCCTGCAGGGTGGAGGTCTTGGTAACATTCCTGGTATGGCATATCTCACCTTTTGTTTCAGTGTAATTAGGGAGAAAGGATATAGCACCTTGCACCTCAAGGGGGACTGCTGAGGGTACGTTACACTCCCAGAGCAAGCACAATTTGTAGAGTTGGCCAGTTTCCCTCCAACTGGTGATGCTGACACCTCCAGCAGCCAAGGGTCAGCAGACGTGTTGGCAGCTCTTGGCCATGCAGACCCCGTGCTCAGGCTGCTCCCAGGGCACTGGTAGGGTGTGGGTCGTGGCTGCCGGGACAGTGTCACAGTTCCCGGTGTAGATGTTCAAGCAAACAGCGAGGAACACGTGTGATGCCAACTGAACAAGGCAGGGTGTGAACTCATCAGCCAGGCTTTCTCACTCCCTGCAGTGCTTGGGTTTGTTGCAAGTATGTTTACTTTCTCCACCTCCTCTCAGTTGGCTCCAGAGGGGCGGGAAAGCCCAAGCTACCAGGAAAGCCTGGTGGCAGCATCATGGGCTTGTGGCTGGCAGGGTGGACCTGGCAGTTTGCTTGGGCACAGGAGAATATGGCACATTGGTTGATCATGGCTGAACTTTTGGAAGATGCGTGTGAACATTCTTCTCTTTGCCGCCATGAGTGAGATGAGAAAAGCCTTCTTGGGCTTCCGTGCTTGTGGAGGTGTGAATCTGGGGAAGCACATGGCACAGCCAGGCTCAGGAGAAAGTCCGTATATAATTTGTCCCATCCCTAAGACTCACTGTTGGAGCCACATTTTGATGTGGGGATGGTTATTCTGAAAGTGTTTGCTCAGAGCATTTCAGTGTGTCAACCGCACACAGCTCAGGGCTTTCCCTGGGGACCTTTGGTGACAAACTCCTTCCCTGTAACTGTGTGAAATGAGGCCAGGCTACGAAATTGACTTTTTCAGTGATCACCCCACTGCTGATGAGGAGCTCGCAGCCTGCCCCATACTCTCCCAGTGCCACGGGCTGCTCATATTAAAAGCTTTATTTTCCTTTGACCCATTGAGCAGAGCAAGGGAGGACAGGCTCACACTAGGCTCACCAGTGTGCTTGGTGAGGGCGCATACAGGGGAATAAAAAACTGCTGTGTGAGGTGGCAGAAGACTTTCCTTACCCAGCCAGTGAGCCCATCTCCCTGCACCCAGCTCCTCTGCTCGGAGGAGCCAGGCTGTGGCTCTGCTGCTCTAGGCAGGTAACTGTCACAGAGAAGATAGACATAAAACTACTCAGCTCCTTCTGCCTCACCCAGGCCAGAAGGGTTTTTTGAAAACAAAAATAAAGGGGAAAATTCAGTCTCCACCCATCCACCCAATTTGGCCAGCAAATCAAATAAAACAATCTTGGAGCTGGCACCACAGGAGTGGTGAATGCCAGCTCCCAGCCTCTCACACAAGGTGTTGAAATGAAAGGAGATGAACAAACAACCCCCAGATGCCTGGGGGTAGCAAACTGGTTTTAGAATGCTGGTGGGTTGTTTTTTTCCTGGTGGTGGTGGGAGCAGGCCCCAGCAATGGCCCCTGTCACTGGGCAGCTGCCCCTGCCCCAGCTCTTGGCTGCCCCTGGGCCATGGGTACACACTGATGGGGCTCTACAAGAAGAGCTTCATGCAGAAATGCATATCACCACAGATGGTTTCACAGGCATCCTGGCATTGGGAGATGCAGCCAGTGATTAACAACATGGTGAAGGGGATACCAGGCTTGGTCATCACCTTATCTGTACCCAGCTGGTACAGAGAGCCCTGCAGAGATGAGCCCAGTGCCACTGTACACCACAGCAGCTGAGGCTCTTGCCCTGGATGGGCACACTTGGATTGTTTATGTCTGGTTCTTGCAAATAATAAAATGCAGGTTTTTTTTAAGGGGCTTTTTGTCAGTGGCTTTCCAGCCAAAACTCTCCTACTAGAGCTACATATACTCAGAGGTGGCTCTAATTTTGCCATGAACAGACCTTGTCAAAGATGCTACAAAGATCTTTGAAAAATTTGTCAGGAGGGGGCTACATTTTCCTCTCTATGTGGGAATTATATGAGACACTCTTCTTCACCTTAGCCATGGTCTAGTTAAAACATTGTGAGCAATTGGGAGGTGCCTTGCAGAGCACTCACACTTCTTTCCAGCTTCTGCCTCATTGCAATCAAATCGACTGGTTTTATTTCTTGCACTGGAGCTGCCCAAAACACAATACTGGTAAGTGCTGGCATTACTTCTCACCGAGAAAGCAGGAGCCAGCCTTTACCCGGAGACTTTCAGGCGACATTGGGTGCAGAAGCACTGCAAGGAGGGGATGGCCATGCTGGGCTGCACTGGGAGGTCAGCCGTGCTCCTGCCACTGCCGGGAACAGCTGGACCAGTTTTTTCCCTGTATGTTGGAGCTGCTGGGCTCACATGCAACGCAGCACAGGAGCTGCTTATCGGCACAGCCCATCGCAGCAGCAGACTGATGGTGCCGCTGCCATCTCTGCTGTTAATCTCATTACAAATAAAGGAGGGGTAGAAGCTAAACTGAGCTCATATTAATTCTTCATATTCATTCCCCCTGCCCTGCCCTGCTCAACCTCAGGAAATACCTATTAGAACAGCCACTCTCGTTAGCCAAACCACCCCTGGAAATGATCATTAGCTGACTTGCACCGCTGCCAAGTGTGTCCACTCGCCAGCCCGGCTCCGTTTGCCCACAGGGCTCTCCCGTTGCCTGCTGCTGCCATGGCACGCACTGTGGCTGCTTGCACCCGTGCGTGCTTCGCTGCCGCTGCCTTGCTGGGCTCACAGTGCTGCCCAGTGCTGCCCAGTGCTGCCCAGCTGGACTCCGCTCCTCTGCAGCTCCCTAGTACTCTGCTGGTGAGGGTGGCCAGGCAGCTCTCCGAGTTGCCTGTTTTGCTCTCTCAAGTTCTTGTAGTGTGCTGGACTTATATTTGGCAGGGTTGAATGGTGGCCAGGGTGTTGGTATATGTTGACATTTATGTTGGGTTTTTTTATTATGACTTTTTTCTTTTTCTTTTTTTTTTCCCATAACAAAGTCTTGTGAAATGAGAAGGAAACAAACTTGGTGCCAGCTTTCACCATGTGTTTAAAGAAGAATAAAAGTAATGCTGGGCTGGCCATAGCATCCACTAGACCTGTGGAGAGAGCAGTTTGCTGGTGCAGTGTGTTCTCTGAGAACGGATGACTGACCCATGCACGCTACACCACGTTCTGGGAGGGCTTTGCTGGGGGGCACCTGTTGCTCTCAGGGGAATCTGCACTTGTCCATGTTGGCCCACCAGGCCCAAAGCAAAGGCTGAGCTGTGCTTGGAGTGGGCAACGGTAAACGATCTAGCCTCAGTTATGGCTGCACTCTGCTGGTTCTGGTGCTGTCAGCTGGCACCAAGGCACTTTATAATCTGGGCCTGGGTGCCTGCTTTGGAAATGGGGTGGTGGGAGGAAAACACACATATACATGTGCCCATCCACACCTAGGGAAGAGCCCAGCATTGTGGGACCCAGGTGGGGTCATACCCAGATGCACAGACAAGCAGCAACCTTTCCCGCAGGAAAAGGTGGCTCTTCTGATGGGGTATGGGTGTAGGAGCTGTTGCAGAAACAGAAGACATGCATGCTTCTTTCCTTTTTTAATATAGTTCTTCCCCAAAGCAGGACTAGCCCGTTTTTAATCTCACTGCCAACAGTATTAGAGCCAGATGTCTTGTTCTGGTTTACCCCCCTCTCCCCCTTTTTCTTTTCCCTCCAGGCTGGGCAAGGGTGTGGACAGGAGGAAACAATTTTTTTATATTAATGACAGTTTTTCATGGGAAGATGTTTAGCTGCCTGTGAGTGCTCAGGTTGGCTCTGCCCAGGTTTAACCAGGAGGGAAGAGCAGCTCCTGTTGTGAACTCCATCTCCTTCCTCCACTCATATTTTTCCCCTGGCCAAGTCACTACAGCTTGCAGGAAGCCAGCAGCTTCAATGCAAAGGTGACAAACCAGTCCAGGTTCTGCTGCCTATGACTACAGTACCTCTGAGGTCGGAAGACCCTTGAACTGGCCAACCTTAGGTACAGCAACTGGCAGGGATGGTGCCACCCAAATTGTTCATCACCAGGGCAGACATCAAGCAGCTAGGTAGGGAGATGGCAAGAGGGATGCAGCTGCAGGGTGGAATGGTGTGGCAGCAAAGAGGATCTTCATGAAAGCTCATTGCTTGCCGGGTTTGTCACTGGGTCTCCAAGGATCATCAAAGCTGCTGCATTTTGGGCTGTCAGTCTATCTCCTGGAAAATAAAGGTCCAAATACACCCAAATATTTTATAACCCCCAGCTTGGAGTCAAGGGGCTTAGTCATCATCCAGTGGAGCCGCTGGAGTCTGATTTGTCCACATGGTCCTATACCTCCCCAGCAATAATGAGTCAAGTTTAGTTGCTTAAAATTAATATCTCATAAAGTCTTGCAGGCTAATGCCTATGGATGTGCCCAGATTTTATTAGACTCTGAAGTCACTGGATATAAAGAGCTTTAGGGATTCCGTGATTTTTAAATACGCACAGACTGATTTTCAGGTGAGGTTTCAGGGGTGACCTTTTGGCTGGAGGTAAACTTCCAGCAACCACTTGCAGTATGGCATTTACAGTCCAAAAGGGCTCAGTCTCAGACTTTCTGCTGGCCCTCATTGATGGTTCTTTGCTTGTATGAGGTGTTTTCCACGCTCCTACCCTCTACACAAGACATCAAGTGCCTCAGTGGGTCACTGCTCCCCATACCTCAGCGCCCTCTCTGCTGCTGGCACTGCTGCCACATCTGTGACTGCAATGTGTAATGATTCATCTTCTCCTTAATGAAGGCATCCATTTCATCTGTACTTTTTCGTGAAACACTACTGACACCCAATTGCTGGAAGCATACCTGTGGCACAGACCGGGCTGCTGCAGTCTGTTCCACAACCCCTAACAGCAGCCTTGTGTAAGCAGTAACCCAACTTGGCTTGGGCCCACTGGGATGTCAAAACAAAACCTAAGCTCCTTGCTAGTAAAGATCCCCTGGCATTAAGTAACAGCATGTGAGGCTTTCGTTCAGAGCACCAGCTGCACCCAAGCGCTCACACACACACACACACTCTCGCACTCACATACACAGCCGCTTCAGTTGCTGATTTAAATACTTTTTAATTCTGTTACATTTCTTTTATGAGTTGATTTCTCTACTTTTTTTTTTTTTCTCATTGAATGTCATAAATTAACCCTGCTAATCCCACCGTGCACATATTATTAGCATTAAGGAGGGGCACGGCAGAGTTAACAAGGAACTAAGACGCAGTTCAAGCACCTCCATCTCAAATCCGCTCCCATTACTGGTGATAGAACCAGGGCACATGTAACAAATGGCCAACACTTAAGTAGGTTGTGGTTCCCTTTGGTGGTCAAGCCTTGGCTAGAGGAGCTCAGAGCTGGCCTGGGAGCCAGGTGGCTTGCTCGGAAATACACATCAGCTTTACTCCCAATGGCGTGACTTTGAGCACTGCCTCCTTGGGGAGTTGCTTCATGTTAAGGGCTTTGGGAAGGAGCAAAGTGCAAGAGAGAAATAAAAAATGTGAGTCAATGTAGCAGGAAGCAAAAATGTTAGTGCACCAAGTTGTCCCTGGGGCATATTTGACCAAGGAGGGGTGTATACATCTGTTTTCCCCAGGGATGCGGGTGCCCTGCAGGCAATCTGGATGTGGCTCTGGCAGATGCCAGGCCCCTACATCATATTTAAGAACTAAAATTAATTTCTCAAAGGCCAAGCCACCTTCATGGCAACCCATCCCATTTGCGTATGAGAGAGACCCAGAAGCCTACACTGTATTTTGGTGCACATCCCATAGAGCTCTGTAACTTGCTCCTGCAAGGCAACAGGATGCCAGTAAACTTGGCAATCACCTCTGCTATTGCAGCAGAAATACAAATCCACTTCTGATCTAGACTTTGCCAGAGCAGAGAGATGGAAAAACAAACAGTAAAAGTGCCTTTGACTCACTGCATTCTTGTTTCCTGGCTTCAGCCTGGCATGGACTGCAGGCAGGTCTCAGCGGCGCAGCAGCCTGGTGAGCCTCAGAGCCCAGGCAGCCTGGAGCCTTTCCCCTTCTTGGGGATTTAGAATTCATGTTTGTGATTGAATCCTGAAATGTAGCATCCTTCTGAGGCTGCTCCATCATTCTCCACCTAAGCTGCTGTTTCACCAGGAGCCTGCCAGTGCCCCACTTCACTCCCCAGCCTGTTGCACACCCCAGTAGCACAGAAGGGCTGCGACGTCCTCCTCCTGCTCTCCAAAATGCCTGAAACGTGCCAATGATGCTTAAGTTATTAGGTGGCTGGTTGCAGAGCAAAGGAGATGGGCAGGCAGCCAAATGCAGACACACAACTTTGCTTAACTCTGGCCACATCGGTGTCTCTGATACTCCTCCAGCATGAGAGATCTGGTCTAGGGACCGGGGGCAGGAAATCTCAGGGAGAAATACCATCATGAGACAAACCGGCTACTCCTTGGTCTCCCCTTCTAATATTTGGCCAAAGAAAGAAAAAGACAGGCCCAGATGTTATGTTTAGTTTATTTCCCCTGGATTTAGACACAGCTCTGGCTAACCACAGCAGCAGCAAACCAAGCACAGCCTGCAATATCCTGTTTCCCACCTCCTCGCAGGAGCACCAGCTGCTGGGATCTCCACAGCCCCTGGGAGGGCAGGGGCTGCATCAAGCAGCTGGGAGAGGACCCTGCAGAAGCAGGACGAGCTGGGGCAGATGTGCTTGTCAGGGTAGGTGGCAACACAAAGTCATGCTGAAGGTGCAGCATGTAGGAGTCAAACCTTGGATGCAACAGCAGGGGATACACAGGGAACAATAAAACTGACATTTTGGCTCTCCAGCTGCCTCCCCCTTCTTCCCTCCAGCTCTTCCTCTGGCTAATTTAAAGAAGGGGGTTTAAGCATTTACAGGGGAGGCATTTAAGTAGGGAAGAGTCTCTGAAAATAGAGACTTGTGGGCAGTTCTTTTAGGAATCAACATAATGAATCTTTTTAACAACCTATGAGGGAGGGAGATAACCTCCAAGAAACAAGCTGTGCTGGTGGCTCAGAAACATGCAGAGCTTTCTCCTCTCCAGATTCCACATGGGAAGAGGTGCAGCAAATGAACCTTCGATCATTTTCTAGGCAGTAACGGTGCCTCCTTCATAGTCTGGGCATTTGTTTCTCCAGATGAACTGAGTTCCCCTTTATCTGGCCTAAGAGCAGCTTTTGAGGAGGTCTCTACAGAAGGACCACCCTCGCCTATGGCCTTTGCAGCCAGTGACTGGATGAGAAAAGAGTGCTGCTGAGCTTGGGAGATTTGGGTAGGCATAAACTGGGTGAACAAAGAGAAAAGCCAATTCTCTACTGCATATGTGAAGTTCTGGAAATACCAAAGCTGTCAGAGGGGAGCAGGAAGGGAGTGAGAAAGTGCCAGCACAGCAGGAGCTGAGCAAAGCTACTCAGGGATGCAAACTCCAGCCAAGATCCCTGCAGTGCTTTCTGGAGAGACAGAAGCCTTGCAGTAAATTTTACAGTGAAGATTGTTGCAACCTGCCTTTTAGGAACTGCTTTCTAGCAGCAGAAGCAGCTGTTGGGTCAAAATAAAATCTGTCCCTATGTCCGGGATGTGGGCAGTTCTGTGACTTCAGTGCTTGTTCTGACTGATGTAGGGGCTGCTCTGAACCCACACACAGGAGTTAATTTAATGGTGGGAGAGGGTTGATTTACTAGCATAGTAGCAGTTCCTGGCATAGTAAATGTCTTGTGATAAGCAGCATGTGCTTTCACTGCAACACCCTCAGACTGGATCAGAAATACTCTGAGCAAATAGATGCCACCACACCATGAACATCTGCTGCTCCTGCAGTGTCAGGATGGGAGGATGTAACCGGGACATCCAGACTACAAAGCCACACCATGATTATCCAACACTATGGCCCTGTAACATCCCTGAACCTTTCAGCTACTTTCCAACACTGACCTGGAAAGGATGACTTCTAACCTTCAGTTTTACCACCAGCAGCAATGAGCTCGAAGCTCAAAGGATGCACTGTGAAGCAATTTCTTTCATGCAGCCCAAGCCATTAGCAAAAGCAGGGACTGAACATGAGTGATAGACCCTATTCCACATGAGTCAGCTGCAAGTCAAACCCCTTTTCACCTATGCACAGCTCATGCCCCTGCAGAGGAGGCGATTTCTGGAAGCTCTGTTCAGAATTAATGCCCATATGCCAGCTTTGCGTGGCTACACAGTGACATGCATTTTGCTATGTCCTGGGTTTTGTTTTATTTTTTCCCTAAAAAGCATATTTCAAATGGTGAGATGGAAATAACTGACTTGTGCTCCAGTTTTGCCCAGGGCAGCACTGTTTAGGTCTTCAGCCAGCACTTAGCAGAGGCAGGAAGACTGGTCTGTTATCAAACCTGAGACGCTTCACTAGCAGAGGCTAAAGAGAAGCAGCTATTTCTGGCTGAGGAAGAAAAAAAGGGGTTCTTCAAGGGGGTACAGTGGGCCTTAATAAGTCCTGAGAAGTGCTAGGGAAGGACAGGGAATTCCAGAGGGAGAGTCAGGCACAGCAGGAGATGCTGGCACAGAGATGAGGGGTCCCAGCAAGAGCTGTGCTAAACACAGAAGAAGCCTTCCTGAAACTCCACAATCATATTAACATGTTAATTTATACAGCAGCTCTGTACAAAAATAGAAGGGTTCTAATAAGATTAACAATATTAAATAAATATTTAATAGAAAAAGTCTTTGGCCTAGTTCATAGCTCATCCTTTGGGTTGATGTTCATCTCACTGGGTCCTAGATGCTCCTGATCCAACATCGCGATCACTTCATCTGCCTGGATTCGCTCCTGCAAGTGGGGATGGGAAGAAACCATTATCAGCAGAGCTTCAGCATCTGCTCTCAGCATATTCAGCATGGCTCAGCTGGGAGCACCCGCAGCAAGCAGTTCATCCAAGGACCAGCATTGTAGCTGACAGGATGGGGTTTGCTGGGCAAAATTAATCAAATCACTTTGCACCTCATTACCTAATTCCCTCCTCCCTACAGGGGCAGAGCAGAGCTGATGTGTTGCTGCTCCCTTACCACACTTCACTAGCAGCCACTGCCACAGTGTGCCCTCCTGTCCACGCAGGATACCGACCACCTTCCACACATGCACCAAGCATGGAGGAATGCCAGTTCATGCCAAAAGCAGAGAGACAGTAAAGTGTCTGAAATGAAGCTTCTCCCAAAACCCTCCCAGGCATGAGGGCTCTGCTCTCTCCCTGTGTTTAGTTTCGCTTGCTGTTTTATTCGTATAGACCAGAATTGCTATCACAGGGAGCAAGGGACTGGTATAGCAGGCTTTTCAAATAGAATTTGGAGGTTCCCTGTTGAAAGGCACCACAGCCCAGACCTCCCAAGGCATCTGGGCACCCAGAACGATGAGCGTCAGACTGCCAACCTGCTTCTGAAGATCTGGCAGCAGCCAGACATCAGTGGCCTCTGAGCTACGGGTGGTTGTGGAGGACTTCCCTGTTCATCAGGTTACTGCCACTAGGTGTCAGAAATGGCCAGCCCAGCCCTGCGCAGAGCCCTCCCGCACCACACTCAGCACCCCAGCCTGGCCCTGCACCTCAGAGACCCAGGGTGATGGGTGCCTAAGAGCATGGCCAGCAGGGAAAACCATTCAGTCCCAGGGCCACCAGTTCATGTTCCCATGGTGCAGCAGATGGGAATGCTCCTGCAGGGCATGTGTGATGAACACAGATGTGCTAGGACTGGAGGGTGAAGATGCTCCAGTTTTCTTCAGGATGCTGAGTACTCCCTAGCTCCTCCTAGATCATGATGGAGGGACTCACCAGCTCTCTGTAAAGTGGGTCCAAGGTGAACCAAAGAGCCACAGCACACCGCTGGCCTTTGGTAACTGCCTTTACCCCATGGGGGTTCTCACCACCCGACGAGAAGCTGATCATTCTCCCACACTTGGGCTTGATGGAGGCCTGTGGGAAAAGAGACAACACCAGGATGGCAAGGAGCAACATGGCTGCAATCATTGGCTATGTCTGGGATCATCACAGTCCAAGGTCTGGGATCTTACTGAGCATCTATCTGCAGCATCCCAGAACCCAGTAAGCAGTTCTGGAACACATGCAGAGCTCTGGGCATGGCTGTAAAAATGTGTGTGGTAAATGTGTGAGGCTTGGTCCTGCTGTGCAGCCATCAGGCTGAAAGAAGATGGTGGCATGGAGTCCTTGCAAAGCCTGCAGGTGACCAACTACAGCAGAACAGGGTGACAGCATAGCTGCAGGGAGATTCAGGCTAACCCTGGCATGAGCTGTGAAATACTGTTCTTCTCTCTGCTGAGCCCACAACAGGTATCCTGCAGGACCTCAAAGGACAGAAGTGCCAGCCAAATCAACCCTCTGGCACTGGTTTTAAGTAGGTGCAATCCACCTTCCAGCATCTACTGGAATTCGGAGCTCTAGCAGACTGCCAAGATACTCTGTTCAACCACAGAGGGGTGCCCACCCTCTCAAATGGCCCCATGAAGAGATAGGGGCTTCTGCATGGGTCTCATTCCTCTCAGAGACAGATGTCCACTATTGTGACCTGCTCTGGGCCAGACACTGCATATGTACAGAGGTATTACTTCACGTTTAGCCACAAGATGGAGTGGGAGCTGTTGGGGAATGGCACTTGGTTCACAGCACCAACTTACCGTCACAGTTTTGGCATCCATCTCGGTGAAAATGAATTCGCCTCCTTCAAAATCTGCATTCATGTACAGGAGGGCACTGGGGAAAAAAGAAGGAGACCCCTGTGAGGGGAGCAGCAGGGAGGGTTTGGGGATGACCCCGGCCTCCAGGGTAGATCCTGCATTGCTCCATTGAGACACAGATGAGGGGGCTGCCAGGCAGTGGAGGTCCTGCTATGGGGCCAGGGACACATGAACTCCATCTTTGAGACACAGAGGAGAACCAGCAGATCTCTCCTTGGCTAGGGAGCAATTTGCAAAATGTCCCCTGGGTCCCATCAGGTCTCATGCTCCCGTTCTGCACCAAAAACTCACGACAGAGATGACCCGGTAGGCCACAGCTGGGACCTCCCAACCTTAATATATCATGGAGCCATTACAGTTAAACTCTGGCTTGCAATTTAACCATGATGCTTGCTGCCACCAGAAACTACCTGCTGGATCTCACTTGTGAAATTGCTGAGATGAATCAGCTTTAGGTCTGTGAAGCAGGATGCCCTGCCTCAGGGAGGGTCCCTGGATGCCCTACGGGGCAGTCCCCCTTTTTGCCTACCTGTAATCCCGAAATGTGTACGCAGGAGGTTCTTTCCAGCACTCATTTGCCTCGGGGTCCAAGAGGCAGTTATCAGCATGTATGGGGTGGCTTAGGTCATTCCTCCTCTCCTGCTGGCCTAGGCAGGACCATGTGGAAGAATGGGGAAGGAGAAGGGTAGATGAGATGGAAATGCCATGCTCTGTGGGGTCCATCACAGTGAGGAGCCTGCCCTGACCCCACTCCAGGTGGACTTCACAGGTGAGAGGAGGAAAAGAAAGGCTGGGAAAAAAAGGCAACATCCGAGGACTCATATCTGCACAGCTCTGCTTGTTCCTTACTGCAGGGAAGCAAGATGGAGGGCTGGGGAGGGGGGGTGGAAAGGAGAAGGGACAGTGAGAGGAGGCAAGAGAAGATGAAGAAGGAAAGAGAAACAGTTGGAGGCATGAAAAACAAGAGACACCCCAGAAACGAGATCCTTCAGGACAGCAGTGCCCACCTTTTGCTGCTGTGTGGAGGGTGACACCCTCAGCCACCAGTTTAAGCATCAGGCAACACAGAGCTGCTCTCAGGCTTGGGTCCCCCACTTGTAAACCCTCCATGGGGATGTCGAACCCCTCCTGTCCTCCCAGCCCTGCCCCACCACTACCCCTCTGGGCCCTCACCGGAGAGGGCAGTGCGGCAAACCAGGTGGGTGTAAGAGAAGTAGAGTGTGGAGTTCAGCATGAAGTAGGACTCAACGATCCTGCGAGCCTTCTCACTGATGTCATAGAAAAGCCGGGCGCTCTTCAGTGGGACACGGCCCTCGTAGCCATACTGGGCAAGGAGAAGGGGTGAGAGAGGGTCAGCACCCTATTCTGGCTTAGAGGGAAGACGTGGGAGGAGGGAAGGAGACGTACCTTGAGAGCTTTGAGGACAGTGGCTCCTTCAAATCTTTCATTTGGGGTGTGGGGGGAGGTTTTGCCCCTGTAACCATCTCCAGCCAACATGATCCCCTGAAAGACACAAACATGGGTGAGGGTGAAACTGCTTCTCCAGAAGAGGTGGAGCTGCTCTCCATGAACACAGACCATTGTGAGATGCTGGAAAACAGCCACCCACCATCCAACTGGGGATGTTCAGGCATCCTCAGTTCCTTCTCAGGCTTAATTGACTAAGACTGAGAAGGCTCAACCAGGTTTGTGGATGAGCATCCTTTGAGGTTGTGTATAATATATAGAAAAGAGCTATTTCTGCATGGGTTCTGTCTTGCAGCATGTTTCTAAGAACAATGAAACATGGAGCAGCAGCTCCTGTGCTGCAGTTATGGGTGTGTTATGGGGATAAGCATCTGACTACTCTCCATGGGCATCCTGGCATCAGCTGCAACACTTAAGATTAAGGCATGAACCCAGAGCCTCTCCAGGGGCTGATCACATGTTCAGCTCTCACAAGCCATCAGGCACCCAGCCCAGGTGGCACTCATGCCTACTTACATTGGCCACCCTGTGAAGCTCTCGGCACTGCTCCTCTGAGATGACATTATCCAGTAGTACTCTCTGGGTGCCGTTCAGCTGCTGAGAGTTGTAGACAAATTTCACATCACTGTAGAGTAGTGGACCCCCTGATGGAAAGAGAGAAATGGAACAACCCTACGGAACATGCCCTGGCCTCGTTAACGACATCTACCATGGCTGAAGGCTAGCTGAAATCACCCGGGTCTGCTGCCAGGGAAAGAGCTTCACAGTACAGAGCGGAGTTTGGCCTCACATCAGCAACAAAAGAAACAGAAGCAATGGAAACACCCAGAGATTAAATCAATTTGCTGCAAAAGCATCAGCATTTTCCACCTTCTCATTAGGCGCTTTGAAAATGCAGGGACCACAGCCTGAAAATGCCAAAACCTGATGGGACAAAATGACATCAGCTAACTTGGCTCTCCTGCCCAGCAGCCACCAGCAATGGAGGCCATACGTTTCCATTTGTGCTTGTGTGGCTCTTGCCAGCTTTGCATGCTAAGCTGCTCTCTGCAATTGTCAACAGTGGGGTTTCTTGTTCTTTACATGTAGAAAACCTAACACGGTGCTGACCTTGAAGCAAGCGTCACTTGTTCTCCACCAAGAAAAAGGGCTGGGAGCGGGTGGGTCAGAGGACTCTGAGGACATTCCTCCTTTGCAGAGTCAAAAGGAGCTGCTATAGCTGTCCCTGACATCCCTCACTCCCTGCCTCCGAGCTGCCTCCCTCTGCCTGACAGAAGCCAATGGCTTGGCTGCATTTTGAAGGTCTCAGGTAGCATCCCAGGGATGTGAATAGTCCATGGTCAGGCTTGCATACTGCTAGGCTCCCACCTGATATGGGGCGACTGAGCCTTGACATGTGCTGAGAGACCAGGAAAACAAGAAGAGAGAGGTTAGCTCTTTACAAGAAGTATTGATCCATCCCCTTCAAATCTGCCTAATTGGAAAAGCATGGTGAGGCTGCTTTTCCATCTTCTGAAGCCTCTTTCCCCTCACCTCCTCGAAGAGAGAGAATGAAAGAAATGGAAACAATAAAAACCTAAACCAGATGTTTTCTCCAGCAGGAAGGTAACATGCATCTAAATTGTGAGGAAGTTATCTGTTGTCACAGAGCTGCAATAAACAGAGGAAACAGAGCCCCAAAGCTCCCCTCACCATGTGGTGTGAGGAAACTTCTCTGTTTCATTGCTTTTATAATTACTTCTATAATTATTGCTTTTCCTGTATGTTAAAGCACATTGTGTGTTTTTGAAAGGTCTCCTTGGCCTATGGAGGATATGTAACCTTGAGGGCAGAGCCCTGCCACTAGCCCACGACTTCATTTCCAAAAGGTTAGGTTTCTTAGAAATGGAAAAGATAGGATGTTCCTTATGTTAACTTTGCTGTTTTGTTGCTCAACAATAGCATTTATTATAAATGCAGCTGGATCAGAAGCAGGCCTCTGAAATCCAGACTTCTGGCAGACTCCAACCCAGGGCTGAGCTTTCCAGCTTGGATATTTCTCCTCCCAAGACATAGGCACATGAGGGATGAACCTGGAAGGCATCACTCACCACTTCCCCAGGTTCTTTGGTTCCTCCCAAGGAACTAGTGGGGGCTGCCCCGTGCTGTGAACACTGAACCCTTGTCCTACACTAGCAGCATGCTCCTGGCTGCCTTCCTTGTCCCCACCACCTTGGAGCACCAGCTGAGAGAGAGACCTGTTTCCTGCATGTATGCACAGTGAAAAACACCCCAAAGAAATTGGGGAATTCTTTGGACTTTTAGGATGGAAAGAGGAAGGAGGAAAAGAGAGAAGTACAGAAGAGGAGGACAAAATTAAAATGGACGTTTCTTTTTCTCTTTTGCCCCTTTCTCTTCTTTTTCCATGTGAAAAGAGAGGAAGAAAAAAAGACAACAGAGAAGGGAAGCAGCTGGATGGAAAAAAATCCCATTTTCTTTTTGATTTGTTTAATTTTTCTTTGTAAACTTGAAAACATCCTGCAGCTAAACAAGAATAAAAGCATAGAGAGAAAATAAATAAAAAAAAAACAGGGAAAGATGCACTCTGAAATTATTTGGCTATAGAAGGCAAGCAGGCCAACAGATATAAATCAACCAGCTCTTTGCTTAAGCAAGCTCTTCGGGATCATCCAGTGGTATTAGCTTATTTTATGTATGGCTACAGAAGGGATAGCAATATACTGGACATGACACTGAGCAGCTGAAGACAACTTGGGCCATGGAAAGCTGAGAAATGCCAAAAAAAGCACAACTATCTATTGCATTAGAGGGAATTTTAATTTTCTGCTGCTGTGGAGCTGACCACTAGAGACACAAGACACCTCCTGGCTTGAGATCCTGTTGTTTTGCAGCGAGGAGCACACTTTGGTATTTGGCTTCAATACAGGTTTTCAAAATCATTTTGGGGGAAATCTTGTCTTTAGTAGATGATGTTACAGTGTTTCCCGTGGTTGCCGAAAATGTGCTGAAATCAGCTGAAATATCTGCTGACAGGCCTTAAAACCAAGTGATTTGATGTAAGCCAAAACATGAAATCACAACCAGTCTGCCAACAGAAATGGTTTTCAATATGCATGACTAACCTGGTGGCCTTCTATGACAGAGCTACTGTGTCGGTAGACAGAGGACAACCTGTGGACGTGATCTACCTGGACTTCTGCAAAGCTTTGACACGGTCCCCCACATCATACTAATTGATAAGTTGGAGAGATACGGATTTGATTTTAGTCCCCAAAACCTAATGCTTCCAGCATCCATCCTTCTGCAGCCTGGACAACAGGGAACATTTTAATCTTAAAAGCATCTTGGGGAAAGACTACTGTTTGTTGGTGCCATGTTCCCCACGATGAGGAAGACCTAGCCTCCCAGCTCCACCTCTCAGGGGTCTATACTGAGCAGCTCAGCAGGTGCCAAAAGCAACGTGCCAAAAGTAGAGGAGTGCTGGTGGGATCCACAGACCCAGAAATGCTGTGGCAGAATTGAAGACTTCTCTGTCTCTTAAACAAAAGTTCAACTCCCTCAGATGGGATTGGCCCTCACTGCTCAGCAGCCAGCCTTTGCAGACTGCAGTCTCTAACAATAAGAAAAAAAAACCTTCTGATTTTGTTGAAACATCTTCATCAGACTTACCCTCCTTCAGCTCTCGATCTGGTTTTGGCATGGGCTTCTTTGCCAAGGACAGCCGGGGCCCATCCTCTGGTTCACTGCTAATACTTGATGGGACACTGAGGAGCAAGAGAGAAGAGGAACATCATGACTTTGGCCACAGATCTCCAGCTCTGAGAACTGCGCTGGTTTGCACCCTTTGGCAACTAATACATGAAACAGGCAAATTGGTACTTTGTACAACTGTCACAATACAAGTAGAAGCCCTCATCTTGTCCTGTGCCAAACCATGTTTTTCTGGTAATGGGAACAACAGTTTTCACTATAAAAGCACAGATACCAACAAGACTGAATGACACCACTTGCTTGGTTGACAAAGTTCCCTCTAGACCATTGCTGGTTTTGAGGCACTCAGCTGAAACAAGGTACTTGTGGGAATGTTTGTAATGGTAAAGGGGCAAAGGGCCCTAATTGAACCATATGTTGGGGTGGATGAGCAGCACCCCCCAAATTGCAGGTTGGTATCCCATCATAGGCACATCCCCTTAACCTCACTGTGGGGACTGGTGAAGCTGTGGGCTCAGCTGGGACAGGTGGTAGCTCACCTGTGTTCATCCTGGCGGGCACCGTATCTGTTCCAGTAGTTCTGCAGGAAAAGAAGGAGGGCATGCTTTTTAATTTAGTGCTTCATCCAAACCCAGGGAGCTACCTGCTCTGCCTCGCACCTGGGGACATCAGCCAGCCTGTTTGGTATGAGTCCATAACACACAACTGTGCAATCGCTTGGGGTTACCAAACTGAAAGTGTAATTCCAACCCAAACTGGCATCGTATAAATACAGAGAGAGTCCAGTTTGTCCACCCTTCTCTGTCCCACCTCACAGTGGCTGAGACAAAGCCAGACAACACGGCAGGAGAGCTGGACCAGGCTGCGTCTGCTTCTTCAGGCCAGCAAGAGCTGCCTCCCTGGCTTTGCCATCACCTTCTCCCACAGGGAAATAAAGGGCCCAAGACCCATCTCCTGAGTCACCTACATGGGATTCATTTTACATGAGAGAGGCAGGGTAAGCTGATTCTATATCTGTGAACTCCTAAAGGTCCTTGCTATAGCAGACCCAGGCATTACCGGCTCTGTGTAGGTGTACCCGAGGCCAGCCGCAGCCACCTGCAAGAGGTGAGACTCCAGCTTATGGCGCCGCAGTAGCCTTTTTGCTTCCTGAAAAGAAGAAAAGAAGGAGAGTCATTGCATGTGTAGTTTCACAAGATGCAGTCAATGCCCATCTGCTTCAACAGGGGTTTGATTTTCACACAACACTTTATATTCCTATGGGGCAATGGAAGCTTGGGTCATGCCTTACAGAAACCGCAGACACAGGGCTGAGCTACTTACTATGTTACAGAAAAGGTGGTGTTCAGCAACTCATTTGGGAAACCTGAATCCCCAAAATACATGTGCCTAACTGCCAGAGAATGCTGAGCATTCTTCGAAATGCATCTTCGAAAGCCTCTCAATATCTGAGCAAGAGGCTGGCTGGAGAAACCCCAGCTGCAGATCGGGCTGCAGGTTCGGGCTGGTGGAACAGAGACCCAGGCTGGGCTGTGTCTCCGTTCCCCCAACGTGGAGCCCAGAGCCCAGTGGTGGGTGGGCTGCAGCATCGCAGCCTGGGACACACTGAGGGTGCTCAGACAGGAACTACAAATCACAGACAGCTGGAAATCATCCAGGAGGGCTTTTTTTTGAATGAAAAATTTGTAAACAAAACACTGGAAATTCTCCTAGAAAACTGCTTTCCAAAGCAAAAAAAAAAAAATTTTTTTACAGAAAACTTCAAAAGACGGGAAACAATCAAATGTTTTGGTCAACTTCAGGTTTTTTTCCAACATTCACCTTGCAAGGTGAAACGGTAAGCGTTCTTGCTTTCTTTTTTATAATTTCCCTCTTCTTTTTTAGCATGTTACCAAATCACTTTGATTTTTCTGGTAATCAAGGAACCACCAAGGGGATGGAAAATCCAATTGCTGCCTACCCTCTGCTTATGGTGCAAGGGAAATGAGTCTCACCAGGGCTGTGATGGGATGGCAGGATAACTTCTTTGCTTCTGCATCATAAGAAAGGCAGCCTCAGGGCCACAGATGCAGAGACTGCCCAGACTGGAGAGGAAGCTTGTTCTGCTGGGTGACTGAACACGTAGTGTTTAGTTGTTTGACCCCAGCCTAACCCAGTGAGAGCAAGGTTGCTCCCTGCAGAACAGGCTGAGTGCTGAACCCCAGGAAGCTCAGTGATTGAAGAGTAAAGCTGACATCCCAACCTCCACTTGGGAAAATATTTCTCAGCCCTCTCTTAACAGAGGTTGCTCTCTGCTCAGTACTTCATCACGTTCCTCCTCCACATCTCCTCCAGAGCACTGAACAAGGGGAGGCTTTACATTGTTGAGGCACTCAGTCATCACCGTCCTTGCCCTTGCTTGGATTTTCCTAAGCTGAAGTCCCCATTTAAAGAATGTTCAACCCTTCAGTTTCTCCCTGGCACCAGTGACTCTGGACTTGCACCCTAACAATTAGCATCACCAGCTCATCCAGCACCTTCACACCTGTTTTCAAAGTAGTCCCACTGTGGGAAAGCTGCCAAGCTGCTTTAATTTCCAGATGATGCTTTTCTTAAAGCCTTCCACCAAGGACTCTTGGGTGACATTCACTCTCACCTTTCTGGGTTTGACTGTGCCTGGATCCATCATACCTTCCAAGAGACCCTCGTAATAACCTGCATTCTCCAAGACATCTTCATCATCGGGGTGGAAAAGCAGGTAGGACTTGGCACACTCCAGGGCTTTTACGTAGTCACCAACTGGGAGGCAACAAAACAGTTGTCAGGAGGGGCACAGGAGGGGCAAGGCCCCGCCAGTGGTGCCAGGGGCTCACGCTGAGCATAGCAGGGCTGAGCCGCTAAGGGGAGCCTATAGAGAAGAAGGGCACCGCCTGAGCTCTCCAACAACTGAAGGGTGACTTTGCCACTTTTCAAGGCTCTTTAGATGCAACTTCGGCTTAACCACTCCATTTCACCAGCAGGGAAATTGAGGCACAGAAACACAACTTCTCTGAGGTCATGCACATCTCGGATAGTATCCAAATCGGATTCAACCGGATGGACAAGGATGCTGCCCAGAAGCAAGCTGCCTCTGTTCTGTGCAGCATTTCGCAGGGCTCTGAGGGGTTTTACCCACCACATTAAACCTCTAATTCAGCAGAGGAATAAAGAAAGCCTGTACACCATGCACAAAACACTGTTGACTCCTCCAGCTTTCTTCCCATTGCACTGATGAATGAAGAACCTTTAGATTTGTGCAACAATTCTGACCCTCCCACATTCTGCTCTTTCCAGGAAAGAATTCTTAGCATAAGCCCGAGAGAGCAAAATTCTGCCTAGATTTTCCTTTATGTAACAGAATATAATAAAATACCTCATAGGACACAACTGGCAATATTTCATAGCACTGCCAACTCCTGATGTTCTGCAATGTAGCCAACTCCTGCAACTTTATTATGAATCTTAAAATATTTGTTAATTAGCAAAAATTGGCATCTTGGAATAAGCTTGGGCTAACTTATATATCTGTTATATATTCTATAGGTTATAGGTATCTATACATTTCAGAAAATGTGAAACATAAACCCCCAGAACTTCAATATCGCAAGGTAAATGAAAGGACTCTAAAAAGTATGATTTATTTAAAGAATAATAATTTTTATGCTAAAGGTTGGCCTTTTAAAACATGACAGATGATTTAAAACACTTTTACAAAAACACTTAATTGCATTTCAGTCATCCTGAGAGGAAATGGACTATAGAAGAGATAATTTCCAATGTTCTCTGCTTCCCGGCTCCTTCAGACCATGCTGCTGCATCACTGTAGCACATGCATCATGGGGAAAAACTCTGATTTCCACAAGGAGCAGTTAAAACTTGTACAAAACATAACAAAACTCAGCAAGTGCTATGAGAAACAGCAAGACAGCCTTTACCTCTATAATAGGCAAACTGCAAGTAGTCATAATGGAGGGGAAGGAAATTTTCAATGGGTGAGATACGGCCTGAACGCGTGGCAAGTTCTCGGACACAGTCATGTTTGCAAGCCAGGACCTGCATGTAGTGATCTGCCAAGAAAAAAAGGAGAAGATGGTCTGAGCTGGGAAGGATGGGGATGGTGCCAAGACAAGGACAGACAAAGGTTAAATCTCTCACCAGCTGGAGGACATGCAACTCATGCTGCTCTGGTCCAGTACAGGACTGCGTATCTAGAGAAAGAGTTCCTTCCCTAAGCCGATGGAGGGTTGCAGTCACATTTTTGCCCTCATTGAGAAATGTCTTTCTCCTGTCAACTGTAGAGGGAGCTTGAGCATCTCTTTTGTGTGCCAGGAGATGCTACTTCTGCCCGTGAAAGCCAGATGGGTGCAGACACGTGCAGGTGGCAGGTAGCTCTTCAACCCCAAGAGTGAAACCAAAGGCAAGGACACCCACAAAGCAAGCAGAGATGTGAAGATAGATTGACCACATGTGCTGCCACATCAAAGCCATTCTCCACACTCACTTCCTTCAGCTCATCTTTAATCCTCTCCTTTCTGCAGCAAGAAAGATCCCAGAGGGCATGGGGTTGTTTTAGAGGGGTCAGCACAGCTTTCCAAGCATCACAGAGCAAAGCACTTGCACCAGGAGTCTGAATGGTCTAAGGTGCAAATACAGGTAGCAAAATCCCCACGTTTGGCTGCTTCTCACAGATGAGGTATCTCCCACAGAAATGCAAGCACGTGGTAAACATCTGCCATTAGCAAGGTTTCTTAATTGGTGTGAGTCCACAATATAGGCGTTGTATCAGCGTTGTACAATTTTGAAGCCAGGACTGACATCTGATTCCAGTTTGGAGCTTTTGCTGCAATGTCCTTACAAATCTACTTTGCTTGCTCTCTCTCTGTACACCAGTAAAAACCTTCAGAAACAAACACAGGCTTGAAAAAACCCAAAGCACGTGCTCAGCTACCAAAGCTCTTCTGAGAGCTGCCAAAAAAACAGCCAGAGGAATTTGCAATGAAATGAAGTGGAAACTCAAAACAGTCCCCATTTGCTCTGGGCAGGTAGTCTGAGTAGTTACCTGATTTACCATACATATCCAGGGTATTACATTAGGAAAGCAAGAAGGAAAAGGCCAATAAATAATTTTGTTGTAATTTAAACCTATTTAAGCATCCTAAACCTGAAATAATTCATCACTGAGAAGCACCACTTTTTCTTGGTATTGTCAAGGTGCCCTAGAAACAGGCTATATAGACTGGAATCAATTCACTGAAATGCATCTGTCCCAGGAGTGGAGAGGTGAGAGTGTTTCAACCTCATGCAGCAGCACAGCAAGTCAGCTTGGGATTGAAAAGAAAAATGAATCTTGAAGAAGCTTGAACTCTCTTTTCTTGGGGTATTAGTATTCCCACTCCCTGTTGAAACATCTGGGGCTGAGTGCCCTGGACCCAGGGGTAAACTCTGGATTATGCTGTCCCATAAGGAGTCACTTAGTTCCCTATAGAAAAACAGTTGCATTTGACTATCTGTGTGCTCCCACTTCTCTGTTTCTTTAGGTGACTGAATGGTGCTGGGGTTTGGACCTGCTATTGCCAAGCATATATGGCCAAACCAAGCCACAGCATTTGCACCTGCAGAGACCATCTGGCTTATTCTCACTGCCAGCTGGTGTGCTGGCTTGAGGACCACCGCACCACGACCACACTCTGCAAAGTCCAGCACAGAAACATCTCTGCTCACTGAGGCTGCACTCAACTTGCACAGCACAGAAACAATTTGACAGAGACCAAAATCTGTCTAATGAGCAGCACCTTTCAGTGAGAAGGAAGGTGGGTTTTCTTTGCCACTGAATGCAGGCTTCTTGAAGGGCTTGATAGATACAGCCCTTGGTGTCCTGGTCATGGCTTTAAAAGCAGGCATGATCTGGGTTTGGAGCTGGCCTTACAACACTTTACATGTTTTTTCCATGGGTAAATAAATCCAACAAAGGCGGCTTCCCATCCGGTATGTTGGTGGTTTCTCATCTTGGTCATTTCAATTAGATTTCCTGCCTCGACACAAACAGAATTATGCAAAACCAGAAAACAATCTGTATCTGAGTAAAGCATTTTCCACACAAGAAGTAAAACTCCAGAGCTCGATGCAACTCCAAGACCATGAACAGATAAATAAGATTTCTGTCACCAAACAAACCTTAATTTATTGCTTTTCTTCCCCTTACAACTAATTAAATGTAATCTCATTTCTACTGAGAATGAACCATTTTAATCCCCTCTGGCTCAGAGCCACACATGCAAATCTGAAGATTACATAGCAATGTTCAATTCTCTCCAGAGATCTCAGTCAAGATCATAATTAGGTGGGCCTCTGCTAATGACAAATCCATCCTTTTTGGATGGGGAAGAAATCTATGTTCTGAGCCTTTTTGGCAACTTTCCTGGCCATCTGGAGCATGGCCAGGAGGAATTTGCTGCACTCTCATATGCACTGGAAGACAGAAAAATTATAAACAGAGGCCAGCAACATCTAGATTCCTGTTGAGGTATGTGAACTGGTGTACAGGGGGAAACTGAGGCAGTCTATGTTAAAGTGCCTATACTTCCAGCTCTGAAAATGCTTCTCCCATCTCTGGAAATGCAATTCTTCTACCCCAGGTTCTCTTCAGGACCAAACCGAGACATTCTAGTTCCCTGTCCTCTTGATTTGCATTTTCTGGCCTTCTAAGTGCCTCACCAGCAGCAGTGATAGAAGGGAAGACACTTCACCAAATTCAGCCAAAGGTCCAAACTCAATAATTAAAAACATTGCAGGGCAAAGGGTGAGGACCCTAAAGAAGCAAAAAGATCTCACCTGCAATAGCTTCATAGAGGCCAGCCTTATATTCCAGGTACTCATGCTCCTCAAATCTCTGCGGTCCCTCACACATGAGCTGACAGTCTTCATCCTCAGAGTAGTACCCTTTCAATGCACGCTCCAAGAAGTCAATGGCCAGCTCGTACTCCTCCTTGTCATAGTGCCTTACTCCAGCACTGTAGTCCTCCTGCAAAGTAGGTAGGCAGAAGACAAGACCATAAGAGGGCCATGCGGCTTGGACAACAGCATCCTGGCCTTGCCAACTGTAGGTGCTTCTCATGAAAATGTACAAGCAGGGACAGAATGATCTCCCTGGGTACCTGCCAGATGTAAGCAGCTGTACCAAACCACGTTTAAGCCATCAATGGGCTTTTGGACTATGGAACCTCATAAACCTGCCTAAATGCTCTGCTGAACTTCTCCATACTTAGAAAATCCTCAGTGTCACTGCTGGATTAAGTATTATGTGAAAAATCATGAATTTTCTTTGTTTTTACCCTCCTACCCAACAACTACGCTGAACGCCAAGGGAAAAAATTGCTCTTGACCTAATCAGATCTGTCTTAGAATGGCCCCTAACGAGCACCTCCATTAATTACACCAAAGAGCCACTCCTGCTTCCTTGTGCCTTGTGAAATCAGAAAGTTGGGGTTGGCTCTGGCATTTGTATTGGTCTTTCACTTAGGGAAGGTGGAAAAAGGTGTCACTCTCCAGCCTACCACCCTGCACCCTCACCAGCACAGCCACTCCCGTGCATGTATCCTGCCCAGATGGGAGAACTCAGCTCAAAAATACCACACATAAGCCAAGATCTATCTGTCAGCACCCATGGAGAAATTCATCAAGCTGCTCGCTATGTATGACCACAGAGTTCCTTGAAGAGAGGGACCAGGTTGAGGGCACAGCCATCAAAGAGCAGAGAGTGCCTTGAAAAAGCAGAAGGTGGGTTGCCTTGAAGGAGAGCACTGAAAGGGAGAGGGGTTTTTGCTGTATTGTAATACAGATCTTGGCAAGAATCTCCCCATTCATAGATGATGCTCTCCTTTTCTCCTAAATCTCTTTTTTCCAGACTGCCTGACACACTTAACCTGGGCACCTCTTCAGCTCAGACTCACCATGTGCTGCTTGGCCTCACGGTCAATCAAATCAACCTTCCCTGCCGTGGTTTTGTAGTTCTCAATGTCCTGCTGTATCTCCATGTGCTCAGGGTTTGCCATGAAGAAGGTATGAGCTGCATTTGCTGCCTCTTCCAGCTTGTTCAGCTGTAACAAGATAAGAAAGACCAACTGCATTAGTGATGTAGGGCAGTGAACACAGCAGTTTATGTTGCACTCCCTGACATTTACGCCTCTGACAACCTTTTGACACCACTGGACTGGGATAATCAAGGAAAACCTGAACCAAGGAAAACCTGAACATAGAGGCTAAAGAAAACACCTGAAATGAGAGGAAAGCCCAGTGCAAGGCGAATTGGAAGAGCTGGAATTTCCGAGAGCCAGACAGGTCACTTATCTGTCCGCAATGTGGTCTATTAGTGATGTGCAGCTATTTTCCAGCAGCACATCCTCTGAACTCAGCTACTCCAACCTCCTGCACAGTCCTAGGCGGAGAGATGTTCCCATGAGATACGACATGGAGAGATGAGGAGAAAGCAGCTGCTGAGACTGCTCTCTCTACAAGCCTTGGAGGCTGAGATACATCCTAGTTTCATCTCTGTCATAAGATAATTTTCAGAGATGCGATTAAACTGTCAATTGTCTAAGCAGCCACCTCATCAGCAGGTTGCTTATTACCTTCACCGAAGTGTTTACAAACATCTTTAAAATTAAACTACCTACCCAATAACACATAAACTCCTGTTCAACTCCTGTTGAACAAAGTGGGATTGACATCTGGGTGAAATAATGGGGTTCTCTACTTGAGGGACATCCCTGAGTATGCGTATTCTATGGCAACTTTGCATATGCATCTTGTGAAAACTTTGTGGTGAAAAAATTCAAAGGATTTGCTCAAGGCACTTGGCTGCAGCAACAGCATGGCAAAAAGTCCTTTTTTTATGCTGAACGCTGCTCTGAGCAGGAATAGCTGGACGGGGGTAAGAATGACACATTTGATTTTGCTGGACAAGAGTTCACCTGGAAGCACTGAGCCAACACCAAATCACTTGCCAAATCTGTTATCCTATTTGGAAAGGTTGTCTGCTGGAATTAAAAAAAAATACCTTAGCTCTTTGACTGGCAGAATGATGCCTCCTTTCCTACTGCATGTAAAGCTTGGCAAGACGTGGGAAAATACAGGGTGAAGACATGCATTATTTTTGTGAGGTAACTTTCTTTAAGGACAGTGTGGAGGGAGTGTGTTCTGGCTCCAAAGGAAGCAGCCAATGTCCTTTGAATCTCCATGCTCAAATACCATTTCCAAGTGGCAAATACTAATAAATTACTGTACCAGGTTTCCTTTGGCTTTTTCTCAAAACAAGGAGGAATTAGAAAATGCAGCAAGATGCTGAAAATCATTTTTGCATTAAAAAAAAAAAAAGATGGATAGATAGCAAGGGAAGAGAGGAAGATGTAGAGCACAGCAGGATGTGCACCAAGTCTCCTGGCACACGGTAAATCTCCCAAAGAAGTGCCCAACACTTTCATTTGGGCTGTTTAGATCAGGACAAGTGCAAAGACAGTATGCAGAGCAAACAAAGGGGCTACCATGAGTCAAACTGGTGCCAACTGGAGACATCACAGCTGTTGGAAGTCACGAGCTGAGCTTGTCAGGTGATTCTGACAGGGAGACACTGAATGGGAATGGAACAGACACTCAGATCTACCCAGGGTTTTGTCAAACGGGCACTTTTGTACCACACAAGCCATTCTGGGCGCACTTTCAAGCTGCTTGTGGAGACATGAAGACGTTTTGAAAGCCAGTGCCCAGATACATGAAGACCTTTTGGAGGAAAAGCCCAGCTATCACATAGGGTAAGACCAAAGACAGGCAGGCACTCTCCTAACCCTCCTCTGATGCTCCATCACAGCCAGAATTGCTTGTCCAGTTCCCAGAAAGGCCAGGGCAGAGCTGTCTGAAGAAGCATGCATGAATACCTCTGAAAGGAAGATGAAAGCTCTGGTCAGAGAGCATCTTAGCCCGCTCCCCAGAGCTGCCCTTTGAACACCAAAGCACCGCTGTCCTGCAGTGCCCACAGAAACGTAAAAAATTTGTCTTGTGTAAACTTCAGAAGTTTTTAAAGATTAGCTCTGTGCTGACAACATATGTATGGAAGCCAACTTTTACTGTAAAAACAAGATCTATTCCAGTCCTTTGCCTGGAGTTTTCGTAAGGACACTTCTCTCCAGCATAACCGATTGGCTTCCCAGCAGCTGAGCAAAAGAAGTTTTTATCCAGGACAGGAAAAAAAAAAAAAAATTCAGACAAATTCCTTCAGTGTAGAAAATTATTTTTATTTTTTTTAAGACAGACATTCCTATTCATCAACATACATCCCATCCTCAAAAAACTCATCTCAACATAATCCCAGCCTGGAAAAGCTCATCACAGCTGGGCAACATCTGATACAGGATAAAGGATCTACCAGAACATCTCATAATGGGAATTTTCAGGACATGCTGAGTGTAGGTGGGACTACCCCTGCAGCTGGTAATTAGAGAGGTCGAGGTGGGGCAAAAAGGTTTGTTGGAGACACATGAGCTGCTGACCTGGTCCAGAGGACTGCTATAAAACCACTATTTTTGCTGCTCAGGAGAATTGCATTCTTCTACACCATACCACAGCTTTCTATTCAGACAGCATCCTGCCAATGCAGAAAGGGACCAAATACATCTCAGCCAGGGAATGGGTCCTGTGAGACGCAAGCTGCAATAATCTGTTGTGGGATGTTATTTGTTACTCTGGTTCTAGCTCCTTTTCAGAAATCTGTCAAAAGCTGTCACAGATCCTAGGATGGCCTCAGTTCTTCCTGTATTAAATCCACCCCTGTGAGATAGGAAGAGTTTGATTTCTAGACACAACAGAAAATCCTTTTCCCACCCTTGAAACAAAGCTCATACTGTGTCTAGTCCCACTGGCTCTGCACAGCAGAGATGACCTTTGGATTTTGCTAAGTGGACTCAAAGTAGAACATTTCAATTCAACACTTTTCAATTTATCATGTCCCATATTTGCGTTAGAAACATTCAAGTACCACAAAGAAGCCAACAGCTGCTAAATTATGGGGAGTTTTTAAGAGGATGCTTGTATATAAAAGCAAATTCCTAACTGGTAAGACACATTCAGAGACTAGCACTGACATTAATTATGAAACACTCTGGGGAAACTTTTGCCAAAACACCCCTAATTCAAAAGGAACAGGATATTTTGGTGTTTAAAGGTCTGGGCTGGAACTCAGGACACCTGGACTCAGTTCCTGGCCCTGTTGCAATCTCACTATGCAGCCATTGGAAAATACTATTCTGTTTTCTTTATGCCTGATTTTCCATTGTTTTAAATGAATAACAATAAAAATAATAGCATTTATCCTACAGGGTAATAATTTTGTTTATTTAGATGGCAAGCAACTTGGGGACCATAAGCATATGCAAGAATGTAACACAAGGGGATTTTGATCTGTGTTACAATCATCACTGAATGAAAATCAGCAAGGAAAAAATGACAACTCTAAAATCACAACCTTTGTATGTGCTTTAAGGTCTGTTTGTTCATCCCACTGCAATGAGACCGCTGGACTATCGCTGCAGCTTTGTACCAAACCCTCTGTATTTTGGTCAGAGAGGACACATAAAATTGAAACACTCAGAGAACCCTGGGAACACCCTGTCCATTTTGATTTTACCACACCAATGGCTCGACCCAAGAAGTGTAGAACACAACACTTAAGTGCTTCTGGGTTTTGATGCTGAAAAATACTTTTTTTTTTCCTCTCTCATTTGAATGTTAGGAGTGTTTCATTTCACATAAACCCAGGAAAACTATTTGAAGCAGCAAAACCTCAGAATTTCAGCAAATTGCAAATGCCCAGTTTAATTCCCATCTAGGACAATGCAGGCCTGGACTTCAATGGAACTGTGATTTCCAACCTGCAGTAGTGGTTTGGATTAGGAAGGCTGTTTCCACAGGGGCATTAGACAGGACCAAACACAGGCTGGAGAAAGGACCTCTAGTGAGCATCTTGAACATCACTATAGAGTCGATGCCAACTCTCATTGATACCAGTTGAGAAAATCCTTCACAGAGCTTTCATGGGGTGCACAACGAAACATGTAATATAATGGTAACAGTCCCTTAATAGTTCATTGCCATTCTTGTACCTGTTAAACTATGTATCAGCCAGTAAACTCCATGTCGAGAAGTCTAATTTGTGCCTTAAGGCCACTAAACCAGCCTGCCATGGTTAGGAAACAAACTACCTCGCTGGAATATGTCTAACTTGCTATTTGATTTTATCATCACTGCAGCTGCTGAGTCTCTGAAAGAGAAAAACTGAGGAATCACCACATCACTAATGTCCACCCAAAATCAGCTCAGACTCGCTCAGCTCCACATGCGGGCATTTGCTCTGAATTCACAGTAGCCATCACTATTTGCAGATGAATAAATTCTGACCAAAGCCTCCCTTGTGCCACCGTGCTCAGCAAGTTTGCATGAACAGCGTCATGATTTTAGCTACAATGACACTAAACTTGCAGTCCTTAAAGTTTACTCTCTAGTGCTTGGCAGTGAGGATAATGAAGCGGAACAAGTATCATGCCAGGTCTGTGAGATGAGCATTGCCCGGCTTTACAGCTTGCTCTTGCAGCTGGGGCCACTGTGCGCCGTAGCGGCACTACCACTTTGCTTATATTGAACACCAACATGGGGGCTTATGGGGGGAAGCAGCTACAGCCAGAACATTTACAGGTGTGTGGGTGCTCCCAGCTCACCCTGCAGTTTTCATGGATAAAAGAGGTGGAAAAAGTCCATGGATTTTAGAGGGAATGTAGCCAAAGCAGTGTCAATTTTGACTGCCTGAGACAAGGGGTCATAGGGCATGATATAGCCAAGATCTCAGTGTATTACTGATGATGCGTTCCCATATCACTGAACACATTATCAGATATTGGCAATTGTCAAAATTCAACCTGTTTGTAAATGAAGGTATCTTTAGCATGTAATATATAGTTTGAATATATGGGGTTATTCAGCCTGAGAAAGAGGAGATTGAGGGGAGACCTTATCGCTCTCTACAACTACCTGAAAGGAGGCTGTAGAGAGGAGGGGGTTGGTCTCTTCTCCCAAGTTACAGATGATAGGACAAGGGGTAATGGCTTCAAGTTGCGCTAGAGGAAGTTCAAGTTAGATATTAGGAAATATTTCTTTACTGAAAGGGTTATCAGGTATTGGAATGGGCTGCCCAGGCAGGTGGTTGAGGTACCATCCCTGGAGGTATTCAAGAGAGAAGCTGACTTGGTGCTCAAGGATATGGCTTAGTGTTGGGTGGTGTGGTGTGTTGGTTATGGTTGTTGGGGTTTTTTGGATTTTTTTTTTCATATTGGTTGGACTAGATGATCTTAAAAGGTCCCTTCCAACCTAGGTGATTCTGTGATTCTGTAATTAAAACTTTTTCAGGCGAGGAAGAGAAGTAAGGCTTACACACTGGAAAACGTGCCAGATCCCTCAAAACCCCAGTGTTTCTTGCCAAGACTGGACTTACCTGCACATAACCTCCGCTAATTGCATGAGCCTGGCATGGAGCTTGTGAGAAAAAAATTTCAAATCATTCAGCTGACCTAGAAAACAGTCCCAAAACTTCAGACAACTCCTGGTTTGCTGAACAAGATATTGTTTTGGGGTTTTTTTAATTTTCCATAGTTCTGCTGCTGCTGTGTTATATCAAAGGCTTAGTGCATTGGGCTCTGCAGAGGAGGGAGGCTCTGGAGTGGGTAAGCATAGATAACAACAGAAATAAAAGGTTCAGTGTCACGAAGGATTAGTCTCGTTGTGTCTATGCAGAGCTTATTTCCTGGGCACAGAGAAGCAAATAGCAGTGAGATGGCTATAAACAGCATGTGATCTCGTCTCAACTTCTTTATTTTTGAAAACAGGGGAGGAAGAAATTCTCCAGAGAAGTTAACTGGGATTTTTTTCTCTCTGCTGGTAGGATTACACATTCACAGAAAGATGCTTGAGCAGTCTGCAATCCACAACAGCACCCACTGACACTCAGAAACACTAAAATCAGACAGCAAGGCAAGCATACAGCAGAAAAGGGCCCTAAACAAGTGTAGAGTAATGGGTACCAAGTGACTCAGATGTGAAGCAGACTTCAAGTTCATTAACACACCATTCCCTGCTCTCCAAAGAGAGTTTACCAGTTCCTTGTCTTCCAACTCAAGATAAATAGGGTTGGTTCCCTCTCCTTCCTACTAGTGTGATGGGAGGTGATATTGATGCCTTCCTGGAGGCTCCACATGCATCTTTTCAGAGGTCTTCTCTGTTTTCAAAATGCAGACAACCTTCAGTGCACTTTGGATGGCTCCTCTCAGACCATGCCTGTGCACCTCCCTATGTGTTGCTGCTCACCAGTCACACTCAAATCCAAAACAGGCAAAATTTGGACAAGTGTCACAGTGAAAACTTCCCACGAGAAAGGAAACTTAGGAAGCATTTGGGGTTTTTTGCTATTCCAATGACCAATTTTTCAGTACACAAACATATGCAGATTGGCGGGTACACAGTCAAAAAAGCTGACTAGACATTAAATTAGTCTCCAGAAAGTGGCAGATACTTGGAAATTTGAGACTAAATGGAACAAACCACTTCAATAGTGTTCATGGAACAAATTCTTTCAATTAGCCAAGACAGAAATCAGACTTCCTAATGAATCTTTCACTTGGGCCATGCTGGCAGTGTTTTAGGTAAGTGTACACATGTATGTGCCAAGCAGGCTGACTGCATCCCCCCCTCCTGAAAAGTCCATTTTGCATTGAGAAAGCAAACTAGACTGAGACCCTTCCTTCCCTCTCTGACTTGTTCCTCTTAAACTGTTCCCAGGCAGGTAAAAATGAAGATTTTCACACATTCCTCTCTGTGCATTATTTGTTTTAGCACACTCATAGTATAACAAATGCTGCCCAAGGAGCCAGGCATTACTTAAAGCAAGGGACTTGCAAAAAACACTTCCCAGCAGGAAAGACCCTTCCCACATCAATCTTGAACACATTGAGACATCACAGGATTCCTCTGCAGAGCAAGCGGTGGGAAATGTGTTTGTGTTTACCAAACCTACGATCTGCCTGAATGTGAAAACACTCTAAGCCAGATTTTATCTTGTGTGAACACTAACATAGTCTGATGAGAGCTAAGTGGTGTGTGAAACAGCATTTTCAACAAGGAAAAATTCCTAGAATATGCAATATGGTCTCTCCTGGCAAAACCCAACCCCCTTAGAACTGGGTTATTATAGCTTGGGCAAGAAACCCCTTGTAGATGAGATTCTCCCCTCTATGCCAGTGCACAAGAGTATTTCAGCTCACTAGTCTATACCAAAAAAAGTGCCATCTATCAGGAGATACCTGGCCAGTTGTTCCCCTCCTTCCAGCTGCAAAGACACAACCACACTGCCAACACATGATGGCCATGCTGCAGTCAGGGGTGCAAAACACCCTGCTCCCTTGGGAGGGCTCTGAGCAGCTCCTTCAAAAGCCGTCTCTTCTCCCCTACTTTTAAGGCTACTAGCATAATTTCAAGGCTAAGTAAGATCTTCCCTTATAATTTTCCTTGGAAGAGGTGGGATGTGTTCCGCCTTCAGGAATCTGTGCAGATGCTTAGTCATGATGCTCCTACACCCCAGAGTTTTCCTTGCCCGGATAATTAGAGAGGAGCCAGTGGCCCTTGGAGATGAGAAGTATGGCAGAAGTAATACACTTGCAGACTAACAGCAATAAGCAGTGCTAGATACTAAAAAACGGAGGGTATAAAGTCTGCCAGGCTTTCCAGAGCAGAGGTGTTCTCATGCATGTCTTTCTTCCATGTTGTTATTACATCCCTGTGGCAGTGCCAGTTGTTGCGGTCAAAGATTAGCCCATGTTTTTAAGTTAATGAAACTGAGCAGCTGGAAACAAGCAGTACATGACTATCCCTCCTCATGGACCACAGGCAAGAGTCCCGTTCTAACAGCCACAGCCTGTTAGAAACAAGCTTTCATCTGATATATTGGCTGATAACAGACAGAGAGGCAGGTGGTCCCCTGCAGAGAGTCTTGGAAATACCTGGGAGGAGCGAGGTGAGTCTTGCTAACCCCATCAGTAAGGAGTGAGAGCCCTTTGGCCGTGAAGGCAGGAAGGTCAAGGCTGGAATGCTTCAATTTGATTAAGGCAAAAACTGACCACATGCTTTTAGAAGAGAAATAGAGCAAAACAAACTTGGCAGGCAGTTAAAGGGCTGGGGGGTGATCATGTAAGCATGAGTCACAGGAGGAAGCAGACAGGGCACTCTCTTGAGCAGCAGAGATGCCTCAGGAACATAATATTCTACATTTCCACAAGGTCTTCCAACCTCAGGAACCCAAAGGCATTTGATTTGGGCCAGAAACAAAGTGAACTCATCTGTGATGAAAGAACCAAAGTGATGACACAGACATGGAACAAAGAGAGGCTTGGGAGAGGGTCACTGGACAGTGCTTTTGCAGACAATCTTATGGTGTCTAAGATCCCAACACAAGTATAATCCACAACATAGAGTCATCAGGACAGAAACAAACTTAACACTCTTTATTCTAAGAAGGATAAAGGCCAAAGCACACTGCAGCACGTCTCTATCAACAGACATCCCATCAGTAAAGGGTTTCATTAAAACAACAGCAACACACAACATCCTCTCCCAGCGAGGGGATGCGAGTTACACTCTTGTGATTGAATTGATTAACAAATGTACAATCAAAGGTGAACAACCTGGGGGCTGGGCTTGACAGGCTGATGCCATCCACGTGCCTATAAGAATAAAGTAAAGCAGCGTACTACGGTAAATTTCTGGACATGAGTACTTCTGCCTGCAAAGGATCAATGGCATTTCTTCAGTATGTTCACAAGAATGCAGCAACGCAAGTCAGAGACTCGATCCAAAATTAGCAGAACTGTCACATACCCTCCGCTTTCCAGATTCTGTTTTTCCTGTTTTTATATATCTTCCCTCTCTGAGGCCCAGAAAGCAGTAGCTTTACACTTTAAATGTGAATTCTCTAGCATCCTGCCTCCCTGGACATTGCAACTGCACTGGTTGATAACATCAGGAACTGGGGCAGACTTCTAACCAAGCTGTCTCCAAGTTGATATCTCTATAGAAATAATTACTAAAACACTGAAGAAAAACACAACTGAAAAAATCTGAGACAAACAAAAAATTCTTACAGCAGAAACCTTCCTCCCTTTCCAGGGTTTAGCAAAGGCTCAGCACCTTTTAAAAGAGTCAGACATGATGAGCTGTTGAATGTCCTTTGGGAGCCAAAGTTTCCTGTGAAAATACACACGCTTGTCTGCTGTTACTCAACATCATCCAAGCAGCTTCGCGTGCCCCTAAAAAACGCCTTTCTGAGAGAATGCGTGGATTACTCATGACCATCCTGGAGCCAGAAAGCCACACTGATCTGGTGATAAAATGGTACTCCTTTTTCGCAGCCCTCTTCTGATGTAAACAGAGTTTTGTCAAATAGCTTATCTAAAGGCTGCCCCAAGCCTGTAGACTGCCCCTCCCTACCTTTTCCCTGGGCAATAAAAAGGCCATCTCCTACAGAAGGTACTGACTGATCCCAACAGTGATTATGGTCAGTTTATTTTATTAATACCAGAGAGTTTGTTTGAAAACCAGAGTGCGTAGCCCTGAGGGTGGACTGTGCTATCTGAGCAAGAGGTTGTTATCTCTCTGTGCCCTGAGCCACGACGGGACAGCAAAGGGAAACAAACGTTAAAGCAAATAAACCTTAAATCCCAAGGAGAAAACAGACTGACACCATATCTATGCACTGTCCCCTCACACAGAATCCTTGACAGTCTTCAAGGAAATGTTTTTAATTACCTTGTTTTTTCCAGACAAAATGTTTTTGGAATACCTTTTTCACAGCTTGAATCATAAAGCAATGGATGGTGGCTTGCAATTGTTGAGAGCTTGGAAGCCGTTGTGACAGTGATGGGCATTGGGCCACTATAGATGATTGAATAAATAAACACCATTCCAATTCAACAAAGATTTTGCAAAGACTAAAGAAGATCTACAAATCAGGGGCAGACAGTTCACCACAAGGGGAACTGACTGATGCCAAGGGGAAGCAAACTTAGCTGACTCCTGAGAAAATTCCCATCTTTGAAAAGAAACTTCTATGCTGATCTGACAGACTCACCACTACGGGGCCAGCACCGAGGCATTACATTTACTTCCCGCAAGGAAGCAACGTTTGCAGATAAAGAGAGGGAAGTGAAAAATATATCCATCATTCTGCATTACAACCTCAGTTGGTCTGGAAAGCAAAGAAGAGGGTCTTGGAAGGGGCACTAAATCTACGGGCTGCCAAGCTGATCTGGGCCAAAGGCTCCTGTCTCCCAGGAACCTTATGCTAGCAGTGGACATTTGTAGGCAGAGCATAAGGACATGGCAGGTACACAGTGACTCTTACAGACAGGGTATCGTCAGTGAAAGCAGCAGCTTACAGGCTGACTGAATCAGGATTTGCCTCTGGACCACTGGGCTTAAAAGCCACTGGTGGACATATCCTCTGGAGAGATGTGTAATCATTTCTGGAACACATTTATAGCAGCTGCAATAAATAAAGAATTTGGGAGATTTTAAGACACCAGTATATTATTTCCACCAGAGTAGACACATGGCTGAGAAAGACCTACCAGTAGGTTATGTTAGAGTTTTCAGAAGATGTGGGGGTTGCTGCAAATATACCTGCACACACATTTACACACCTGTAAGGCAAAAGCCATTGCAGCAGCACTGCAAAATTCCTCAGGTTCCTCCAACATTTGTTACAATAAAACTCAAACCCATCTGAGTATAGCAGGGAAGAGTTTTCCCATGAAATTGCATCTTCTGAAATGAAGGCAGATGACACAGGGCAGGGGAGCGGGCCTGCAACCCACCCTCCCATCCAGGATGCTAAGAGCACATGAGGTGTCGAGGGTAATCTCTTGGTGGGCAGGATGACTATGCCGACATGAGATGGACTCTGTTGATTTCACAGCGTAGCAGCTGCCAGATGTGTTCTCTACAAAGTCTGACCTTGCAAATCCTGGAGGAGAGGTTCCCTTTCTTAAGAGCTTCTGATTGCTACAGCTGAGGTTGATACACAGAACAAAAGCATGCCGAAGAACCCATGCACTTCCATCTTCTGTTTATTCAGCATTACTGCAGAAACGTGTATTTCATTTGGAGAGAATGTAATTCTACCCTTGCAAATGTGACTCTTACCCTACTCCAGCTCCCCACGCTTTGATGCGCACTGTTACTAATTTGAGAAAGGAATTACTGACTTTGAGAAAAGAGTAACACCCGTCTCCCGAACGACAGCTCCGACACTCAGCCCCGGGGCATGTTACGGACAATGTCCGGGGCTGCTGAGGCTCTTGGTGCAGCTCCAGCATCTCCTGTGGAGTTACAGCAGGGCAAATTTGGCTTGTGCTTCAGTAAGTGAGGCCACATACCACTTGGACATTTGCCTCTATACATGACACACACCACAAGTCTCAGCTGGATTTGCTGCTTCTGAAATGAAAATACTTCGCTTGCTTTCCCGAGCCGTAGCTTGGTAATCATTACTAAACACTTATCAAGTAGACGGCCTTCATTTCCTGAGAGCCTGGACCTAATTACACCAGGAAACACTCTGCTTTTTCTTCAGACACTGAGAAATGGTGGTTTCTGAGCCCTCCTCCTACAAAATCAAACTTTGCTCTCGTTAGCAGAGAGGAGAGGAGAGGGGGGGAAAACTCAGCCAAATCTCAAAAGGCAGTGACTATTCACAGAGATGCCCTGGCTTCACTCTGCGTAATTAGTAACAACAATAAAATGTCACAGCTATTTCATCTCCCCTCCCTCCCCTACTAACCTTAGCTGAGCCCTGCAAGGCCCCTGCAAAGAGGTATCATTTTCCCTGGCTTGCAGGTAAGGAGTCTGATGTCTGCCGGCAAATCAGAACCAGATCCCAGGGTTGCCTGCTCCTAACGCCATCTCTCAGAATGAAACAAGCCCACTCAGCTCCGTCTCCTTATCAGGATATTCGATCCAGAGGTGGAATATGATGAAGGATGCCTTCATCATATGATGAAGGAGCCTTTGCCGAACGTGCCGTGCACAGACCAGCACTTTCAAATCCCTCCTTTGTGCCATGGGGCCAGCTGGGATGGTGAGTTACAATCACCTGCTTGTAATGGAGCTCAGAATATCACCATTGAATCAAACTGTTAGTTAATTAGCGGGTTAAAGAAACCCCACAAATAATCAGTAATGGAGTTAAAATGTCTGTAGCATCAAATCACAAGATCTGCTGCTGCAGCAGCATCAGTTTTCCCCTGTGAGCTGCTCAGGCCCTGCTGCCCATACCAGCGGGTGGCTGAGCAGTGGCTGTGGGTGCTGTATCCAATGGGAGTGACCTACAGCAAACCTGCCTAGGGGAGACGGGCGAGGAAGACTTGTGCTAAGGGGCTGAGTGTCCTCTGATGAATGTTTCCAGGCAGAAATCCCGCTACCCTGGCTTGGGAAAGAGCCTACAGAAAGACAGAGCAGAGTTGTGGGCACCTACATGGCTGCAGCTCTCCCTTCTTGAGAGTTAGTGGAAGAGCATGAGGGGAACACATCAACTCCCAGTTTGGTCAGCGCATGTGTGACCAAAGGGGTGATCCAGGAGAAAGTAGGGATGTCTCTCCCTGAGAACAACAAGAGATGTGCCCTCTGCAAAGGGCTGATCAGCAGCACATCCCACGTTTCTGACTTTGGGTTGCTCTCCTATATAGGCATGTTCCTTCACCTTTCCTCACAGCCAAAAGATGGAAATAGGACACTGAGCGATTACCCTAGGCAAGAGAAATTCAAGGACTGGACTCCTGCGGATTGGTATAATCCAGAAGGGAGGCTACAGCATGAGAGTCAGCCCTTCCCATTGATCACCCTAGTGTTGGTGACCAAGCATCAAACTGGAAGCAACAAACAGCCTGAATGAAAGAGAGCTGAGTTTTTTTGTACCACCACCCTCCCTGGCACCTGTATTTCCTTGGTGTGCCTGCCTGGACTTTCCCTGCAGATCCAGCACACCAGGGAAGCACTGCAGGCTCAGGCTGCTTTGGCAAAGCATCTCTGTCCCCTGACACCTAGTAAGTCCTGACCCTGCAGCTCTGCCATGCTTCTAGCAACTTCTGTGGCCCTTCAGCAATGTGTCTTCAATTTCAGGCCAGCAGACAGCCCTTTTGGAAGCACAGTGTTCTACGGTAAGTGAAGAGCTCTGTCCTTGGGCAAGGACGCTGTTGAGCCCTGATACCTTTTCCCCTGTGGACTGCTGCTCAGGCACAGGGACATCTGTAATGGCAGCTTGAAGAACAAGACTTCAAAGAGGGGACTTCTGTGTTCACCACTGGAATAAACACAGAGGCAAAATATACCGATAGCTACTGCCAAGTAGGTAAATGCTTGGTCTGCACAGATTCCTGTACTGGAGGTAGATATGGATAGAGCCAGGCTGGACGGCAGCTACAAGCTGGACAAACTCAAAGACATGCAACGTTCAGCTCCAACTTTTAACACCTCCATGGTCCTAATCACTGGGAACCATATAGAGACACACTCCTCCACAACCTTCTTCACAGCAGGGGCTTAAAAGCATCCATGGGGGTAGATCTTCACAGCCAAGTGCTGGTTCCTCAGTTTCTCAGTGCTCACCGGCACCAGGAAGCAACATCCTAAAGGATGTGTGTGTCACTTGTCAGAACGACGCAGGTGCTTATTCCATTACTGCTGGCTTTGCTCTGCCTGGCTGAGACGGGGAAAGCAGCTGCTTGGTGCGGCTCCAGGGGAGGATGGCAGCCCTCCGGAGGGGGAGCCCTGCCAGCAGCTGCGGGATGAACAGCAGCCTGGGGCCTGCAGAGAGCCTGGATGTTAATATCGCGCAGCAGCGTACACAGGCAATGGTGTCTCTTGCAGGGATGCCAGCTTCCTTCCACCACGCCCCTCCAGGCTGTTATTACTCACAGCACCAACACGTTCCGCATCCTGGCTCCCAGCAGCAGCCCCACCACTGATGTCACCCTGGCGGACTGAGAGACGTTACCCACTGTCTGGGGCAAAACTGTTTTTTAGTATGCAAAAAATGAGGAGCTGTCTGCCCTTGCTGAGGACATGCTTGAAGCCAGTGTTTTCTGAGCACTTTTGAGCAGTCAGGGTTTCTGCTTTTAACTCCTGGCTCTGATTCTGATGTACTGGGAATTCTTCTACCAGTCATCAAGCATCTCCATGACTCGGTTTCCCTGTTAAACTGAAGCCCAAACCTTCTGGCCCTCACTGCTGGAAGGCTGAATGACAGCATTTAAATATCTCAGATGACGTTTCAGGGCTTAAGACATCACAAGATTTTTCTGTTGATCTTAAAATTGCACTCTGGTCTCCTGTAAGGCCTCACTGAATCCTCATAAGTGGCTCTTTGTCACTGTTCCCATCCACACCCTGGTCCCTCTTTGAAAGGCAAATACCATAAAAGGCTGTTTATAGAGACTAAGATCTAGAAAGGAGAAGTCAAATAGGGTCAGGCTTGCTATGGCTTTGCTGCCCTGAGCTGCAGCCAGGGAGGGGTGGCTTCCCACTCTCCCTGTGATCCACAGGGAACAGCAGCCCGTCTGTCTGAGGAGCCTCCAACGTGGGTGGGTATCTCCTGCCCCTTTGCAAAGAACCATTTCATCGCCAGTGGAAATAGCTAAAATGGAAAAGGTGGATGATGCCAAGATCAAGTAAGAGAAATAGGAAAATAGCAAGCATCCCTAATCAATCACGCTTAGACAGTAAGGGTTTTATGTGCACAAAGACTTCACTTAAATTCTTTTTCACATTTATCCACAAGAAAGAAAAAAATATCTGGTGGCTGAGGAAATTGCCAGCGGTTGATTCACCCTTGCATTCTGCAAATGTTTCAATTCTGTTGAAAACCCAATTTGCAAACCCAGGAATCCTCAAAAAAGAATTTATTTATTAATTTACTTTAGAAAATAAAACCTGCAAACAGCTCCAATGACAGCACATGATGTGGATGAAGGCAGAGGCCACTTCATGCTGCTAACTCTTCCCTGGCCTGGAGCAGCAGAATTGTACCAGTCGCCCTCTTACTGTTCAGCACAAAGTCTGGGTTTTCCCTAGAACTGAGAATATTTAAAGAAAGAGGTATCTCAACGCAGGGGTTTTTGAAAGAAAATAGAGCTAACTATATTAACAAACTTTATTAGTAATGATCCTAGCCATTATCTGGTTCACAAAAATCTTTTAACTTGCTTAAAGATGATCCAGGGCCACAGGTGAGAGGGGCAGAGACTGAAACAGAAGCCACAGAATGGAATAAGGTAGCCAGGATTTAATGACATCCCAAGCAACTCACCCCAAACACCTGAGTGGAAGCCACACAGCCTAAGAAATCCCACCACAACCAGTGAGAATGATCTGCATTTTGTATCTCAGTCTAAAGATAGCATTCCCAGTACAGCAGCCCCTTAGAAAGAGCTCAGGGTTTATTCCAGTATTAACTTTAAAGGCTCATCACTTAGGAAATAATCTCTGACTTCATGTCTCATAAGACAGAGAGCACACTTGTTCAGCCTGAGTAACCCACAAAGCCTACAGCCTAACTACTAGTGGTAGCCTCCCAAAAAACCTTAGCTTATGTTTTGGTAACAGCAGGCAATGGTACAGCACAGACCATGCAGCAAACCGTGGGTCTCCCAGACCACCACGCATCAACAGCAACATCTCACAGCATCCCACGCTGCAAAGTGCAGGAGCCTCACCACTTTGCAACATTTTTGTTATAAACATAAATTTATAGCCAGCTATTGGTGGATTAAATAAATGGGGGAAGACTAAATCCCAAGTCTATTGTTTCCTTTACTCAGTTAGCCTCCTGGCAAGTGCACTTAGCCATAATATTGCATTTAATGTTGGTTTTGTTTTTACAAAGAATCACTTTGGTCTTATTTCCACTAAGTTCTTCTGTTTACTTTAGTGCACAACAGCTCTTCATTTCAAGAAGCTGTTGGAAAAACATTAATCTGCTGCCAGCCCAGACTACTGTTAAAAGAAGAAGAGCATACTTCTAAAACAAAATAAAATAAAAAATAGAAATAAAAAAAACAACAAACGATGCTTTATAAAGTACAAATATGAAGAACTTCTGACAAATGTGTTTTGGTCTTTGCTCAGGCTAACTCAAACCATAAATCACCACAGGTGTAACTTCACTGGAAACACACGGCTTTCCATCCAAAATAAATCTAGGCCACATAATAAAATCTGAGCAATCTAAATGATGAGTTCGTTGGCAAACAGAGGCATGGGCAGACTTGCATAGCTAGCACCAGTATTGCATTCCTCCCTCTGGGTTAGTATTTACAGATGCTTCCTGTGACGGCAGCATCCCTCCCCTCTCACTCTTCAAGAGTGCATCCCTGGCATGGGATGCTCCTGAGCCTCTCCCCATGTGGGGAAGTGGGGCTTACCCAGCTGAAGCCACTCAAGTCCACGCAGCAGGGAGCAGGGCACAGGTCTCTCAGTTTCCCTGCAAAGCCCAGCAAAGCATGGCAGGGTAGAGCTCAACCTGGAATCCGTTTCAAAGCCCAGGGCCATACCCACAGGCCCTCGAGGTCTGGCAGAACTCAGCTCACGCTGCCGGGCTGCAGCACAGGCGCACACAGCAGAAACATCCCAGGAATGACACAACTATATAAATAAATAAATAAATAAATAAAAATGGTTTCCAGTGAGCGCAGCAGAAAGCTCTCTGGCTGCCAGACCACAAACAAGCTGGAGACATTTCCCTCCCTCATCCTACTTGACACAAGACCCGAGCCAAGCTCCTTCTTCAGCAGCTCTCCAAAGGGTTTAGGATGAGACCATCTGTAAGTCTGATTCTGGGTTGCACATAGGCCTGGCCTTGCACTGGCAAGGCTCTGATTTATTATGGCACTGGTGGCAGCAAAAGCACTGTTTTGTGATGCATCAGCAGGGACAACACCAACCTCCAATTTTCCAGCAACCCTGGGCTGGATTTTAAACCAGAGTAACAGCAGCAGCAGCTTGTGACTCTGAAAAAAAAAAAAAACCACCAAAAAAAACCAAAACAGAGATGCTTTGAGTAAAGCCCCAGGAAGGGCCAGATCCCCATCTGAACTTCTCAATAGCCTACAGACCTTGGTTTGCTCAGGCACGTGGGCAGGAGGGGGTGGGCTTCTCACTGCAGCTCAAGATTCAACCTCTCCTTCAGGCATGGGCTGAGGACTGCCCATCATGCCTGGACACCTCAAACCAGGGCTGCAAAGCAATTGCTATATGTCACTCCCATGCAGTATCATGCACTTTTCTTGTGTCCCACAGGTCGACTGGCTTGCAAGTGTGTCTGGTCCCAGGCTACGCAGGGAATCAGGTCAGACTTATGTGTCCATTAACTGCACAGAAAAATAGGTTTCATCAGCCCTGGAATAATAACCTGGAAAGGTTATTATTTATTTATGATGACAGCAGTTCAAAGAGACAGCTCAGAGCAGGGCCCTCTGTGCCAGCTGGCTGGTGCAGCCCCAAATACCGAGAAGAAGGTGGGTAACTCCTTCTCCCATGCCCAAATTGACTGAAGGCTTTATGAAGTTCTCAGCCTGGAAAGCTTGTGAATGAGGCTAAGGAAAGGCACCAGAGATCAAGTCTGGAAGAGGAGGACAGTGAGGACAAGAGGACTACAATAAAGCTTAGCTTTTGGAAAGCAGATGGGCCCAAATCATGCAAAAAGGTTTTATGATCCCTCAAGCGGGAAATAAGTGATGACATACTGTCATGTTGCTGTGTCAACAGCTGACACATTGCAGCAGGGAAATTTAACGGACTCTCACATTGTATTAAAAGCTCTCTTTGAAATTGCAGAGCTTGGACAGAGAAGCTTCAAACTTTGCAGAGCAATGGCTCTGCAGAAGACCTGATGTTGTGGGAGACTTCAGTCCCATGGGAACCAGTCTGCTTAGGGGAGCTGCAGCCAGCCCTGCCTTCCACAGGCGGCATGTGGGGCTCACCCCAGACGGTTGCTGATACAAGACCAGAGCAGCAGCCTCCCTTCCCTTTCTCCCTCCAAGAAAGCAGTACTCTGACCCAAAATGTCTCAAAGGGTTCATTGTTGTCTGGCCAGCACACGCGATGCTTGAAGCTAGTCTGGAAGTCCTCAAGGTTGTGGAGAAAGTTCTGCATGTTTCAAACAAGCTACAGCACTACTGAGTCTCCTTTATCCTTAAGAGGGTTTTTTTTTTGTTTGCTTTTAACACTGTGCACCAGAAACAAAACATTCCTCCCTCCTGCTGCTCTCCCTCTCTTTCTTATCTGAAGCAGCCGCTTGCATTTTCAGCGACGTAATTGCCTGGCTTTTTTTACAAGGGTCTGTATATTTACTTTCCCAGCTTTTTTTTTTCAGCAGTGGGATGCAGGAGCCAAATCTTTGAGGACTGGTCCACAGGGTCCTGCCACACTGGAAACAAGGAAGGGTATCTCCAGAAAACCTTGGATTTCATAGCATTGCCAACCAAAACTGCGCTTCTGCTTCCAGCAGTGGGCTCGGCACAAGCCACATACTCAGACATCAGTAGAAAGAACAAAATCCATGTTCCTGATGAGCCTCATGGAAAGGCTATCCCTAGTCAGCCAAAAGCTGCAAAACTCATTCAATGTCTAAGGAAGAGCTTCATTTACAATCTAGTTTCATTTTCTGGCCCATGATGTTAGAGACAGCCTCCATGTAGACTATCTCCCATGTGGTTTTGCTTTTCAGAGTGATCCTGCCTTTGGGAGAAGTTTGCTGGAGTTACCAAGTGAGTGCACACAACCCTCTCCCTGCAAAACATCACTTTAGGAAACAATCTGGGGTCATACATCAGGGTAAGGGTTGTTGCTCATTAACCTACTCATTTACCCACACCAGCAAAGCCTCCCCCCTGGTTCAGGTTAGTGCCTCCATCCCCTGCAGCAACCAGGTGTGCACACACCAGCACCCCCAGAACATCCCCAGCAGGTCAGCTCTGAACCAGCCACAGAGCTGCTGGCCAAAGTGGGAGGCAGGATCCCAGCCCATGGCCATGACTCACTCTCCTGGCCCTGCCAAAGAAGTAGTTTTGGAGTGAGGAAGCGACAGGGAGACTTAAATTAGAAAGCTGGTGAAACAAAATGAAAGAAAATCCTCCTTAGCTCTTATTGCTTAGGTCCAGCAGGGAAAAAAGGGAAAGGGTGTGCAAAGCATGAGAGGCTTTTTGGATGCAGCTTTGAGCAACCTGGTCTAGTGAAAGACGTCCCTGCCCATGGCAGGTAGGGTGAAAACAGATGATTTTTAAGATCTCTTTCAACTCTACCCGTTCTATGATTCTAGATGTCAGAGCACAGTGTGGTGTTGCCCTGACACAGAGATGGGCTCTGGACAAGTGATCTTTCCTTCCACAGGAGTAAAACACACTTCTCAGCATTTCATCACCTGCTTGAGTGGGGTGATGACTGTGGCCACACTGGTCTTTGGTGCACGGCATGTGAGCTGATGCACACTGTACAGACAGGTCAACAGGCTCTACAGTGTCCTGCTGATGCTGGTGCTGGGTAGGTTTCCCTCACTAGCCTCTGCTGTAGAACGTTAGAAGAAATAAAACATTCCCCAAATATTTCCCAACCTCTACATATAAGGCTGAATGATTGCAAGTCCACATACGGGTGCAGGAAAGCATCAAGACACAGAACAACTACTGGCAGATCTCTAGCACTAAGGAAGGCTCAAAGTACAACCCCAGCCAGGTAAGGCAGTCCAAAAAACAGATACTCCAGTTTTGCCTGTACCTTCAATTGAGTCCTCTCTCAATTTGGCAGATTAAATTCAGCTGTTTCTTACATACTGGCTACATAGCTAGCTGCCAGGCCAGCGGGGCTGGCTCTCCCACAGCACCACAGACACACACAGAAGGAGACAGGGTGATGCTCAGCTGATGGCTCTGCTCCCCTCTAGCTCATACTTCTTCAGTGCAGGGACCCTAAGCAATGTCTGCCTCTGAGCATCACCACAGACAGGCTGGGTTACAAGGGTCCCTACACAACTTCTGCCCTCTGTAGCCAAGGGTTAACTCCACAGCTTGCTTGGATGGTTATATCACATCTGCAGAGGAGGAGAGGGGAACTTCATAAGTTTCCCAGGGAGAAATCTATATTTCTCTTACTGTACCTTGAGCACCGTAACAAATGATCCTGACAAGACTCAACCATGCATTTAGTGTCAAGGAGTCAGAGGTCCTGCAGATCAGCATGAAGCACAGCCCACAAATACTGGTGGAAGAAACCTGAAACTAGGACTAGGTCTCTGCCCATAAATCACATCTCTGTGAAGAAAGCCAGAGGCATGGTGATGATGGCTTAAGCCAGCATTAAGACTTGCAAGATATTTTCCTGCTTTGTTTCAGTTTAAGGCAGACTCCATTTTTTCTGGCCCCTCAGGCTGAGGTCTGCTTAGGCAGATTAAATATATTATTTGCTATTAATAAAAGTTAGAAAAATGTACACCAGTGTCAGAGACTTGACATTCTGAACTAAGAGAACACTGCACTAGGACCCATCCAGCCACGTTCACCACAGGCTAAGTGAGGACAGAGCTGAGAGCAGTGCCCATGGCAGCAGTCGGTACCAAGCATGATGCCAGCCTACAACAGCGTAGCTGTGGTGCACACAATGCCAGGACACGTGCTGGTAAGCCCTATAAGCTATTCCACAAGGACTTGGTCACATCAGATCAACACCACCGAGGACAGTGTGCAGAGTAAACTTAGCCCTGGTTGGGGAAGTGATGCTGTGCCTCAACTACCCCAGATCCCAACATAAACCCACATATTATAACTTCAGCATTTGCCAGTCTAACTTTTAGTTTAATATGCAAAATAAACCACAGCAATTAATTGCACCTCTATGCATCAGTAGCCAGCATATCCAGTGCAGAACCTCTCCTGCTAATTTTCCCAGCCAACTTTTAAGGTTAAAAGTTGTTATTGAGACTGCTGAGAAACAGACAGGTCACTTAAATTGAGTCTACAAGCAGGCTTGGTCATGGGAATGAGTCTCGACCAGCTCTGAGCTGATGGAATAAGCAGACCCTTGCTTTTGAGGTTCACGGTCACTACAGGATACGCATCTCAGAGCGGCTTGGTTCTACCAAGGCAAACCCAACCCCTGTTATTGTGCTTATGTCCCTAGTCCAGGATGCTTCCTACAGGAAATTCCTTTATATTCTGTCCCCCACACACACTTTGCCCAAATACTGTCTCTGCCAAGTTTCAGCCCACGGCTGAGATTTGATAGCTAAGTTAATAGCCTAGGGAAGTGTCAGTTCAGAGCAAGGAGGATGACAAAGTCAGGCTCACTTTTTCCCACAGTTCTCCAGTAAGTGGGACAAGCATCAGGAACGGGAGGAGGATGCTGTGCCATGGCCCTTGGGAAATCCCACCACATGACCAGCCAAGGCAGGCTGGATAAGGTCCCAGGCAGGCAGGGCAGATATTGTCAAGGGAAGAAAAGGTCTGATTAGGCCTTTTTATCACTAATAATATCAAAATAGCATATTGCTTTCATTGGCAGTCAAGCAGAAAATGAAATGGTGCAAAAAGGAGAAGCCACAGGTGAAGTGGACTGGAATAATGTGGTGTCTGCAGAAACGACAGCCTTCAAGTGCCCTTAATGCTTGAGTTTTTGTCTTGCACATCAGGAGGCCTATGAGGTACAAGCTATCAACTCCCACTCGCCACCCCATGGGAATCGTCCCACGCTCCTGCATTTGCATTGCTAGTAAGTTGGCAAGTGTCTCCTCCAAACTACAGCAAGCCCCTGGGAAACATGAGCCGGATGGTCCTCTCGCCCACTCTGATGTGCCGGACGAAGTCCTCACTTTCCACCTCCAAGAGCCATTAAAGTGCACTTTCTTCAGTGTAAAAACGCTTTTGGCTGGCACTTAACTCCAACAATGTATTGTGGCTCAGGAGTCCGACCCCTAGCCTCTGCGCTCTTAAATCAAAACCTGCAAAGGACACCTCCTTGCTGCTAGACAGAATGACAGCTTAGACTTTGCCAGACTTCTCTGCCTTGGCTCTCCTGCACTGAGTGCATCGCAACCAACCTGCCTCACAGCCCAGACAGACCCTGGGCTCTCTGGGGCAGGGAAGGTTTGGTAGCATGCCTTTACACTGATTAACAAACTGAAGCATTGACCTTTTGTGACTAATTGCTGCTATGGCAACAAAAATAAATAAAAGCAGGAATACCAAAGTATTAATTGAAACAACTTATTGGAACTCTCTAGAATGTTCCTAAATTAGCTACCTTTTTTTTTTTTTTTCCCTTCCTTGTAGATCTTGTGCAAAACCCAGAGCACACAATGGGAGGGAATCAGTGTACATATGAGTGCACATACCTACCAGGTACCCTGTATTGAGGGAAAAAGGCACTGTACATCTTCAGGATGACGTTCCCAGGCCACAGCTTCCTGAAAGCATTAGAGTTCTTATCATCTGAACACACAATCATGCTCCTACACAGCAGCAGGCATGTTGTGACAGTATGCAAACTGTATACAAAGTTAGTACAGACCAACACGCACTTATATATAATGCATATACCATAACAAGGGAAAACTATGCCTAGAGTCAGCTAGGTGGAAAGAATCATTTTAGAGGTGATGCATTGTACCTCAGCTCCAGAATTCAAGGATCTCGGTAGAGTTCAAAGGTACTTTTTCTTTTCCCTCTCTATCTTCTTCCCCACCACCCTTACCCATGGGAAAGGCTGAATAAAAATTGCCTGCTAAATCACAAGAGTATGGGAACAAACCAGGCTGCAGCAATGCTTAGCACATTCCTGAGCTCAGCATCAACCCAACTCAGAACCAGCAGGGCTTGGGAAACCAACTGGAAACATTCAGGTTATGACGCTCAGACCTCAGCCTGCTCAGAGTCTGGACTGAACCCACAGCCCAGGAGCTGCTGGAGGGGCCAGAATGGTGGGAGAAGTTTAGTGGGTGGTCAGAGCAAATCTGCCAGCTTTTGCAGGAAGAGGGCTACAAAGGGTTAGAGGCAGGGACACCGGTAGCTGTGGGTGAACAGGATAATGGAGCTCTCAAAGCCAGCTCTCCGCTTCTCTGGGATGCTAAGACCGGATGGCTTTTGCTGCTTTCAGTAGTCTGTGCAAAGAACAGATGCATACACAAAACAAATTATTTCCTTGCTCTCAAGGAGGAGACACTTCCCTCCCACGCGTACATCTTGTTAATGTACATTTACAGCTCCTCAGGGGGAGGGAAAGACCAGGGACTTCCATCCCACCCCGGCTGCTCAGCACTCAGCTTCCTAGGAGTGAGGAGCCCCTTTACTGCTGGAGGGCAGCCCGGGCAGAGAGGGTCCCCTGGGAGGTGAAGGGCAGCAAAGGGGGCCAGGATTCAGGTCAAGCTAACTGCTGGCAGCACTTCAGCTGGCTGTGCCAGAGAGAAAAAAATAAAATAAAATAAATTTTAAAAAAAGAGGGCTAGGGAATTAATGTCATTAAGTGTCTGACAGCTGGAAAATGTGAGCAGATATCATTTGCAGCCCCTACAGCTCCTCCTGCCAAACAAGTCTGCTGAAAGCAACAGTAATAAAATCTGGAAGTCAAGACTGGAAATATTGACTCCCCTCTGCCCTGCTGCTCATCCGGGCTTGTGGGCCCATGGCTTCCCCATGCCCCATCCCCTGCCCTCATCCCCTCTTGCTGCTTTGAGTCAGCGGCTCCGGGATTTGTGCTGAGAAGCCTGGCAGGCCGAAGAGCTTTCTCATTTTTCACCCGCTCTGAGCAGCTGTGCCCTGTCTCCACACACAGCACTGATGTTGCTGCTGTCACTGTGGGGGTGAACAAACCCTCTGAGTGTGGCTTCTGTCCCCACTGAGCTGCCACGGGGAGGGACAGAGCAAGCCAGCTACATTCCACATCATCAAGAACTTGGAAACATTGCTCCTGCCCCTTGTCCCAGCTCTACTGATGGGAGATGCTAAAGACCCTAGGCACTGTTGGCCACCAGCTGAAACAAAGCCAGTCCTCTGCAGCCTGAGAAATTACCATTACACTGTGGCTTCATTGTACACAAATGTTTTAGCTTTGGATGCATGAAAAGGGAAAGAAATCCAGAGACTGAGGCATACGCAACAGTCTCCACCAGCCAGCAGTGGTCAATTCTAGGGATATCAACTGCTTATTTATCCCTTAACCTTCAGGCTATCTTCCTCTCTAATAGCCTAAGCTGAGCCCACATAACCTTCCCACATGCAGACTGGCCACCAACCTGGTCCCAGCAGCACCCTGAGCCTCTCCCAGCATCAAACTGATCTGGTGCCAACCCAGGGGGAAGCATGCTGGAGAACACTGCAGGGAGGAACCCAGATCTGGGGAGAAGATTTTATGGTAATTTCAGGCTTTTTTCTTTTAAAGCTTCCAGAGGATTTTCATCAAAAGTTCTTCACAGCAATTCTGAAAATACAACCATCAGGCACTGAAACTACATCCACTTCACCTCCAAAAACGATGGGCAAGTAAACCAAAGATTCAGTTCCAAGAGGTAGTTTCAAACAGCTCCAGCTGTTCTGACATTTCCAGGGATAAGGCATGAACAGATGTTGTAGTACTTCTTTTCCTGGGCCCACAGAGTTGACATCATGTTTGTATCTGATCACAAGCTGGCACCAGGCTCCATCAGTCAAAGTACTTGAGGGAATTTGCCACTGGTCCAGTTCAATCTACTCCACACTTCAACAGCAAGTGCCTTCACAGCAGCATGAGAATTAAAATTGACCTGTATTCATACCTAGATGCTTCCTTTCACATTTTGACTGGATCCTCCTGCATCCCACATCAATAATAAACTTGCAACCTATCCACAAATTTTCAGTCTTCCTCACATGAAAAACCTAACCACATTGTCTGGGAAGGCGTAGTCACAGCTCCTTCCCTCTCACACCCCTGAAAACTCCTGTGGAAATGTAGAGGACCATCTTGCGTGGCGTGTGACTTTGCATTACAAAAAGATGTATCTGACAGCAGATAAGGGGATGTTCAGCTTCAGCTGAACCCACTGATAGGATACAAAAAAGCATCCTCATGTTTCAAATAGTATCCTTAAAACCTCTGGCAGCACATCCACCTTCCCAGGTTTCAAGCCAAACTGTGGTTTGCGTGATGATGTGATAGCCAGACAGACAGTCACTCCTGGATGGTCACAGAGAAGGAATTATTTTTGGCCACAGCAGATTTCCCTCTTTCCTGCAAATTTGCTAACTACTGGGTTCTTGGAAAAGAGCAGAGTGGGACTATGCCTCTTCCTTGTGCTCAGATGTAGATGCAGACCAGTTCTTGCAAGCACCATGGCACACAATTCTACTACAACCTTCTAAATACGAAGGCTCAGATGTTGTTTAACTGGAATTTCAAAAAAAATGGGGTGAAGAAGAGATCTTCTCTTCTTCAGAAGATTTCTTCAGAGAAGAAATCTGAACTTCTGACTTGGTCTTTTTTCATCTCGTCGTGTTTCTGTGACCTGGTAGTGTCCTTTAGGAGTTTGGTAACTGTTTCTTAAGCAGTCGGTGTCCTGGAGTGATAACACACGCTCTGTATTTGACAGCAGATAAAGGGATGTTCAGCTTCAGCTGAACCCACTGATAGGATACAAAAAGCATCCTCATGAGGTATCTCATTAGCTTAATCAAGAGTCAAATTCTGCAAAACACTGAGTGGCACCAATATGTCTTGACCTTGAGAGCTCTTTGCTCAGCACCTCATCAGATGATATGACTCCAGCAGACCTACAGCATGTACACACACACATGCAATAGCAATAACAGATTCCAGAGACATCAACTTTCTTACTGCTTCCCCTGCAGTCCCACACACTTCTGCAATGAACACAAGGATTCTGATCAAGGCAATTCCCATGAGTGTAAGCCACATTTTCCCTGGCATCTTCCTCTCTTGGATACTTACTAACTCCAAAAAGAGCATCACATCACCTTACAGCAACTGGTTTCAAAGCCTCTGTGTGTCCTTCCAGGCCAGCTGACACCTTCTCTCTTGCCTTTGTCCAACTGGGAAACACATTTAATTACATTCATTTATTGTTCAAACAGGCCTACTGAAAAATAAGTGGATTAAAAGCTGGTCTGGAAAACTAATTAAACCCTATTGCAGCACAGCACAGCCTGCGTACTTGGGCTGCGATGTAATGCAGAAGGCAATGGGAATTTAAAGTTGCAGCACAACCAGCCCCTCTACCTGCAATGCATTGAGCAGATGGCCGAGACCCAGAGCCTCATCCATCTACCTTTGATCTAATGTTCCAGTTCTGCCTTCCAAGACTAAACAGCCATTTAACCACTGGAGAGGCTTGGTGCATTTCTGCAGATGGATCTAAACTGCTCTCTGAACCCACAAGTGTAGGAGCTGAACATACTTATCTCCAGGCAGCAGAAGACTACACGCACTCATTCATACCCTGAGTCACTTCACTGGTATCCAAAACCCACATATGGATATTCTGCCTGAACATGGCCTTTCCAATGCTATAAACGAGCTGGCTGGGAGCTGGCTACCGAGTTTGAACATCAACACCTTCCTGTTTGCACTTCCCACCAGTGAATGTAGCCAGGACACTGCTACTCGGCCTCCAGCTTCCCAGGAGAGAATTCCTCCACAGGCAGTGAAGAGATCAAGACTGTGCAAGTCTTTCCCGCTTCTGGACTTTAGAATCCAATAGTGCAAGTTAGTAATATGCTACCAAAAAACTCCCAAAAGAAAACACACACACACACAAAAAAAAAAAAATTCCTATGAAATTAGAGCCAATGAGTCAGAACAGTGAAGCACCAGGCATGTTCACCTCATGAGTGCAGAGACACCCAACTGTACATAACACATTCATCAGAGACCTGGAAGTAGTGGGACTGCACAGCTCCAACATCATGGCAACACAGCTGAGACAAAATAAGCACATTTCCAGGATGCTGTGCAGAAACAAGTTCTGCCTGGAATGTTTCTCACCTGAGGGCCCAACAGCAAACATACCCATACTGTTTCCACACCCAGGCGGGTAATTCAGCATGGTGCCGCTCTGCTCCATGTTGACTTGCTGGCCACAGGACACCCACCTTCCTGCGGCTCGAAGCAACCAGGAGGGAATAGCTAGAAACGAACCTCCAGGACTTGCTAAGCCAAACAGCTTCCCCATCCAATCTATACCAAACTGAGCTGCCGGGTCTTGGAGCTGGCTCAGCGTGAGAAAGAAAAGAAAGGACAGGGGAAAGAAAAATTTGTAACAGCTTCTGCAGCCCAGTGAAAAAGTTCAGCAGCATTTGGCAGACCATTAAGACCTGCACAAAACCTCTTTGCTCAGGCTTCCTCTGAGCCTTCCCCCTCCCCAGCTTTGCTTGTCTCCCTTCTCTAGCACAGCTAGAATGCAGACCTGGCATGTTCTTTTGTTTAATTAAGCAACAGCAATTAGGCAACACATTTTTAAGCGGTTCTCTCGCAGCCAAGTTTGCCGTTCCTTGGGAAAAGGCTGGCTTCAGCATTAAACCAGCAGCTGCATTCAAAGTGCCAAATCACTGGGTCAGAAAAAGGGAGCTTGATATGTAAACAGCCTTGTCACTAATTACCCCATGCTTTCGAGTTAATTGCTGTGGATTCGCTCCATTACAGCCATGACTTCCTCAGGGGCAGGGCAAGCAGGCAGGGATGCTGCACGAAACAGGAGCCTGTCTGATGGTTAAACCAGAGCTCAGGAGATGTAACAGGAACAGCCTCCCTGAGCATTTAGTGTTGCACAGACCCAGCCACCAAAAGCCAGTTACATGGAGTGGTCCCTTGATTTATCTGTCTGTCCCACAGGCTCTGGGCTGATGTTTATTACAGCAGATTCCATAGGACAGAGGTTTCTTTCCCGAGTCCTTTGAGGCTGAATCCAGAAATTTCTGCCCCTGCTTTAGAAGCTCCTCATGAGGGACCAAGCACATCAGGGGGAAGGGGAAGACTCCGTTGTACTGGCAGAGAATTACACCCAGCTTTCCTCCTCACTCCAGCGCAGACCAGAGACTTCATGTGATCCACGTGGTGCTGAAAACATGTTCCAAAATCCCTGAGAAAAATGCTGCGCGACTCTCCCACAGACAGTGCAGTTCAGCAGCTGCAAAGTAAGCAATGCCTGGAGGATGGCGTCTGAGGCACCATGGTTCTGGCTGTGACCCATGGGGAAGCAGCACGGGTCCCCAGGCAGCACCACCGCTCTGTGTCTCCTTTGCCTTGACTTCCACTGGGATGTGAGAGCAAGGCCACCTAATCTATGTGCTCAGAGACACTACAAGCAAAATTTAAACAGATTTCCTGTTTGTTTTTTTCTGTTTAAAAAAAAAAAAAAGTAATGGCAGTTCCTCCTCTGCTTCAGTAAGGGCAAAGGTTGCCAAGAACAGCCAGTAAATCTATCATACACACATGCTCCACTTCTCTCTCAGTCAAATATTTACAAATTTCCAAAGTGCTGAACCTCTTCAAGCCATTCAGCTTCTGCTTTCATCTGTAATATCTATAGTGATTCTGAGATTTTCCTGCAGCTATCCTAAGTTAACAAAGATCGGAAACTAGGCTTCATCCATAACCCTAAAGGTCAATCACATCATTTTGCTTCAACATGCCAAACAGACAAGAGGAAAACAAACACATGGAGTTTCCAGAAGGAAGATGAATGAAGAGCCCTGTCCCAAAGGAAAACAAAAGCCCTGTCCCTTTAAGAAAGATAACTTAAAATCATTATTCCTATCTCTCTGTATAGTGCCAACACGCACACCACCAAGGTGTTAGCAAGATACCCCAAGACACGTGGGTTTTCCCTGTATTGCCAAGGGGTGGCAAGTCATTCCTTGCTATTCTGCCACTATAAAGTGCCACTATAAAATGTCACTATAAAAATTTTGCATTCAAAATTAAACACAGATTTACACATCTGAAGGGAGTTTGACAGCCCCAGGACAGCCCCAAGAGGCTTCTCCTACCAGTGCAGGACACAACACCCGTGTTATGCTGACAGCACAGCTGCCAGGGCAGGAATCCCACCCCAGGGATTGATGAGGGATTTACAGCCTGAACTTACTACAAACACCAAATAGCAAGTTCCACATTAAAAGTCACTTCACTGGGTGGCCACCAACATGTGCAACAGCATGCACTGCATGTCCTGTGCTCCACAGGTTTCCCCATCTGGTTCCTATCTGGTACCACTCCTTGAGTTCAGTTCCCAAGGAGCCAATGGGTACTGGAAGCATGGAGGACCCATTTTAGCTCTGAGATGCTGGCATGCAGAGTCACAGCTACCCCACCACGTGCATTTCAAGTATCCAGTCTCAGCAAGGCAAACAGCTATGAGATCAACTACTCCTGCCTTGCCACCTGTGCAATCCAACAGGCTGTGACACTCCGAAGGAGATGTGAAAAGATCAAGTGAAGAGAAAAATATGGCTACCAACAGTTCTACACATGAGTAATGGGGCTGGAGGATAAAGCACATCAAAATGAATAATAGTGGTCTGAGGGGACTGCATGCAGCTGGAAAGTTGACTTTTCTTGCTCCAGCCAAGGCAGAAAATAAATCCAGCATCCCTTGGTAGCTTCCAAAAGAGCCTCCAACCATCCCCATTTCCATCTACGTGTGACCAGCGGGGAAAAGTGGCTGTGTGTCACCTCTCACGGCCCATAACCAGCACCCACTTTGTTGCCCCAGACTGCGCAAAGACTCAGATCACAATATCAGGCATTGCTCAGGCTGTTGGTGCAAGATATGAAATCACACTCCAGGTAAAAAAAGACTATAGATTTAAATTACATGTTTGCAAGCTGTGCTTTCTCAGCAGTTGAAATCGTCAAATATAAAAAAACACCATTAAAACTTCTTCAGGGACCTCCCCTTCTATCCAGCCTTCAACTCTCAAAGTAACATCCCTCATTTCTAATTCATGTACTGCTTCATTGCCTTTAATAGCACTTTCCCCCCAATCTGCACTCTCTCTTCTGCCTAAAGCACTAATTTCCATTACCTCAAGAGGTATCAAATTCCAAACCTTTGCTGCAGCTTCAGGTTTTCACACTCTGGTTACAGACACCTCATTAGCCTCCCCACATCTGGTCCAGGCTACAAGGTGTTTGTTCTGTGACACGCCAGAATCAGTCAACCCAACTGACTACATACAGGCTCCAAAATGTCTCATGTATGAAAAAAAGAAGAAATTAAGCAGATGGCCTGTGGAGTGCTGAGATATGCAATTTTCTTCCTGGAAAACTTCTGGTAACCCCAGTTCCAAAAATAATACTAGGAATTTCCCTCCATGTGGGAAGGAAGCATTTTCTAAAAACCTTTGATCTCTGTTTTCTAGGGGAGGGAACTGGCATATTAATTAAAACATATTGCTGAATGGGGTTGCTAGTTCACACCATAAGGCAAAACCAAAGCAAGCATTTAAACGTTGGTGGCCTGCTCTTGATAGAAATTTACTGTGTTGTTTTTTTTTCCCAGGATACTTTTTCAAGTAGCAAAGTAGGAACATAACAGTTCAACTCTTCCATAATCCCTACTATCATCTGTCCCCTAAATCACTGCCTATCTCCTACTAAATTTCTTTCCAACAGCTCTCACCCAGAATTTTTTGCAAGTTTGTATCTGCCCTTTTTTAATATGTATGTATTATGAGATTTTCCAAATATAAAGAATTTATCTATGGCTACAAGGCTTATTTTACAAGTGAGGCACTGAGACATCGTGGAGCATAGGCATGTACTTGGTAAGAACATCAGCGGTTTACAAGGGATAGATTGACACTCCAGCATGACCCCAGAGCACCCCAAAACTCCTCAGGCTAAATGTCACACCCACAAGTGCCCTTTTCCCACCTAGGTTTCATTGCAAGGCAGAATTTACTGGAAAAACACTTTCCAGACTGGACTTCCTGCACGCACACTCCTCTGCACAACTGGTCACCACTCTCAGAGGACATCTATGAAAGACACCCATTCCTGCCCATCTCCTCCCCAAATCTTTACTGAACTCATGGGAAGGGCCTTCTCATCTAATCCTCTTCATGAGGAGGCTTCCTCATTTTGGAAACAACACCTTCAAGTTACCACTGGCCCCTTCTCCCGATACTCCAACATTAGCAGAGCGAAGTCCCCCGACACAGGAGCACGTTGCAGAGCTCACGTCCTCTTACGGAATTGCCTCTGTCTGTAGAGGCCACAAGCTGACAGCACTTGTTTGGATTCCTTTCTTGGATCAAACCTTGTGTGAAACACTGGATTTTCTTCCACTTTCCTTCTGTAACATGAAGCAATACTTTTTCCTCTATAAAAACTGAAATTGGGAGCATGCAACCTTAATTTCAAGGTACTTATAATTTTTGGCCCATGTTGTCTCAGCATCACTCTGCCAAGCCATGCTTACTGCTTGGAAGGCTGACAAAACGTGCTCAGCCATAAACAAATGAACTTTAACGGAAAAGGGG
>VZRU01005492.1:118818-130504 GCA_013398155.1 Pedionomus torquatus | reverse complement strand
TTTTTTTTTTTTTTTTTTTTTTTGTTCCTGGTCTATGTTACCAGGAGCAAGAACCATCAGGTTGGAAGAAACCTTGATGGGGTGGGCTCAGTGGTGAACGTGGGAAGGCAATGCTCACACTAAGAGGACATGTGCCAGCCTGGGGAGGGCTGAAGTCCCTCTGCCAGAAATCCTGCACCCGGCAGAAGGAACGATAGAGAAATCTTGTGACTGTCTGTGTCATGATGCCCTGCTGACCCAGGGTGAATCCCTAAAGCAACACATGAGCCTCTGGAGGTCTTCAGGGAACAATTTCTGGAGAGAAAGTGGGCAAGATGTGAAGCAAGAGCTGCCACCAAGCACAATACAAAGATCTGGAGTTATTTAAAGCATGGAAAATACCAAGAATGGCCCATGAAATGGCAGCTGTTTGGGACTGGTCTTTTATAAGCTACTCTAAAGAAAGCTCTGAATATCCTCCTTATGTTGAAAATTATACAGGTCATCTTCCATATTTAGCACAGAGATGCACAGATGTAGCCAGGGGACAAGACACATTCATACTCGGTCTTTAGCATGACTGCCACCCAGATCCATATGTGGTCTTGGCCTTCTACCCTGTATTTAAACCGCAATAAGCTATCCTCTGCATTCAAGGAAAATGGAAAAAAAAAATAAAATAAAGAAAAAGGAAAATGAATCCAAACCTTTGTGGGGAAGGTTTCAGTGCAAAGGCTGGCTGCTTTTCTGTGGTTACTGAGGTAATGAAACTTCAACAGGGGCTTACACAATGTCAGAGTGGAAGAAATTCTAAGCATCTACTAGAAAGGTTTTAAGTTACTCAAAAGCCCCACTGATAGGATTTCAGAGCCAGCTACTCTATTCGGACACTAATGTGCAAGTGAACACGTCTTTCAAAACCACATGCGGCCAGGCTATTCATACTCCCAGTCTTGTTCCCTACCATTCATAACCAGGAGTGTGAAGCAGCAGGGCAAATCAAATAAATGACTTCATTCCTCCAGGGATATGAGCAAATGCAAACAAAGAAGCAAGCATTTACATAATTTAAGATGCCATACTTTCGCCAAGTTTTCTTCCAGTGGGGGAACTCTGAAGGATTCAAGGAATACATCTGCTACTCTATTTCCTCAAGCTCTGTGCCCATAAGCGCACACGAGCAAGCTCTGAGAGCTCCCAAATCCACAAGACTCCCTGCACAGCTTTGCAGAAGACATCACAGAGCCGTCTAACACAACAACAATTGTGTAATTGGATACAAAGACAGATGTCTCAGTCTGGGGTACAGCATCACATGCCAGGTAAATGTCTCCCTTTTGCTAGCACAGGGGCCAAAAGCTCCTGGAAATCCTCACTTTTCTACTAGAAAGAGTGTTTATGAACAGGCTAAGATGCTCCCAATTGCTAACCTGGGAGCCATCATGAGACCAATCAACTCCATTACAAGGTTCCTTCTGTAACAGTACATATAACTGTCGTTCAGAAAAGAGATGTATCTATACCTCCTGCTAAAGAGTAACGCCCTACAAAAAATAGGTTATTTTATAAATATGAAATGTTCTAGCAGGGTCTGAACAAACACACACACACAAATTTTGGACATGTTTTAGTGATGGGAGAACCTGATGTGCACTAGCTGAGAGTAACCCGGGTTAAACATCTCTGACTGCCTGGGGGACCTGTCCCTCCTGGGGGAAGCACCAAATCCCACATCCGACAGCGCTGGCTTTGCTGGAGCCATAGCACATCGGCTTTACAGGGGTGGAAGCAAAGCTACGCAGCCTTCAAAACTGGGACAGACACAAGAGATCTAATGAGTTAAAAGACACGAATGACAAACATTTGCTTTGTTCAGTGTCAAGACCCTGCAAGACATTACCATCAACTCCCTCTTTCCCAGCTGCAGTGGAGCCTGTCTGGCTGCTTCAGTCCCAGCACAAACTCTTCCTCTGGTTTTTCTGCACAAAGACGCTCAAATCCAACCTTTTCGCAAATTCCTCCTTTCAAGACAAACCGACGTCATCACTACTCATCCTCCTCAAAAGAGGATGGTTTACTTGCGACCTCCTCCTCCTCCAGTTTGGTGCAGTCTGCCAAGCTTATTTGATGCTGTGACTCGTTTCCCCTCATATTCCTCTGCCATTTCTGTTCCCTGCACCACTTCTCTCACTTACATTTCTCTTTTGATTCTCCCATGGGAGGAAGACAAGCTGAAACATGCTCCAGAGCTGAAATTACTGTTCACTCCATGGATTTGAAATTAAACAGAATATCTTCTTTCCAAAAATTCTCAGTGGATGTTGAAATAATTATTTTTCCAGCAGTGATTTTTTTTTCTTTTAAGGCAAAGCAATATGAAAAACAGATAAAGTCTCACTGCAAAGGGAGGGTCACTCTCAACAACTTTCCTCGAGCGATATAGCTGTAGAGAGGTCAAGCTGTCAGCCCTGCTCAGCCCCTCAGGCTACAGCAGAGGAAGGTGGGTCTGACTCTCCTCTCACCAGCTCACACCAAGTGTACAAGTTTTGCTGATGAGGCTCATCAGAAAGAAAAACAAAGGTGTGCAGGGCAGATTCCCAGGGTAATTTGTGGTATCATGATGGGATGGGATTTATGGCATGGTGTGGTGATGTGACAGAGTGACAGGACTGAGATCAGGACATTGAGGACCCTCACTTCACCTTTCATCCTTGCCCAGATGCATCCTGCTCTGTGAAATGAAAGCTTTAGCCCCCCAACAAGGCAGCTGGCTTTCCAGATTCATCCCAGGTCTCAACCAGAAAGTGTTTGTAACTCAGGAACGACTCCAAAAAAAACCCTTGGGTCACATTTCCAACAGTGATCCTATCAGGTTTTAAAGGCCCAAAACAAGGAGAAGCATTATTCTGCAACCTGATAATAATTAAAGGCGCCCACTCATCTGAGATCCTCAATTTTCCCCAGATCCCAGGGATGTCATCGGGTTTTAAGGGCCATTTAAACCGCAGCAGCTCAGGGAAAAACATCTGGAATCAAATACGCTGGAAGTCCTGAAGTAAAAACGATCTTTGTGAAGGTAATAAGGAACACCTAACCACAAATGTCTGCTGTATGGAATACCGTGCTGCTGAAGCACAGACACTGTACTGCTCCCTGAGAAGGAGCTTTAACAAAGGGTCATGTCTGAAGATGGTCTGTTCTGGACCTGCATGGCTGTCACGTATGCCTCCTCCTTCATATGAAGGACAGTTGTGACTATTCACACTGCTGTAGGACCAGTTTCCACCAAGAGAACAGTCAGCTCACGTTCTGTTAGTAGGCCAGGCAGCACTATTGACTCTGAATAAACTGCTTCCATAATTGGGCTTTTCTTCTGCAGCACAGGACATCTTTAATTAATCTGCTACTGTTTGTGCATGCTATTCCCGTCGGAGCTTCTTTGCAGTGCACAGACATCATGCAGCGCATCTGACACTGTCCAAACATGTGATGTTAGTTATGTCTTACAATGCCGAGTGTCTAATTACTGCACATCAGACTTATCCTACAGATGGACAAATCCGGGCATGGAGATCCAGTTCTCCTTTTGCTCCTAAACTGACAAAATATGGGTTGGAATGGACCAGTCCAAACCATTTCTGTCCTGCCTCATGAACCGTTGGCAGCGGGCACAGCAGCACTTGTCTGGGTCACACACTCCCAAATAAAACACAGTTGGGGCCATAAAGCTGTTGCTGTGTACTAACATGGTTGGCCAGAGCACAGCTGAGAACTGTGCAAAATGAAAACTCAACGCACTGGATTCAGAATGTATGGCTCAACGCACAACACAGTTGTCAGGCTTTAGTAAGCCATCAGGACCCAACCTGAGCCATCGGAACCGATGTAGGCAAGTCCACAGTAAGTATAAGTCCCAACTCAGCTAACTCCTTTTCTTTCTGCGTAAGTTAAGCCACAGTTACTTCCATTTATACTAACAACCTCCAGCTCAGACACACCTATGTCATTACACAGTACAGGACCGCAACCTTTATTGCTACTATCACCAGATTAGGACACCCATTAGGATGCTCTGCTAAATCCATTATCAACTTACTGTGCAGTCTGGCACTCAGAACAGTTGTCCTCAGGATGGACCAAGATCAAAGCATGCAAGTCAGGAGGCTTCAAACCCTGCTATTTCCAGCAACATTTAGTACATATCTCTGCCTGAAATTCCCTAGCGCTGACATCCTTCTGGTTGTCACCAGTCACTGGCAGGAGAAAGTCTGTGCTGGCACTGAGCAGCATCCTGTCTCTGAAACAAGAGATAGCTGAGCACTGTTTTATGACTCCTAATGCTAAGCAAAAGCAGATCTAGTTCTTCATTCTCAGGACTGCTAAAGCGCTAAGCAGACAGCATATAAAAGGGAGAGTGTAGCGCAGCCTACATCTACTGCAGTTTTACAACAGGAGAATCTAGAAGGATAACCTCCAAAAGGTCCTCATAGCCCTCCTGACACATAGGAAAAATTATGAAAATAAAAGCAGCTTCTCCTCTCCTTGTCTTTCTCCAAACTCCCTCTGGTCTACCCAAGGCCCCACCAGCAAACAGAACAAAATTAAATAGGGTTGAGAGCTCAGCTTTTTGGGTTTAGCTCTTCTTCAGTTGTGGAGGATCACCTCCAAACTTGGTGTTAAATAGCTTAAATAAGGTGGATAGTGAAGTGGTTCAAGTAGCACACTGTTGACCCAGCTGTACCGAGAAGCACTGATAACTACACCAGAAGGCTGCTTCACTTGGCACAGTAATCTTGATCACTTCCCAAAGACGCTTCCTTGTAGGCTTGAGTATATTCTTACCCCAGTGAAATAATCCCTTATGCACAGGACCAAGTGCTCCTGGCTCTTACACCTGAGCAGCCCCTCCTGTCTCAGGTGTGGAGCACGGGAAAACACCAGCAGGGTTTTCCTGTTCACCACCCCACTTCACCACTCCACGCTTCTTTGAGCACGCCTGAACCCAGATGTGCGCAAGAGCACAACTGTCAACCCTTCTTAGCAAGACTTTGTTGTTCAGCAGGGGCTGGCTGCAACACCAAAGCAACCCCAACAAGTGGCACAGAAGATCCCTAGGGAAGGCACAGACAGGACACCTTTCTGAGCACAGCTCCACTGCCTGAATCCACTGACAATTCCACTTGGGAGCTGAACTGTAACATCCACGATGTAAAATAATAGCAAATGAACAAGAATGTAAACAATAAGCCCGAAGCATGCAAACCCTTCCTATCTAATACTTCTCAAAGGCATCATGAAGGACAATCAGAATTCCACAGCGTGTTTTCCAAGATAACTGGAAACTGATTTTGCACTGATTACAGGCAAATCAGTGACAGCTTTAAGTGCTGTAACTTTCAAAGACAAAGTCCAGGCAAATTATTATTCAGGTCTCTCTACCTGGTTTGGTGTGATCCAAAAAACACTGGAGTCTAAAAATGGTTTATCTGGGAGTCTATAATCTAGCATTTCACAGCAGGATTCAAAAATAGATTTGGAAAACAGAAGCACACTGATTAAAATAACGGTCATTTGGACTTAAAAAATCCACCGAGGGAAGCCTTGTATTACAGTGCAAAAGTCATTTTCCAAGGACTGTTTTGTTGTACATCTAAAACCCAAACTGTAATCAGGCTGGAATGAGTCCCCTAAAATGGTGAAATCTCTTGTTAAGCTGAGACCTGAGTTTGGGAACATTCAAATCATAGAATGTTTCAACTCCCCAAACTTCATCTGTCACTCTGGTGAAACCTGCTAAAAGCTTCGTTCCCTACAAACCACTGCCTTGCAGAGCTGCCTCCTCCAGGGACCTCCTCTCCCACTGCTCACTGCAGCCTTCCCATCATCCAGGCTTGAACTACCCACTCAGGCACTGGGGAACAACTGGGCTCAGTGGGTGGTCGCTGATGTCACCTGTTGTGGTTTAGTTTACACCCAAGTCATTGAGGCTGCTGGAACGAGGCCCTAAATTCAGCATTAAAGCACCAAGTACATATAGAATCTGCCCCTTTATATGGTGGTGAGTCTCATCTAGGAATGCTCAGGTCACAATGAGAAAGATTCAGCCAGCTTGGGTGGTAGAGGACAAGCCAAGCAGTGGGAATTATGGGTGGGAAAGAACACAACAAAGAAACAGGAGCAGCAGGAGAGCACAAGGAATGTGCTGACGAGAGCCAGGGGTGCAACACCTTCAGCCCCACCATGCGGGTGAAAGTGCTGCATGAAACCTGACTGGGCCAGACTTCAGCTGTAACCTGACTGAAGGCTATGGGACAGGTATGAACGTCAGTCAGACAAGGAGCACTGGGGCAAACAGGGTCAGAATAACTGCCTGGTGGATGCACATGTGGCTAAAACAGAGCAGTGTTGGTCTGCCACAGCAGCCAGGCGGATGGGAGCGCAGGGTGCTCAGGCAGCTCAGACAGGCAAATCTAAGAGGCTCTATGGGCACTGCTGAAACCACCTACCTGATGTAAAGAGGGTTCAGAGCCTAAGGATGTCATCTGCAACCTTACCAGCTGCAGAACACGCTCACAAAGAGCTATGAGAAGCACATAGCAGCATGTAGCGCAGCCTGGGCTGTGCAGAAAGGCCGCACAGTTAACAGCTGCAGAGTGAACAAGCTGCTTCCTAAAGCAGTGCACTGCTGTTTTATTTGCTATTTGCCTGCCTCAGAAAAGGATCCAGTGTGAAATCAAGTTTTATTAGCAGCACCCTAGTGAGCCAAGGTGACTGGCTGTAGAAAGAGACAAAAGGGCAGTCACAGCCAGTGTGTCCGTGGCTGACCCCAGAGCACCGACTCCAGGGAAGCAGTAGAGTCACCAGATTCCGGACACCAGGATGCAACGCTTCTGTTAGAGGAAATGGAGTGTGGCTGCCAACCAAGGGATGAGGAGAACTACCGGCTGCCAAAAGACATTAGTACTTAAAGCAAAGAGAACAGAAGTGACCGAACATGAGAGCCATTCAAATCTTGCCATGCTGTCCACGTGGGGAGGCTGTGCTTGCTGCCAGGTGTCCCAGTCCACACCAACAGCAGTGATGCTGGTGCCCGGACCTGTATTTTGGCCCATTCTTTCCCCAGCTGAGGCCATTTGAAAACAACCTGAAGGGACTTAACCCCTCCTGTACCAAGTGAACCCATGTCATAGTTGCATGGAGCTGTGTGAAATGAGTACCCTCTGCCTGCCCTGGGGGGGTGAGTGCTGAGCAGTCCCTGAGAGGCTGCAAACTAGCTTCCCCAGCAGCCCTCAAGAGGGATTTATGGTCACTGCAGCACCCACCAGTAATTCATAGCACAAGATGCACCAGCACCACTCACTCAGGCTGCAGCAAGCCTTGCCCCAACCTCTCTCACAAGAGATCAGCAGGACTTAAGAACACCACCAAATAATAGAAGCCTTTCCCAAAAACAATTTGAGTCCCCTCTAAATAAACAGCCTTCCCTCGCCCACTTCCAGAGATCAGTGCTTCTGGCAATTCTTGCTCAACAGCCTGCAATCAGATCAGCACTGCCCACACATGAGACAAGTTCTGTTCTCAGCTCCTGTGCCACAGAGGTCAGCTGCCTGGCAGGTAGGAAGCTTTGCAACACATCTGAAAGCGACATGAGTGAGGCAAACTCTCTGAAACTAATATTTTTAAACTAGTTCTAGCTTCCTTAATATTGAATGAAGTTTAATAATGTCATCAAAAACAATCCTTATCACCTACCTACACTTCTCCAAGAGTTCCTTTGCCTTTTTTGTCCCTAGAAAGAATCTCAAGATCAAAATGAAAAGTTTTGTTCAATGAAGCATCTCAGGAATACCAGTGCATTAAAAAAATCCACTTATTATATAGTTCTACAAGTATGAAAAATGGGGATAAGACACAATGTTCTTTCCTCCCCATCACTAAAGTATTTTGTTCAATCACAGATCCTTTGTACGACTCTGGCAGCCCTGCGTGAAGGAGTGTTTTCCAGCGGCAGCTCAGCGCAACGTACCACAAGTCAGTGCTCTTCCTTTCAGACTATTTCAATGAAACTTTGCAGTTTCTCATCTGTTTCCAAAGAGAGAGTAACTCAGGACATGGATGCCCCAGAATATATATAAGCCTTAGAACAGGCAGTGCCTTGGCAAAATCCACTTTAAAAACAGAGTTTTCTAAGCAAGGGAACCAACAAACTCTGCTTCAGACCCTGGGCAGTCACAGCAACACCTTCAGCAAATATTTTGAAGGGTATTTTCCAAATTCTTTATTTCTGTACCACACTGATCTTTTCTGGGAAGGAATACAGCTGGCTCCATCTTCAAAAGAATTTGCACCCACAATCCTGGGCTATGAACTTCAGCCCATCTCCCCATCACACCCTCGGGAGTCCAGCCCTGACCTCAAAGAGCTGTGGGTTTAGCAGTGCCCTATCTGCAGTACTCTCTTGCAGGATTTGCCCACCTTTTGTTTTTGTGGCAAAGCTGCAGGCAGAAGGCCCTCTGGATTCATGTGCTCCTTCTTCTAACCTTGACAGGACACACCACAATCTTATGTTTCTGCAGGAACACTATGTGAGATCAAGGCCACCATTGCGGCTGTTTCAGAAAAACCATGGAAGAAAACAACATATTGGTGTCTAACGATATTTTTTGTGATTTTTCTGATATTTCTTGTGTTTAAATTCCACAGCATGTGCTGGAAGGGAGAGGTGTATGTGCAAGACCCAGGGTGCCTTTGCATTGCAGAGAAGCAGAGGACCTGGCAAAGTGCCTCCATGCAAAGAAAGGAATGATGCTGCTTGGTGAGGCAGCAAGTAAAAGTTTGGCTCTGCCAGGGCAGAAACCCACCACCCTTGTGCGAGTCAGCAAACAGTCCTGGAAGTATGTTAGCATCAATTGCCATTCATTGCAGCCACAGTGATTCCTAATGGCCATATCATGTCCAACCCCACTTATACCAGCTATACGCTGTGGTACCCACGCTCACAACGCTACAAATAACTTGGATATGCATGTGCCAGAGGCTGCATGCAGCGTGGTATCACCCTGAGTGAAGCCAGTGATGGAAGAGAAGCAACAGAGCACCTTGCCCTGCTCCCTGGAGCCAACAGCATCCCCAAAATATGCTTCTGATCTGCTACCAAGTTATAACTGCACATTCTAAGGGTGTGATTTGCTAGTGGAAAACAGATTTTTTTAAAGACACAAACGTGTGTTCGGTTTTGGAGCTAAATCCCAGCTTCTGAGCACTGAATGAATCTCCTTGAGGGGCCCTTGTCATTTAGCATGGTCAGGGAAACCATTCACTGAACAAATCTGATATTATGCCTTAATGTGACAGAGATACATTTTGGTGGTGCAGACAGTCCATTTCTGACAATGCCACTTAATTTTCTTCTCCTTCAAGTGTTTTCTGTCACCTCCCAGATGTTCTCCTCACTCTCAATAAAACCTTTAGTACCACAAAGACAGAAATTTCTCCTGCCCATTGCTACCCCACATTTAAAACCTCCTGGCTTCCCTGTACCCCTGGTGCTAATGACATTCTCCCAAGCAGCCCATCTGCAAACTCTGCCTGACCTGAGAACCAGCATCGTGACAGGGAGCAGAAGGCGGTAGCAGCTACCACCAGACCTCTTCGCAATGGCCAGCCTGTCACCTCCATACCGTGAGGGGACATGTTCCTTGGTGCAACAGTATGGTCAGCATGCTGTCCTGCACCCTATCTGCTTCCCATCTCAGCAGGAGCACAGACTCAGCCTTTCATCCAATCCTGAAAGAACGTGTTTTTCTCCTCCTTTTTTTTTTTTCCTTAAGTGAACAAGAAGCTACAAGTGAGTATTTGGCCTTCACAACCGATGGGCTGCAGCCAAACTCTGCCATATGTTCCAGCTAATACATGTGGGCTTTGCTTCCCATCCAAGAAAGGAAAAAGAGGACTTTTATGAGCTGGGATTCAGCAGGAGCATGTGGGAAGGAAGGGGTGGGGAGGGGATGCTATTTTTATTGCTATAATTATTCGGTGGCCAAATCCCTGACCCTTGACGTCAGCTCTGGAGGGTCTGTTTAACTGACCAGTTGTCATGGAAAGAAGGAGGATTGGTCAGGAGGTGAAGGCTGACAGGGACCAGCTCTTTGCTGCCTGAACCCACACACAGGCAGACCCCCTGCCTTCATTAGTCATCACCAGCTCACGGCCAAGAAATAAAAATGTCAATACCTTATTGCTGATACATTGGCTGGAAACAAGAGCATCCAGGGAACTTCTCGCCCTCCTTCTTGCCATTGGTTACTGCTGAAAAGCACAGGCCAAACCCTGATCTCAGTTTCCCCAGTGTAAAGGCAGATAAACTCCACGGCCCTCAGCTGGGTCACCCCGGGTTCACATCAACATACCCAAACTCAGCCCGGCCTCAGTCCAGACTACACAAATGGAAGTATGCCACGTGCAGAGTGCAGGACATCCCACTCCTCAGGAACAAACCCAATCACAATGACTAATTCATACCACCTCCAAAAGAAAAAAAATAAATAAGCCCTGAATCCCTTTCTCCAGATGTCAAGCAGAACCTCAAGCCCAAAGTCCTGCTGGCAAGGCTCCTGCAACACTCAGGAGGTTGGCAGCAAATGGCTCAGTTACTGATGCAATGGTTTCTCATTACTGCCCATGCCATCCACAACGAAATCACCAGTTGTACAAGGAAATGGGAATAATCCGTGTTGAAACCTCAGGCACAGCTAACGAGTACTGGGCATAAGTTTGCTTAGCAGGGCTCAATTTCATTGCTCATTCACATGCAGTTCATTATCAGCTGCCATTCATTACTCCTGTGGCCAAGGACAACAAAAGAACTCAGTGGAAGCCAGAGCAGAGCTCATTAGGATGTATGGATGAGAATTAACAGGCAACGTAAAAGCCATTTAATAAATCCCAGCACAACACGGCACATGGATGGGACCATTCGGCAGCAAGGCTCTGCCAAGGAGCAGCCAGCAGAAGAAGCCACCACGAGATGACTAATGAGCCAGGTGCAAAAACCACAGGAAACTAAAGAGGTAAAAGAACAGGGAAGGGGCAGGTTCCCAGGTTACAATACAGAAGCAGAAATCTGTTCTGCCAGGCCAATGAGCTCTCCTGGGCCATTGGTGCCCAGTTTTTCCTGAGCTGGTATGTTAGCCTGCCTCATGCATTGGGATGCCTTTAGATTAAGGCCTCAAAAATCCAGTGAAACCGTGTGTCACAGTACTGTCTCCTCCATCATCCAAGCCACAGCACCAGGGTCTGCCAAGAAATAAGGAGGAATCCAGGCATACCTTTTTCCTCTAGAAGACAGAGAAATTTTGCAGGCTGGGACCTGCCACCAGTATAATTTTGAGCCCTGGCATGACTGTATAGCTATGAGGTGAGGAAAAGGAACTTAGCAAAACAAAGAAGTAGCCCTGGCCATCCAATGGCTGATTAGCAGCCTGCATGAAATGAGCTTAGTGGATCTAAGACCAGTTTGTGCTAACTGGTTATGTCCTGATTTGCACTGGTGCTGGGCTTGGTTGTGCTAATTGACTACCAAGCTGAAATGATCTGGATATCTGCAAACCCCACAGTTTTGGATATTTTTTCTGTTCAAAAAAATAAAAAACAGGAAAAAAAGCCAACTAAAAGCAACCAAAACACCTGCAAAGCCACAGAAAAAAAA
>VZRU01005492.1:56249-110464 GCA_013398155.1 Pedionomus torquatus | reverse complement strand
AAAAAAAAAAAAAAAAAAGAACTCTTAGCTGGCATTTTAAATAATGTCAGTGTTGAACACCTGTCAGCAAGAAGCTTTTCATATTAATACAGCTACAATTGGCCAAAAACAGTTCTTTCTGAGTGAGAGGGAATAGGCAAATCCTGGATCCCATTAGATGCTTTACTGTAAGCTGTTCTGGGCTCAAGTACTCCGAATTCTATGCGTACAGCACTGCGCTCAATAGGCTCTCTCACCAGGAATGGTGGCTTTAGTCATTTCAGACAATTCAGGAACATCTCTGTAGTTGTTAATTATCTTTTCATAGATAAAATAGCTGCCAATGGGAGATGCTTGAAACCCATTTGGTCCAGATTTTGTTATTTCATCAAGCCAGATGTTTCTCACAGTCCTGCTGGGCTGGGCTTTCCCCTCTGCTGCTCTAGTGGCTTTGATCAAATTGTTCCTAGTTTATGCTGCTGTGTCCAGGATCAGAAACAGGGCTCAGCGCCTTCTCTTTGGGCAAGTGATGAAATTATGGAGTCTGGTTTACAACAGTTGCACATAAGGGAAGTTTTTTCCCACATGGCTGGAAATTTACTAGAGCTCTTGATGAAGAGCTTTCCCATCTGGCAAAGATTTCATAACAATCATGTTCTCTGTTGCTTTCTTACAAATTGGCACAAAATGTTTTCAAGGTTTGAAGCACAGTATCACACACAGAATTGTCACAGCTGGAAAGGACCTCTGAGATCACCCAGTCAAACCACAGACAATACCACAACCCACACACTGCAATCTCGGCCTCTAGAGCATGCCCTGAAGTGCCACATCTATGCATTTCTTAAATACCTCCAGGGACGGTGACTCAACCATGTCCCTGGTCAGGCTGTTCCAGTGCCTGAGCACTCTTTCAGTAAAGTAATTCTTCCTAATATCTAATCTGAACCTTCCCTGCTGCAATTTCGTACATTTTCCTCTGGTCCTGCCATTATTCACTTGGGAGACGAGACCAACACCTGCTTCTCTACAACCTCCTTTCAGGTAGCTGTAGAGGGCAATAAGGTCTCCCCTCAGCCTCCTCTTCTCCCAACTAAACATGCCCAGTTCCCACAGCCTCTCCTCATATGACTTGTCCCCTCATTAGCTTGGTAGCTCTTCTCTGGACACGCTTTGGCATTTCAATGTCTTTCTTGTAGTGTGGGGCCCAGAACCGAACACAGTACTCAAGGTGAAACCTCACCAGTGCCAAGTACAGAAGCACCATCACTTCCCTACTCCTGCTGGTCATGTTATTCCTGATACAGGCCAGGATGCTGTTGGCCTTCTTGGCCATCGGCTCATGTTAAGCCGACTGTCCACCAGCACCCCCAGGTCCTGTTCTGCTGGGTATTTTTTCAGCCACTCTTCCCCAAGCCTGTAGAGCTGCACGGGGTTGTTGTGACTGAAATGCAGAACCTGGCACTTGGCCTTGAGTGTCCCTCTGTCCTCCTGCCCAGACAAACTGACATGATAGGGAGGGTACTCACAATGGGGGCACAAAAAACCCTGAGGGGAGATATCCAGCAGAGAGAGGTACATGCTGTAACCGCTTGCCCATGCAAGTTCTTGGGTCCAAATAAAGTCTTTTGCAAGGGAAGGGTTATCAGCACTGCTGGGGAATGGAGGCAATGTTATGAGAGGGCCACTTCAACCTTCTCAAAGGTCACTTGAGGATTTCCTGCCTAGATATAAGACAGAGGTGCCACTGGTGACCACACAAGTTTAGAGTGGGAGTCAGCTCTGCCTCTAATCAGGGAGATAAAGGATGTGCTCCTTGGGTGCACTTTCTGAAGGATGCACCTCAGCTGATCTGTTTGCAGAAGTGCTGTCTATAATTTTATATTGATTCCAAGGCAGCGACATCTCTGGAATGAATGGCTGGAGAGAGAATGAAGTTTTAAAAAAATGTTTCATTTCATCCTGTTGCATTTTCTGATCCAGATATTTCTTTCATGAAAAATCTTTTTTAAAACACTAAGCAAAACATTCTTAGTAGTGACAACCTGCAGCCCAATTCTGCTGCACTTCCTCCAGGGTTTTCTCTGCAGGCATCCACTTGCTCTAGGACTAGACTGACACTACCTCTGCTTTGCAGTCCTCCTGTATAAGGTCATGCTTTCTTTGCTCACCAAAGTTTGTGCTCTCTCTCACATTGATGCTTCATTGCTACCTAATTGTAGCAAAGAGCTCAAAAACAGTTGGCACATGCAAGGCACTCAATCCTTGCTATCTCTAGGGCATTCAGTGCAGTTGCTTGAGCAACCACCCTTATTTTTACGCCCCTGCTCACTGCTTAAATGAAAAGGCAGCAACCAGATGAAAGAGGTTTGCTGGTCTCCTGATTGAAGGTCTTGTTCTTGTAGAAGATCTGAACCATAACAATTCAGTAGCACAGCTGCTACAGCCAGCAGCATGGTAGGCAAGTTGGGCTTCCCTTACTGGAGTTGGAAAAGAGCTGGGTTTAGAACCCTGACACACATAAAGGCAGGATTTCACCTAGAAGAGCAATTACTAGTTTAGGATGTTACAGCTCGGAATAAGGCCCCAAGATGCCTGAGATATCCCTCATGCATCTAATGAAAGGAATAATTCTAAAAAGGTAACAACTCAGTCTGTGTTCAAATGTTGATCCTGGCCCCTGTGCAGTTGTTTTGAAAGACCTTTTCCTACATAAATAGATTCATCTGAAGCTTTTCTTTTTGCCTTTTTTGCCTTTTTTTTTTTTTTTTTTTAGGAAAACTTTGATATGTGGGTCAAACCACTGATGATTTGGCAACCAGATAAGAGCAAATTTTAGAATGCCTTTCAAAATGGCTTTTCAACATGCACATTACAAGACCTAAGTTGCAAGCCCTCTCTGTTTCAATTTGTAGACTTGCCTTTGCATTTAATTCATGGACAAACTTTATAATTCCCAAATCAAACACAGGTGACCACTTCAACCATGTACCTTAGTGAGAGAAAGAGAGAGCAAGCTTTGAATCAGATGGAAAAGTACACCACACCCTCACAGAAGCATTTTGGTCCTTGCCTCATGTATGAAAGTATAAGTTTATTGAATATATTAAAACCATAAGTGAAGTACTTTGTGATTTAGACCCAAATCCAGACCAGAATTCTGTGGAATGCCTCCATCTACTCAACACCTTTTTTATTCAAGAAAGCGTGGGAGTGATTGTGAATGCCAGTAGATGTCAGGAAATTAATTCCAAATAAATAGATGTGCTGCAATAATTAACATGCACCCCATTTTGGAAACCTCCTTCTAGGAAAAAATTCACCATTAGAATCACATAAACCCAGTCAAGGCTCAGGAGGGGTGAAAGGCTGAATGACCAAGGAATAATTTTCTCTGTAAGTTATTATTCATCTTTATGGCATGATGGAATGCACATTGCAACAGGGCAGGATACAGATGGAGAGGATACAAGGTGCATGCTGGGGATGCCAGCCCATCACCTCCAGGTTGTACTTGTTTCATTGCTGCTGAGTTACAAATCTGCTTCCCCACAGCTGCACATTTCAGCTTGTCTCTGGCACATTGCTCCAGATGGGTTGCTGATGACTTGAGGTCAGCACATGTGAACAGGAGGTCTTTAATTTTTCCTCCTGAACCTTTTTCAGACTTTGATTTCCCTCTATCAGTATTTCTGTAGGCTCAGGACCTGCAAGGAGCTGACTCTACCATTTTCTCCCAAATGGACACCTGACCTGTGATCAAACACTGTATGTTCTTCTTCCATAACCTACAATCACAAAACCATGGGATGGTTTCTGTCCTAGCAGGCCTCTATCCTGCTATTTCTTCCAAGCATATCCATGTTAAATCTTGCTGATGACAGCCTCTTTTTTTATGGCTTCCCCTTGACATCTGCAGAGACATTACCTTTGTAGGTGCACAAAATGTTTGTCAGCTTTGCTTAAAATGTTCTGAATGCATCATCCACTTGTGCATCTTTCCTTGCTTACACTGTCAATGTCATCTCATATCCTGCTTTGCAGCATCTAGTAAAGTTGCTTTGGCCCAGGCAGAAGACACGTGCTTGTCCACATCTCTCTCTACTACACTCCATTACTAATACCAGCCTTAACAACTCATTCTTTTCTTTGTCCTGGTCTGGCCTGTCTCTGTGCTTCATTTCATGCAGCTTATTGTATCTCTGCCTGTTTTGGAAAAGGTTCTGTGCTCTAGAATTTTCCATTGCTTCGCTAATGTAGCAGAAACCAAAATTAACTCCCCAAAGTCATCTCTGCAATGGTCCCTCCATTGTGCCTCTCAAGGCTTTGGACACGTGCTTTAGTTTGCAAGCACTTTGTGATATATAGAAATCCTTGTGCTGGATCTGTTATAAAACCCTTAATACAAAACCACAAAGAAGTACAACACAAGGCTTGCTGTTGGCACTCAGCAGAGAAATACAATCATATAAATCACATAAGCAGAAGATCCTTGTGTCTTCCCATGTGTAGGCAACAGTTCAACCTTACGGAATTCCAAATGCCCATACACTTTGCTTACTTGGAAACTTGGACTCTACTTTACGGCCATGATAAATTAAAACCCAGGAAAAATAAAGTTCAAAAACTACAAAATACACAACTACAGGCACACCGGTGTCTTGTAAGGCTTGGCCACATGCCTGTATCTTTGAGCTTTGATTTAAAATACCTCCGTGGCCTGTGTTATTTAAACAACAATTAATAACACTAAGGAATTGTTACTTTGTGCTCTGCATAACACTTTTCCTACAGTGGCGGCACTAGAAGTTTTACGTATTAAGAGAGAGTTGCTGTTATGAACAGGAAGGTACCTATAAATGCTATAAACTGAGAAAATTTAATCATAGACTCATATGACACGGTTATTTTCAATGCATAGTCCAGAGTTAATGAGACGTGTGAATGGTTTCATTGTGTAACAGTCTGAACTTTAGCTGTAAGCTGTGGCAGTTTCAGTTTCAGAGGGTGAACAGGGTACAATTCATGACTGTTGTAATTGGACCAAAGTCAGAGAGATTGCCGAAATGATGGGTCAAGTGTAGAATGTGTTCACACACAGTCTGAGTATGGCTGTAGCTCTAGGAGGTCCCACACATGATCAATGAATGGTGGTGGAACAGGCCAGATGAAGTGTCCTATTGTTTGAGTAAGGTTTGAAGGACATGAATTTCATCTAGGAGGGGTGATGTTTCTCTCTGACATGACTATGACACTCTGTAGTGGTGTGTGAAGGGAGAAGAAAGACAAGTGATGGAGGAGACATGAAAACCCTCCTCTTCTGTCCAAAATGAGGTTGTTCATGGAGAAGAGAGTTTGTGGATGGAATGGCCCAGGCTCCCATGCAGCTAGTGTGGATGTTTGCATACTCACCGCTTCTCCAGGGAAGAGCTCCCCATGGAAAACATGACCATGAAAATCTTTGGGGTAGACATCTGATAGCTTTGACTCCCAGGTTTCCTTGTGCTGCCTGTGCAATGGGGATCTTCACATTGAAGGTATGCAGACTGAGCGACTGTTGAGCGACATGGGAGAATCACAGTTTGTGAAAGCAAGATGTAGGCATCAAAGTGGGACAATAGGGAAAATAATCAAGGACCCCTTGAGAACTGTTTTAAAGCAGCTTGTATCTTTTAATAGAAATGTCAAATGATCTCCCATTAAAATCAAGGTAACTATCTGCAACCTAATATTTTCCTCTGCATGACCTTGTGTTTATCTTTGCTATGCATTAAGTCATAACCTAGGCACCTTGTTGCATTTATTATTTTTGTCATTCTCTTTATCAGTTCTTGTCTAGTCTCAAAATATCATTCAGCACTTACTTAGAAAACGTTTAAAAATAAGATTATGTGAAAGCCACCTGGCTGCTGAGCCAGCTCAGGCAGATGCCGCATCAAGCTCTGAAACGGAACTTGCAAACATCAAGGTTTTATCCATTTATCCACAGACTTTTCTCCCTGAATTACCCAGCAGTGAGAAACTGGGTCTCCAAGAGTAAATATTTATTTTCCCTGCAGAGCTCTCCACGTGACCCAGACCCCGACATATTGTGGGAAGAAAGAAGGAAATATCAGGCTTGGGGAAGAGGCCCACTGGAGGGCAACCCAACTGGAGAGAGAAAGGAGAGCTGTCACAGGGGGAAACCCAACATCCTGCCCATAAAATCAGAGGAGGGGAGAGAGCTGCAGAGGAAACCCAAGAGATGGAGAAGGTCCACTTAGGAAATTGAAACTAAATTTGGACACATGCTGCAGAGGAGCTCCCTGGAAGAGGCATAGCTGAGCACCAGCGGTGATAACCAGGAGCAGCCCTTGGCAGGACCACAGCAAACACCAACAACTGCCAGCAGCAATGGGGGACTCTCCTGTTGTCAGTCTTTCCCAATTTTAATTTTTATGATTCAGTGGAAAAGAAGGGGGCTGAGAGACTATAAAAAATATTGAGCTCAATTCTTTCACAAGTATTGGGTTCCCTGTGGTTCCCTTTCCACCGTCCATCTTTCTCGTATGTTAACGCAGTTCTGACTAATCCGATCAAAAGGCATAAATCAAGATCCACAGCCCAGTCATCTACAACACAAGGGAAACTGGAAGAAATGGTGTGCAGTCAAGTATAAGTTAGTGCAGCTCTGTGCCTGCTCCCCGAGCTCCTCAAAGACCTGCCTGGTTAAAAGTAAAAAAATCTTCATGAGGGTGAAATGGGGTTGGGGCAGATCATGGACACACTCTGAATACAGAGATAGAGACACAGAGATGGTTAACACTAAATACACTCCAAAGTGCATTTGGCAGGATCATTTTTACTGCAAGGTGATAGGTTTATATAACAATAGTTTTCGTCGTAGAGAATACTAAAATGCTCTGTTAATGCTATACACATAAAACTCACTTCACTACAGCTGCTAGACAGACAGGTTGCTGGCACACTGCTTCCCACCCAAATGTGGGAAGGGAAAAACCAACCTAGGACATCTCAACAAAATCCTTCCTTAAGGGAAATTACCTCTGGGAAAGGAAGCAGAACTTGAATTCTCAATATTTCATGTAATACACAGGTCTCTGGGGGTCCTGATCTCTCTTCACAGATGTAATTCAGGAGATGGAACACTGAAGCCAACTGTGTGACCCTTGGGCAAATGAGAGGAAAATCCCAAGATTTCAGAGTTGAGCTGTGAATGTGAAAGGACCAAGACAGGATTCATCTGGGGGTGGGTCCATAGCAGCTACCAGCTTGGTTGGTCTCCTGGACCCCAACCCACAAGACACTTCCTAACACTTGAACAGCTCCAACAGAGAAGCCTGACTAAAGGGAATCAGGAAATTGAAGGTCTGTAGCCAGCCATGGTGTGCAGAAGATGGTACCATCATTCCTCCCCTCATCCCGTCCTTTGTACCTGTATCGATAACTGAAGAAAGCTGGATGCTGCACATGACTACACAAGGCCCTTCCTATTAGAGGAAGGTCTGGGAGGGCTGGAAGCATTGAGGAGAGGACGAAGACTGGAAGGGGCAGGTGAGTAATGCTGTTATTTGCAGATCTGCTGCAAGCCATGGGAAACATTCATTTTGGGAACAATTTTACAGTCCAATCAGTGACATATTCCCCATTCTCTTCTCTTTCCTTTTGCCCCATAGCTAATTTTTAGGCTTTGTTAAAGCTGAAGTAAAGATGGTTTAAACTCCTTTGCAGCAGCATATTTATTCTAGTTTCACAGTGGTATAAATTACAGGAAAGTTGGCTATTGGAACTGTGGGATACGGTGGAGCAGTGGTGTAAAGATGCAGAATGACTTCAGTTTGCTCAAGACCAACACTGAAACCTGTGAGATCAGGATCTGCCTTGATCTCCCCTGTGCCACCCTCCCCTTCTAGGGGATGCCAAGCACCAGGGACACCAGCTGCACACCAGCCGGTGGTGGCTCTGCAGAAGGTAACTGTAGCATCATCTAGGGAACATATGGCCAGAGCAGCAAATCCAGATGGTGATAATGAAGTGGAGCAAATATCCTGTATCATTAAAGTATTCCCTATAATTAGAGAAATTGCCAATGAGAAACACTGCTGAGGAATGAGAAGGGAAATTGCCTCTACGTTCCCTGTGATGTAGTGCTCTGTGAAAACTGATGTTGCAGAAGAAGACTTCAGAGGGAGCAGATTCGCAACACACAAGGTGCTGTGCATCCAGGCAGGGAAGGAAGCAGGCTGAAATCAATCAGAAGAAGCTCTCTCTGACTCTGCTCCCAGAGATGTTGCACGGGGATACCCTTTGCTAGGTCAGGCACTGAAGGTGAGTGCCCCAGCAGGGAGGGTGTCACTGGCACAGGCCATTCACTACAGCTTCAGCAGTTTCTTCAAGGCCATTTTTGGCTGAGGATGGATTAGGGGGGAGGGGGGGCGGGGCAGGAGAGGAAGGGGGAGAAGCAGATCTCAGCCTTACTGTAATCACTAAAAATAGACCCTAGTGTGCATTCGCTCCCTCCCTCCTAGATTGCATTACCTTTGGGACTTGTCCAAAAAAACATTTAGGAGGGTAGCCAAGAGGAGAAGATCTCTGAATACGGTAGCAAGGAGTTTGTTTTCTTTATTTTTCTAGTTCCTGTAATATAGGTTCTAGTGAAAAATAAGTAACCCACAGACAGTGGTGCTTTTGTATTTGCTCCTTGCGTTGAAGATCTCAGCTGTTAGAAATTAGAAAGCGGTTACTTCTTTGACCCCTGTAATTTCTGCAGAGAACAGTGATCTGGTCTCACAAGCATCTCCCTGGCCAAACCTCCAGGAATAGGAGTGAAATTTCCTCAGTATGCCAGGCCAACGGTGCTTTTTGAAGTATATGCCCAGAGAAGGAGAGCTAAAAGCTTCAGCAACCTTTTGCTGCATTAATCCATCATACTCTGACAAGCAGACAGCTCAAACAGGTTGTATCATTTATACATGGAGGAGGGACGTTTCTCACGAGATACGGGATTTTAATAGTAAAAGAGATTGTGAATGCTTTAATCTTTATGCCAGGGTGTGTTTTTGTTTAAGAAGATTCTGATTTTATTTGTCAGGAGAGATTGCTGTGAGCCTGGCTTTGCAACTGGGCAGTCTGTATATTTATTTTTTTAAACAGCCTCCGTTGTTCTAAGCCAGGAGGGTCACTCTGAGCAGCAGCTGCTGAAGAGGCTGGCAGGCGCCCCAGAGCAAAGGTCAGCAGAGCATTTCCAAGCAGGGTGTAGGGCATTTCCAAGGGATTAGCAGCTGTCTGGGTGGAGATGTGGTCCTAAAAAGCATCTCAGAAGGTCCTTGGCCACAGCTGGGTGCTGATCTGGGGGTGCCTCATGCCAATAGGGCTAGTGCTATTATGAATGACTACAAGCTTTGAAGAAATGCACACTTCAAAGTGCTGGATTTGATGGTTTTTGAAAGGGGCTAACAGCCTAACAAACAGCCCTAGAGAGTGTGTTTGCCCACTGAGTCCCAGCTGCAATCAAGGGCAGCGTTGCTGTGATTTTCTACCGTGTTTTTTGCCAGCCTGTGCTTCAGGGCCTCAGTGCAGCTGGCATCTGCAAAGACAAAATTGAGCCTATATTCATCAGTGACACCTCTGCTGTGCTACCAACAGCATTATTTATGGTACAGATCAATGTATATAGGCAAAATATAAAGCCCAGGCTTCATTGTGACATTTCCCAGTGAAACAGCCAGTAGAATAAGCAGGATGTGAGAACAAGAGGAGTTTGTACCCCATTTCAGGCTCAGACCTTTTCTTGCCGCTTTAGCCAAAACATGACTTGAAATCTCTTTTCTATGGCAGTTCCACCCTGGCAGGGTGGAACATCCTTATGGCCCAAAGGTCTTTGAGGTAGATCTTCAGACACGCTTTTGAAGCTCAAGACTCAAATTGAGCCAAGACACACGACAGCACGCTGCTGAGGGCACAGGGCTCTTACTTCCCTGCTAGCATCAGTCTCCATGGGGTACAAGTGCTCACTGTGACACGAATAGATTCCAAAAATCTTCCTTTGGAATTACAGAAGAAGAAAGGAAAGCAACAAGAGGCCACTCTGAGTTCAGGGATGCTCTCAACTCTTCGATAGAAGGCAGAAGGACAGAACAGCCTCCAACATTTTCAGAATGCCAGTGCAGAAAATACCATCAAATGCCTGAGCCCTGCATCAGAGTGGGTAAAGAGACAAATCATGACATCAGATGGAGTCCTTAAACATTTCCCACAATTGGGCAAGGCTCTAAAAGTAACAGAGCCCAGAGAGAAAAGAAATTAGGAACCAAGGCATATACAATCAAACCTGCGCTCCTTTGGAAGTCTTAATGAGTAGTCAGTCTGCTGTTCTGCAGACAGCAAAGTACCTTGGGACAAATTGCACTGATATGTCGTAGGATTTTCAAGTGCATTGTGTGCTAATTTTCCAAACTTCTGGGAAAAGGAGAGTGTAGAGGGGATTTCGTACCTAGTTAATTTTATGGAGTGCATTGAGTAAGGGTGGATTTATTTTCCGAGCTAGACATCATTTCAAACATTGCTTTGTGTTTCTTCATTGGGGATGCAGGGTAACATTTTATTGCCTTGTGTAAATTGCTTGTTGTTTTATTGAAGCATAAAAACACTTGGCAAGGCTACAGTGTCCCATTATCTTTCAATTGGGTGGGCAGTAATTCCTTAAACAAACACAAAACCTTATTAAACTCTCGAATACCCAGAAATCCAAACAACTTAAGAACAGGGACGTCCAATATGCTGCAGGTAATGAAGAAATGAATGTGCTTTTTAACTATTGAACACAATTAAATCTGGAAAACCACCTTGAAAGCTAAAATAGAAACAAGTCTGATGTTTGCACTGCCTGCAGTGTTTCCTTGTTTTTCTTTCTGCTTCTGTCTCTGCCTATAAGCATGCTACAGTGCTGGTTATTAGTGCCAAACAAATCCCAAGGAAATGCTGATATTCTGCTTCCAGACAAGTTTGCAGATATTAACCTGGTAGGGAGAGATGGCAAAGGAAAGGCTGGCAGAGCTTCTTGCGTTTGCTCAGCCCTTGGAGAGGGACGTGTGCCAGTGCTGGACTCTGCACTGGGGCTGCTGCCTCTTTGTACACACATGGGATGGAGACCAAATCAACAGCTAACCCCCTTCTGCTTCATGAAAGCTGACCTCATCTCAGACAAACCTCAGTACATTCATCACCAGGAATTTGTGAGTCATCACTGGGAAACTTTTCTCCCTCTACGCTAACCATCTGAGCAGAACAGCCCATGCTGCATTGGCCAGAGCTTGGCTGCTAGGTAGGGCTGAAGCCACTGAAGTGGATTTCCTCTGCTTCACCATGACAGCAGCTTGCTGATCAGGATCCTCCATACCGCCAGAACAAAGGGATGCTGTGCCCACAGCTTTTTCTTCAATCTCTCTCTCCCCAAAGAGTGGCATCCTGGTAAAGATGCAAGGGTCAGTCCGTAGGCCAAGGATGGCTCATGGACAGCACAGCAACTACAGACAGAGCCTGAGGAGAGATGGTGGCAAAATCCAGCTGCAATGACAGTGCTGAATGTTGCATTGACAACAGGGTCAGTACCAGCTAGCAGAGAGCAAGGGCATCCCCCTAGGCCTGTGGTCTTGGTGAGCTACTGTCAACTCTCCCACTGCTTAAACACTACCACCACCTTTGGCTCCTGTTCTCAGCACAGCACACCTCTAGGCGGAGGGAAGAAGCCTGTTTTGAGAATTGCTTCCCAGAAATGAGGAGTCAGTAAGATCTACCAGGAGCCCAGTGCCTCCAGGTGAAATGCAGGCTGCATTGATTTTTCAAGCTCATGATGGTCAGGTTGACAGGAACACCAAAGGTCTGTGATCCTCTTTGTGGCAGGTCTCTGCAGAACATTAACCATGGCTTTGCACAGGCCCCAGAAGCTCCTTGCCCTAATTACAGAAGATGTACATGGAGACCAAAGAGGGCTATGTAAAAGCATACTTCAGCTCTGGGATGAACCAAGCATTGGACAGACGGGAAGAGACAAACAAGCAAGTAGAGAACCCAAGCCAAAATAAAGCTGCCCATGCTTCAGCAGGGGAGACATCAGACCACATATCTGCTAGTGCTAGATTTTCCCTAATTGATTTCATAATCCCTAATCCATTACATAAACTTTGTGCTTCCACAAGGGGAAACACTGCCTGCTAAAGGAGCCCAAGGGAGGTGTTTGGCTTTCCAGGGGGGCTTGAGCTAACATGTTTATTTTAAGAGAAGCCCTTCAATATTTGAACCTATCCATGAGCATCTGGAGAGAATGCCTGCTCAGTCAGATGTCTTCCTCAGATTTAAAATTTAGGAAAAAGGAGGCTAGTTCCTGCTCTCAGATGGGAGGATGGTGTGGATGGAGTTCGGACAGCTGGAAGAAATGGCAGTAAAGTAATTAGGAGCTCTCATAAATCATCTGTGAGTGTTTGGATGCTTTGTTTTATGCTTATGCCAACATGCTTGCTTTCTGAGCCAAACACCACTGATTTTGTTGGAGTTTTCCCAGTGAGGCTTGGCCAGGAGAAAATGGGACCTTTTTTATTTAACTGTGCATCCACTTTTTTTCATCACAAAATATCAGAGCAACTCACTCTTCCCTATTCTGCACCCCGCACTTCGCATGCACACATTTTTGTGCAAATAGAGTGAGCTTCTGTGCTCAAGCCAGCATTACTTGAGCTAAAAGCTAAGTCAAGGCTAACAGCTATGTCATGACTGAGTTCCTTCTGCCCCAAACAAAGAGCAGGGTCATTGCAGAAGTGGGCAGAGTTCAGCAGCCCCTAACACAAGGGAAATCTGAGCGCTTCATCTCTTTGCAGTGGTTTGGCCATAGGGACTTCTGCCGCACTTAGAACAGCAAAACTAGAGACTGAGACACTTCAGTGACATTCAGCAGCATGACACTGAGACAATAAATCCTTGTATTTGGGAACCAAAATGCTGCCTCTCCTTGTATCAAAGTGGAAATGGCTGGTCAGGCACCCATGAACACAGAGCCTTCTTCGACAGCCATACCTCAAACTGTTTAGTGTTATATGTGTATTAGCTATTCTTTTCTCCTTTATCCAAGCAGCTAGGAACGAAGAGATCAAGGTGTCCCTCCCCTAAACATATTTTGAGCCGTATTTTTAATTATATATCAGGGCTGCCTATTTATTTCAAAGAGGTTTCTTCTGATTTCCAGAATGGTCTGTAAGGTCAGGGAAGCACCGAGCTGAGACTGGGTCCCCTTGTCTTTGAAGGAGTAAGAGTCGATAAGAGCTGACGCTGCCCGCTACCAAATGATTTCTCACAGTGACAGGTGCACGTGAGAAAATTCAGACAGAAATCCCTAGTCGCGTGTAACATTTCGGGGTCTGTCAGATTAAATATAGTAATCCTGCTACCAGAGGACAAGAACCAGGCAGCTATGTTGGTTTACACCATCTACGGAGCTGGACCAAGCGTTAGATGTATATGTTAATCATGAACCACATCATGAGACCAGGAAGCAAAATAACCAGGAACATACAGATATACATAGGAATTTTTAGAATATACGTGTTACGACAGCACTCAGGACTTGTGCAAACTGCTGTACAAATGCAGAATAAAAAAACCCAGTCCCTTCTTTCAGGATCTCACAACATAGAAACAGAAAGCACCTAGACATACAGAAAAGTAGATAAAAAAGAAACTTACGATGTCTAAAAAAAACTTGACCACCATTCATCTGATTTACTCACCACTTTGACTGGCACCCATTTCCACATGCCTGCAGCCAGGTGAGTTTCACAGGACAGCTGCTAGGTCAGGAGAGCAGATATTTTTTGTGTAGGGACTAGCCTCAGGGTGTTATTTAAATTCACAGACTAGGGACACTGAAAGGTGGAAAGCAAAATCTTTCTAGGAATACTTCTAGGATGAGGCCTAACTTATTAGTATAGTCATCAGACGTCAAGTCTTAAATTATTTTCTGTAGGATTTTACTACAAATGGAAAGCCACTGCAACGGAGCTAACTAGATTAGAGGCTGCTACTTGAAGGCTGCTGCTCTCCATGCCACAGCTGCTACAATTAGGCACATCTGGCATAAACTGGAAAGTGGAAGATCACGGTTATATGGAAAAGTCTGCTACATGCACCTGAGCTGGCAGACAGAGAGCACAGACTGAGGGCCAAGTCTCAGCATGAGCCTCTTACCTCTCTGGAGCTGCATTCCCATGACTCTGGTAATGTTGGAGAAGCACTTTGAAGGCTGCAGGTGCTAGGTATGTGCTAAAAGCTGTTCCTAATTCAAAGCCAATGGGTGTGATATTGCTTGCATTTGTGCCAAAAAGCATAGGGGTTTGCATGACTTCCACACTAACCTGTAAATCCACCCCAGGCTCTCTGGAGGCTTAATGTGAACCTACTTAAAGTACCCTGCCTTTGGAGAAGGTGGGTGAAAGGTTTGGAATCCAGAGTCATGGGTTCATGATGACAAACTAAGGGAAACTTCCCCCTTCCCATCACCCCACCCAGCCCTGAGTAACAGAGAAGGGTCCCAGCCTCCAGTTGCCTTCCTTCCCCTTGATCTCAACCTGGCGTCTTGGAGTGGGGGGAGAGAAATGAGCCCCACAGTGAGTTTTACATCAGATGCTTTCAACATTCATCTAGTATGCTAGAAAGCTGAAGAGACATCAAGGTTGAGTCTTGCCAGGTTTCTGAAAGAAGTGCAGGACCTCGGAGTTCCACAAGTTTAAATGCAAGCCTAAGGGAAGTCAAAGAGCTGGGGATACTGAAGGCAAACCGCAAATAAATGGTTTTATCATGTCATGCAAGACATTTTTCTGTTTTTCTCCATCCCACAGAAATCCAAAAGTCTGGGAGTAATTTATTATGAAAACAAACTTCATGTTATGCAAAGGTGGCTTCTTTGGGGATAGACCTAGTGAGGGGCTTCATGAGGAGAGAAGAAACAGAATGGAGGCACACGCCTAGAGTGAATTTTTAGAGCAAATATAGTAATGGAAGAATAATGAATTGTGTACATCTCCAGATAGGTAAACAAATATTTTCAGGAGGTTTAACCAAAAAGCTTTGACTTGCATATTCACAGAATAATTAAAAAAAAAGGAAAATATTATGAGAATATGACAGTTGTGCTGCCTAACACTCTGAAATTAAGAGGCATCAGAACTAAGGCTGCTTTCTTTTGCTTCCTGCTGTACCCATGAGAAAAATGCATGACAGAAGGCCTCCATGGCACGTTATTCATATATTTACTCTTTCTGCCTCCTTCCCCCTCAGCACTGTGGCTTGCTCACACCACAGAGCAGACATTCATGTTGTATGAAATAATTTTGTATTTCCCTCATTCTTCAGCATGCAGCTTCAGGTCTTGTTTGGTGCAAGCATCTAAATATTGCTCCGAGGACCCAACTTCAATTTAAGCTTTTCTCTGACTGTTTTATGCTATTCCTTGAGGCTGTTCTGCCATTCAGGAGTTTCTTTGTGCAATAAGGAAGTACTATCAGCTCCACGTTAGCTGTATAAAATTAATCCGCACAAAATGAAAATGATATATAGCAATAAACTTTGGTGTGTCTTCTGAGGCATCAATATGCTGATTTTTCAGGGTATGGCATATTTAATATGTCTAGGACATAAATTCTATTAACATCAGCCACATCACTGAGCATTCACAAGTACCATCATCCTTGCCAAGTTCTACCAGAATGTTTTCACCTGTAACTCAGCCAATTTGGGGAAAACAGCAAACCTCCTATTTAAGGTGGGCACCTCTTGCCAAACCCAGGCTTGGACAGCCTTTTGTTTTCTCAACAAACCAGAGACAAGAATGCTCAAAATTACGTATGCGTCCCAAATCTCAGCCACAGAGAATAGGACAATTACAGCTGAAATTTTCCAAACACACGGAAATGCCTGAAGCAAACAGACCACATGGAAACCTTTAGCTCAGAGTGTTTGATAGAATCATAGAGGAAGGTCTTCTGCTGGGAGGTGCTGCACAGAAGCACCGGTGGACACCCAGACTATGTGCTTATGGTGACTTCAAAGGCAATGCTGCAGTGGTCACTTGGACTGACCCCACAGAGGGATGGAGTCCTGCGTCATGGCTAAACTCTGGCATCTCTCCCAAAACAGATGTTCCTGCACTGCTGCCCCTTGCTGAGATGGAGCCTTGATGAGCATGGCTAAACCTCATTAAAAGCAGCATGAGCAGGAGGTGGCAGTGGAAGCCCTGTATGGTCTCTGTATTTTCCTCCTCTGAGGCTGAACAGAAGCCCGGATGGATTATTTTCAATATCAACAACTATTTACTAATCTGGGAGGGACTCTGCAGGATTGCAGCACAAACTTTGTTGTCACAGCATCCAGTCTCCTGCTCCAGCGAATAATGAAAAAGCAACAGCCGGAAAGAGGGAGAAAATATGCAGCGTAGCCGAGGCTGGTGTGCCACATGTTGAGTTGGGGCCACCGCTCCTGGCAGGGGCTGTGCTAAGGTGGGCCCGGTGCCCAGCTTCTGTATGGTGGGAGATGCACAAAACATGATACTGCACCGAGGCCTTGGCATGGATTTAGAAGGGCTGTAGGACTGGACATGCCATTTTCACCCCAAATGTAAAACAACTTCTGGCCATTTTTACTCATTTGAAATAGCAAGTGTTTCAGTGCTGGGCAAATTCCATGTCTGTTTGCATCATTATGCCTAGTTAAATGGTCATGGGGGTTTCTAATTAAACTCATCATTCTTTCTGATTGCTCTATCCAGGCTTTTGTGCAACATCACCAGACACTAATAGACAAGCATGAGATGGGATGTAAAGAGCTCTGAGATCCCCATGGCCACGCTGCAGTTTTCATTGCTATGGCACCTTTTACAGCCAGGTTAACTGTCACTAAATCATTTGCACAGTAGATGCTGGCTATTTTGACTGCAAGCAGGTGCATCTGCTAGGATAGTTAATCTTCTCCAATGAAATCTGAAGGATTATGGCTCCAGAGCAAGGGTAATAAGCTGTTAGGAGACCTGCTTGGAATGTCATTACTCTGGCTTGCCCAGAATTATAAAGAAAAGGACAGCAAAAATTAAACTAGTGGGTAGGCATGTGAATCTCAGATCCATTGATGGCACTTGAGTCCAGGAAAATCAGAGACTCAGCACGGTTTCCTGCACAGTATGCATCTCCATTACCCAGGGTCAACGTTGGGTTAGGTCGGCCCATTTCATGATCCACTCAGTCACCAGCTTTACTGCTGGGACTGTCTTCAATCAGCCAGGTTCTTTATTATTCCCTGGGCAAGAGGAGCTGCCGCAGGGCACAAGATTGAAGCCATCAGGCTCATTTTACAGAGCAAACACTTGACTCCTTCATGATGGTCTTGCACAATGGTTCTCATGGAGATGACCAAGGACAGGCATCTCAGGACACTATGAGCACAGAAGACTTGAGACAGCTCTTTCCCTTTCCCGTCCTGGACGGATTACAAGTACTCTAACTAATGTCCAAGGACTGTGAGGTTCATAGCACCGGTTTCTGAAATAAACCTGTTTGATGCATGGTACATTGGGGGTTGTGGAAAAAATTATGGTGTGCTGTGCTTGACAGCTTTTTCCAGGAGGGCTTTGAGTTGATTTTCTTCCAAGAGTCTGCATTCAGTTATAGTTCGGAATATGTGATCTCATGGTGTTTGTATTTATGCCTCTTACAAAACCAATTTAACAGCATCAGTATCTATAGGTTACTTTGAGGCACCAAGTGAAGTCATCATAAGGTCACTCACAGGATACTACCTCCTACATGGAACACAACAGTTTGGCTGCGGGATAGCTACAGCTGAAGTTACTTTCTGTAGCTAGGAACTGAAGAAATGCAAGCAAGGGATAATAAAGTGATGAAATAACACAATAAAAAGGGAAGACATGCTACAGGGAAAACACTCCCCTGGCTGGGGGCAGTTATAAGGACTTGATAGTGGAAGGGAGCCTTTCCATCACCTACTCCAACATTAGGAAAACATGCAGGTCCCTGAGCAACAGGCTCAAAGACTTGTTTCTTTCATGACTTCTTTAAAGAGTCCCTGATGTCTCTTGAATGAACAGAATCTACATACCAAGATATTTCTGTATTGCATTCAAGATTCCCAGGCTCTCCTGGGAATACCCCCCTCATCATGCGGGTGGCACACTTGTTACCTACCAGTGTAACAGGAGGCCATGAATCAGCCTTATACCATGCAAGAGGTTTCGCTCTTGCACAAAGAGCTTTTCCTCCCTCTTCTCAACCTGTTTCCAGAGGGAAAAAAGTAACCTCCTTATTGAAGGAAGGGAAAGCATAGCATAACAGATCAGAAGAAGAAAAGGAGCAGCAAAGGTTTGAATCTCAGCCATTGACTCTGAGGTTGCAGCCTTGCCTGAGTAGTTGAGGAGGAGACATACCCCCCGTCAGTCCAATGGGTGAGCTGGGGGCATGGAAACATCCATGGTGTGGCAAGGAAGCACTCCATGGGCAGTGTGGAGATCCTGGAAATCGACATCTCAAAGGTCCTCCCAAAATAAGCTCTGCTGCATACACAGCTATGTGAGTCTGTGGAGTCAGATTTGGACCTTGTTGTGCCACACGAGTGGGATAAATATGGGTCTTTTGGTTAGTTTGGCTCATTTGCCAGGTAAGCTCTGTGCTCAGAACAGAAATACCACTTGTCTGACCCAGGCTGCATGTTTCTGTAACAAACTGGGGTTAAGAAACACCCTGATTTCAAAACTGGTCAGTGCTCTAACATGACTCACAGTGCTCTGAATGCCCAGAGTTTTTAAGAAAAAACTTATTGTAGGGCTTTTTTTCTCTTTTTCCTGCATTCAGGAGTTCTTTATTATTTTTTTTTAAGACATGTCAGTGATAACACAACGGTTTCCAGAACTCACTGCTGCTGATCATTTTATCCAGTGGAAAACCTAAGCTCTCCTTTACTCATTAAGATAGTCAAATTTATGATGCCAAATAGCTCAGAGGCATTCCAGCACCCACTGGAAGTGATGGTAGCTTTCCCACTGACTTCAGTGGGCACAAAGTATTCCCAGGACTGGAAACCCCAAATTACCTGCATCTGCTCTGCACATTTCTGAAGCCTTCCAACTACTAACAAGACCATCATGTTGCAAGAATAAGTACAGCTATGTGAAACATTAGTGAGGTTGTACGTCTCGGTCTAAGTCTTGGTCTACTCCAGTTGATTGGAAAACCGCCATAAATAAGTCAGGAGTTGGCCCCAAGTGTGCTGAAAACTAAGGCCAGGTTCTTCAGCACGCTGCATGCACAAGAAGCAGCCCAGCCATTGGCTTGAGGTGCATGGGAGGGTATTATTCAATGTTAAGATTTCTATAGCTGCCCAGGGAGCTTGAATGCTTCCCACCCACCTTGTCCTCACCCACTTGGCTAAGATAGGTGCAGGGGGGAGAAAGAGGATACAGCACCCTGTAACTGGATCAGTGAGGCTGGCTTCCCTTCTCTCCTTGGAATGGGGAGTAGGGCAGGAAGGAGAGCATAAGTGTATTATGGAGTAGGAGTGTAGGAGTCTATAGAGAGTGTTTGGAGAATTGCTGGAGGCCTTGGAAGGTAGCAAGCAAGGGGTCTGTATTACAGAAAAAAAAATTGGGAAGCAATGAAATGAAGTGATTGTGGGGGTCATGGCAGGAGAAAGAACCACTTGACAGAAGTTATAGTCTACCTGGTCTTTTTCTTCCCTAACTCCTGCCCCAGCTCATCTGCCTACCTTTCAGCCCTCCTCCAGGTCTTCTTCTGGGGCTGGAGTGCTGGGGTTGATTGCTGAAAACTGATGCCAGAATAGGGTGAGGGGACAAGGGTGGCCAAGAGAAAGGTGTGAGTGTTGTGGTGGGTGCAGGCAAACCTGAGGGGACAGAGAAAACCCAAGATCTCACAGGCATGAGATAGTTATAAGGAGACATCCCCACTCTTAGGTGTCGGGGAGGTTGCTCAGGCTCCCATCCTGAGGAAATTTAAAGTTCTAACATAAAAGATCAAAAAATACCAGCCCGTAGTAGGATGTCCTTCTCTTTCCCTTCCCCGGTATGGTTCCACCCAGCACTGCCCTTGTCCTGCCAGAGCAGTAACGTCTCCAGGAGATACGTTGCTGTCCCTCATGTCCCTCTGCTCTCTGGTATCGCTGCCATTCCCACAGAAATGCAGCAGAACCTGGGCATTGAATTCAGCCCCTCTTGGAGGAGTAAGATGACTCCTCACCACCTGGGAAGCATCTCTCTTTAACAGGAAAATATAAAAAAGGAAAATCAATCTGGTGGAAGGGCAAAGATTAAGTTTGCACACTTCTTGCGTAACAGAGCTAGATGCCACATAAGGCAAACAAAACCCAGGAAAAAAAGAAGTGACAGCACAGGAGGGGCAGAAGGCAGTTGAGTTGTCCTATTTTAAGGTCTGAAGTGATAGCTGGCAGCCTCTCGAAAAGGTTAGTCAGCATTTTGGGGACAAAGCCACCTGGCTGTACTGAGGAGGCAGAAAACACGCATTGAGACCCAAGTTAGGCCTTTTATTGACAAGTGTCGGCTCAAGAGGATTAGCAGGGTACAATGCCTCCCTTCTGATTCACTCGCTGGCCTTTCATTCCTGCAAGGCGGGTAAGCAGCCACCCCTGCATTCAAGGGAGGAGGAAAGGGGCAAGGGTAGGAAGGTCAGAACCAGCTGGCTCTTAAGCAAATTCTTCCCTCCTTCCTCCCCGTGTTCACTTCGTTAGAGCTGGGGAACAAATGCCAGGGACCTAGGAGAATGAAGACTGGCTGTAAACAGCATACCCAGGGTTGTTTGGGATAGAGTGGACTTTTGGGACTCTGGGCTTCTTGTAGCTGAGGGCCCAGGGCTCTGCATGGCAGGATTTTGGGCTGAGGACCTGGTAACCCAGATAAAATCTTCTGTTCCCCTTGAAATGATGCATCCTCACTGCAGCTATGCTGTAACAAAGAGGTGCCAAGATCATACCACCATCTACTGGTCTTTTTCTCACTGCACAGCCAGTGCAAGACTGCTGGTGGGTCCCTCTGCAGCCTGATTCAGCCCTGCCACCTGCTTCTCCTCAAGCATCATCCTGCCTCCTCGGCAGTGCCAAGAACCAACTGTGCAAAACTTTCCCAGGGGTGGTAAGCAGCTTCACATCCCTGGGGTCTCTCAGAGATCCTCCTTGCTGGCTTTCCCAGCTGCATGCAACAGCCATTTTCCCACTGCATGGTACCTTCCTAATTGCCCTCTTCTAGTTTTGAAGCAATCAAGGCATGCTCTGCTCCAGGCTGTACTGCTTGGATTTGCTACGTGCAAGTGTAAGTGGACTGACACTATTTATGTGCTTCTTGCCAGCTTACTCAGTATGGAGAGCTTGCAAACCTTCAGGCTGTTGTCCAGGCCAACAGCAGCCAAGCTGTGCTGAGGAAGGCACGAGGTTTGATCCAGGGGCCACATGGTGGTCTCTCCATCAGACAAATGAGCTGATGAAAGAACATGGTTGACTGCTAAACCACCAAAAACCGAACAGGATCACAGCAGTTTATTTCACATGGCAGACTGGTCACATCAGCCCTGACAAGGTCATATACACAAGGGGTTGCAAAAACTCTTTTGGGAATCTTAATGAGAGCAGTCTGCTTTAAGTTCTCAAATGAAGTGAACATTGTTTGCCTATGTGGAAGGCAGTAATATTAACATTGCATTTTAGACATCTACAGTACTTTGCAGGGATTAACTAGTTAATCCCTGTAACAGCTCTAAGCAACTTTTACTTAAGCATCATTAATGCCCATTTTATATGTCACAGGTGGTGGGATTTCTCCAAGTTTAAACTTCTGATCCAGCAGTTTTCAGACTCCAGACTGGTGGTCAGTCTACCTGTCCCTGCTGCCACCTTCTTCAGATGGCTGGATAAGTAAGGGCTGCACACATAGGCACAGGACCATGCTCATGTTTTCTGAGGTTAACGGGATCAACACACACCCCATGAGCCACTCAGCCTCAAGATGTTGCTTCAAACAGTGCTGGAAGCCTGATCGACTGACCATCTCTGGCTCATTTTGTCAGCTTTGCTTTCATGTACCAAGGAAAATTACTGAGTTAAAAGCCTTGTAGGCCAGTGCATCTGTTTACCTTGTAATCTTGTACAGCAACAGCAGCCACCGTGAAATCTAACTTGACAGTCAATCAGACCCGAGCTGAAGAGCCTCTTCTTCTCGGGCAATTTTTTCATGGTCTGCTCCAGTATCTCAACATTCTCACCTGTGGAGTCTGTCCAGCTCTATCCACAGAGCAGGTGCCTTTCACAACACACAGCAAACCAGACATAAATTGCATATGCAAGCCCCACACTAGGTTTTGTAGGATTGCTGTTAAAAAGCTTTGCATCGCTGTTATTAATAATGCAAGATCAGAAGCCCCCTCCCCAGTCATAGCTGCTCCTGGGCTATTGGTTCTAGTTGCAAATGAGGATGTGTAAGGTCTTCCCAGTCCTCATATCCTCTCTTTGTAGAGTGCTAATCTGATCATACACTGCCGGGGTCAATGCAGTAACCCTGCAGTTGTGGTTTCAAGGTGTGCTGAACCACCATCAGAAACACTGCCACCACCACCAGAAGGGCAGTCAGAGCTGTTCTGGTCTTTGGGTGATGTGGGCTCTCATCTCATCAGTTGAAGGGCCTCCCACAGCCCTGCATGGAGCTGGGAGCAGGCTGCCACTGTCCCCTGCCAGTCCTGAGAAGCACAGGATGATGAAATGTTATTATAGACTCTGTCTTAACTGATCTTTGCACTGAGGTGAAATACACCTTCCTGCCTGCTCCAGGGGCAGTCACATATGGCAAGGGGTAATGTGGGCAGACAGGGACAGGAACATCTGCATGTTCCTTAGGTCACCTTCCCAGGACTTGCTGCCCGTGGCTCTGTGATCCTGTTTCTCCAGAGAAACCCAACAGCAACCAGAACAACTGACGTAGAGTTTAAAAGTGTGGACATCAGCAAGTGGTTCACATCACACCAGCAACCAGTGCCCCAGCACAGACTGGAGGTAAAGATACCGCCACACACCCTTCCTCTCCTCATAGCTAGATGATGAATTCCTCCTCAGTGTCCCAGTGAAAATCCTGTCTCAGGGAAAGATCTGAAGGAGGATAAGAAAGATCTTACAGACTGGTTCAAAGAGTTTGGAGGGTGAAGCGTGAGAACACACCGCATGGTGGAGCAGACAGTGGGACAGCCGGGTGGAGCAGCACCCTGGTGTCGCAATGAAGGGCGGGAACCCAACAGAAAGGGCCAGACAGCCGTGGACTGGGCAAACCCGGTGTGATCAAGGCAGCCTGGTTGGAAATCCACACTCCGGGGCTCTGTGCAGGCACAGCTTGGGCTGAGCACCTGCAGATGGAGCTACGAGAGCAGCTCCGGCAGGCTGCAGGCAGCACCCGTCCTGCCTGCGAAGCCCAAGTGGGTGGTGGGTGAGACAGGCAGCAGGGCAAGGGTGGAGGGGTCACACTGATCCTCACCTGGCCACAGGCTTTGGCGTAGGAAGGTCAGGGCTCCCCAGGCTAGGGAATCGTTATTGTGTTTGGAGAAATCCAATGATGCTCCTCAACCAGCTTCCTAAATAGGAAGAGAAATCCCAGAGATGGGGGGTAGGGAGCCCTGCCAACGGCACAAGTACCCAAAGCAACTGGCAGACCCGAATGTCCAGTTATTTGCTTAGAAAACAGGCTGAAATTCGTGTTCTGCGCACTTTAAGGCAGGTAGTGGGACTACCACCATGCGGAGCTGTAGAGGCAGCCTTCACCTTGCCAAACTTTTCAATTAGCATAAATATTCAATATTCGGTGACCCTGAAAGACTGACCCTGTCCCCAGGGTCCGGCTACAGGAAAACCTGCTAGACTGCTCAGATTTCTGTCTTTTCCTGCAAAATCTCCTTCCCGAACCATAGAAATTTTCCCAAGGGAAAAACCTAAATGCCACGAAATGCTCTGTGAAGTTTTCCAGTTTTGTGGAAAATTGTTACGGTGAGTGCTTCTCCCACACAGCTCCTCCCAGAGCAGCAACTNCCCAGCCCCCGTCCCCCGACAGCTGTACCACAACCCAGGGAAGATGTGGGGTTCCCCACGCACCCCCTCCTTCCAGACCCACCTCCCTTCCCAGCGCCAGGCTGGCTGCTCCAGGTACTTTGGGGTGCTGCAGCAGCCTCTGCCAGGCGTTTGCCAGGCGTTTCCCTGGCAGAGTGCAGTTCTCCAGCAGCTCGGCTGGATGCACTTTCAGCTCCACTTTAGAAGCAGGAGCGCTTGAAGCGGAAACTCATCCAGGAGACCTCCAGGAGCAGCAGGTTCCTGCATTCTTGGCAAAGAGGGGAAAAAAAGAAACAAAACTCAGCAAGTGAGCAGAGGTGATGGTTGTGTGAGCGGAGGTGGGGGATGTTCAGCTACGTGTGTGTCGGTCTGGGGGAGTTAACATCAGGGTGCTACAGTCCCCGCTGGCTGGTAAAACACTTAGTCTCACTCTAAGTCACTGCACTCAAAAAACAACCCATCCTTATGCGCCCTTCCCAGGTCAGGCATCAACCCCATTTCACCCCAAAAATGTCTTTTTATTGCTTTTGTTTACTGTGAGAGCAGCCAGGAAGGGTGTGGGTGTACAAAGCTGGTGAGAGAGAAACGCTGAGGAAAACAGAACTTATCCACAGCCCAGCTCATTTCTCTGCCAATCTCCCTGCAGCCCCCATAAGCTCTTCTCCTCACTGGGATTCTGCTCCCTCTGAGATGTAAGTTCTACCTATGGGGTCATTTCCCAGGCTCAGCTGCTCTCAAGTGACCCTTCTCCCTGGGATGGGGCTGCAGGATCCAAGTATCCAGAAGGCCAAACAAGGAAAACCTTTCTTGGCAAGGGAGAAAAAAAGGACGAGAGGCCCTCTCAGCCCAGGTGACGCACCCGACCCCCATTGCAAACGGCTATAAATCCTCCCGCTTCCCCACAACAGCATTCCCAGGCGCTCCCCCTCTTGCTGGAGCTTGGCCTGGCTCTGCAAAGCATGTCAGTGCTGGCCGGCATTGGAAGGTAAATAGACAGCTGGCTGGCTTATTTATCGGAGTGTTTTTCTAGCTGAGAACAGAGCTGAATTTAACCACTGCAGAACTGGCTGCTTGGCTCTGCCAGGCTCCTCACAGGACCAGTTCACCCAGACCCCACTATCTGGCTTCACTGAGGCTGGTGTGGTCCCTACCAGGAGCCCTGGGGGGGATGAGCCTGGCACCAGGTGCACTTGTTCCTCATCCAGCTGCCACCAGCCTGGACTCATTCAGTCCTTCTGCTCATACGGGGTTAGTGACAATTGGTGCTTTTCCACCGGACACAGAAGGGTTGAAGCATCAGGGGTAACTCCTGCATACCCCATGGATGGGCAACCTGTCAGCAAGTTTTTAGAGAAGGGTTAACTCAATACAAGTTAGCTGAGTCTCTGTCCCCGAGAGCCTTTCCCATTCTGTTAGTTTGTGGCCAAAAGCTGGGAAACAATCTGCCACATTTCCCTTACTCTGCTAGCCCTTCTCTCTGCTCCATCCCATCACTCCACTGAGTCTGCTCCCTGTGTCCCCACATTCTACTCACACCTTCTCACCCTAAACCTTCACTAGCCTCTCTTTCCCAGCCAAACTTCCAGGCTCTGTCCCCCTCTCCAACCCCACCCTGTCCTGCATCCCCCCTTCCACAATCACCCCATTCTACCTCCTTCCCATTCCAAGCTCCTTCTTGCTGGCTTGGTTCTCTCTCAAGATAAGCCTGCCCCTCCTGCCTGACAATTGGACCAGGACCTAATAAGGGAGACACAGGTAGCAGCTCCCCACACAGGGGCAAGCCCTCTAGCAGGGCTGTTACCTTGGCTCACTGCCACACAGCGTCAAAGGTTTGGCTATCCTCAGGCAAGGGAAGCTTATGGATACCTCTGCCAGAGGCCAGGGGACCCAGGAGCTCCAAGCACCCTGCCTACAATTTGTCTCTGTTCATAAGTACCCAATACCCTGGAAACCTGGTGTTTTATATAAGTGATTGCTAATCATCACCATGGGGCTTACCTATAGTAATGGCACTAATAGGCTGCACTCTCATGAATCACACTTGGTGCAGATCTCAGCTCATCCTCTAGCAAATGGAGAAATGAAATCCACAGCTGAGATCATGGGGATAAGGGTGACACAAACTCGTTCCTACTTCAAGGTGCCAAGGAAGACAGGGTGCTGGTTTGGGGGTGCTGCCCTGTCCTGTAGCTTCTGCCCTGTCCCAGCACTTGCAGCACAAGCTGCCAGCAGGAAGGCTGTAGCATCCCACTCTGGGTCTGGGTTTCAGGGGCTATTAGCAGAAGATGCACATGGTGGTGCAGGGTGCAGGTGACGCAGGGTGCAGGTGACACTGTGTGCAGGTGACACGCTGCGCAGGGAGGGGAGTGGTGGCAGAGTCTGGCAGGGCAGATTCCAGGCAGAAGGTCTGTGACCCATGCAGCGCTCAGAGGAGTGTCAGGCAAGGTGGGGTGAATCATGTCTTCCTCCTGGTTTCTCCCCATCGATTGTGACAGGAGCCGAGATGGCTGCTACAGATACCAGCACCTGCACTGACAGACAAGTCCCCCAGACGGCTTCTTGGGCTCTGCTTCTCTGCAGCAGCCACCCACAGCATAACCTGTTACCCTACAAGGACACACCATACCATAGAGGTCTGGGCCACTGAGGATTTGTAGCCCTTGGGATAGAGACCCAAGCTCTCTAAGATGTTTTAAGATATTTCTGGCACTTTGTTCAAGAAATGTCACAACCTGCACAATGTAGTTTGCAGTACAAACAGTGCAGAGAGACTGCTTCTTCTGAACCTCCTGCTCCAGGTGGTCAGAACCTGCTAAAACTCACCAAAATTCCACCGACGCTTTTTTATTTTTTTTCAGCCCACTCCTTAAGTCTTGACTGCCCATGCCTAGCTGTGTCCCACCCAACTTTCTGAGATTCGACAATATTATCCTTGGAGTGTTAAATACATAAGAGAGTCACATGTAGTTAAGTAGCAAGCTGAGGGCTTCCAAGAGATACTTCCTCACCAGCCCAACCCAGCTACCTAAGCATGTGTGTGCCTCTGAGTGATCACACCGGGTAGCATCAGGATATATTCCATCATCTCCAAACCTCTTTATAAACCAATGTCCTCTGGGGTAGCAATGGCTCAACACGGACCCAATGTTTTAAATGGACAGAAACAGTCTCTGTTCCTGAACAGGGGAGTATTGCATCCAGGGTCATATCCACCACCTCCCTACCCTTGTGCAGTGCCCGCATTCAAGCTGGAGCACCCCGGGGCTCAGATAACTCCCCCCTCCCATGCTTATTTTTCCCTGCTTCAAAAGCCACCAGCTGCCACTGGCAGAATATCCCCCTGATTTAGGCAAGACCTGTGCTAAGATTATTTCTGTTTAGAGGGTGCCAGCTCTCCCAGTCACTGCACAGTCAGGAATGCCCCTTTTTTTTTTTTTTTTATTTCAGGAATGTTGTAAGTAAATTCACAGCTGAACAACAGTGGGAATGGAAACCCTCAGAGCCATGCGCTGCCGACACAGGTACGGTAATTCCAAACTGATCCTCCTTTGTGCTGATAACAGGGCTGGTTATTGTTTTCCTGAAGTCCACATGTCCGAAAATACCGCAGGCGTAGATAATTGCAGTGAGCATGTGCTTTTGAATCTGTTTCTAAAACACGCCTGGGATTTCAGCTTTTTTAAAAATCATGACCCTGATTCTGCTTTTATCAAACTCGAAAGTCAAAATTCCCTTCACTTGAACTGAAGAAAGGTCTAGTTCTTAAATACAATTTATAAAGGGGAAAACGTGCTCCACTTTTTTCTTTTATGTGGTATAAGAACAAACCTGAAAAGCATTTCCCCAGCTTCTTTATCATTTTTTTTTCAGCCCTTTGATTTTATTCCTTTTTTCAGCTGTAGAAAGTCCAGTCTTATCTGAAATGACCAGACAATTTCATTCTCCCTCTTAGCTTTAGGTTGGGCCCTTGGCTGATGATGACCACCCTTTCAACCTTTCACATTGTGCCCCTGTGCAGCTGAGACCTGCAAACTTCACACAGCTAAAGCAAGCAAGCCAGTGAGGGAGAACTTAATGAGCAGGATACTTCCAAAAGCTATTTTCTGGTGAAAACCAAGGTACCTTTTGGACTCTTTGCTCTCTAACAGGGTAACAGAGGTTTGGGGGCTGTTCGCTTGCACTCTGAACCTTCATTTTACTTTTGCTGGATGTGCGCTGTTGCTCTGCAGGTCCTTCATCATTGATACACCAGAAAAGCACATGACACACAATGGAAAACAGGGGGGAAATCCTGAATAAATTGCTTTCTAGTTAAATAGTTTTAGGATAGGACATGAGAAAGATTTTTTTTTTTAAAAATTGCTCTATGTCCTTGTGTCCCTCTTCCCTATCTCTTCTCTACACTCAAAAAGATTTTGGCCTGGCCAAAGCGTGACGGGCTCCCAGTTCCATCATCACAGAGCTGCCTCATCTGGGACAAACATGAAGTGGTAAACATGTTGTTAGTTGGGGCCTAATTCCCCTTGGTGTAACATGGCTGCGTGGTTGATGTTTGTGTCGTGGATCCTTCGGCTCCTCGTGTCCCAGCTTAGAGGGATCATAATTACATCTCGCCTTGCGATCTTTCTGGCTTGCCTGCCTTCCGCGGACCGGCTCAACTTGTTTGGCCGCTTCTACAAGACCTGCTTATTATTCAGCACAAACCCCCACCCACTGCCCTTTCATGTACATTCATGTTTGTCTCTAAAAACCACAAAGGGGCATTTTTCAAGGGGGAAGCTGATGAGCGTAGCTGCTGCCCGGACCCTAGGGCCGGTGGCGGGGCTGGGGTGAGTGGTGTGCCCGGTTCAGCGCACAGAGCAAGGACAAAACAGCGGCTGGCTAGGTAAGAGTGAGTCACTCCATTTCAAAACACGGAAAATTTAATGAGACACTTCCTGAAACTGGAGTTTTGCTCCCACAAAGCACAGGAGCAAACACAAACCAGAATAAAGCAAGAAGCTACAGCAAAGATACAGACACAGACCGGATCAGAGATGCAGCCTGGTCCCTTCCTGCTCCCCCTCCTTGTAACTCCAAAGTGGGTGTCTCACAGGCAGGTGCAGGCAGCGCTGGAGGAGACATCCTCTGAGGGTGAAACTTTGCTCTCTCCAGTGATACCAGTTCCTATCCAACGTGGAAAACTCAGCCTCACACTGGCCCTTTGAGCAGGTTGCTCTGACACTAGGAGCGAGATCTCCCTCAGTGAACACAGAGCTGCTTTTTGACTCCAGGCTTGATCCTGCCTCTGTTGCAAAAGGACTTTCTATGTGTAGAGGAACACACTAAGGGCTAAGAATGATGTAGGAGATTTCAGAGTGCTCCGATTCTGCATGAAGAAATGGCTAAGCTCCACGAGCAGCAATAAAATGGAGGAGGGTCCTTGCAGCAGGCATCTTGTTGCCTCAAACTTCATGTTTGGTGTTGCCCTTTAGAAAATGACCCTGGCCTAAAGTAGCAAGTTAAGCAAGCACTCAAATCCAGAAATCCTAGAGTGACTTCTTCCTTCAGTGCCTGTATCACCAAAATCTTTTAAGAGGTGCTCCTCAGTAAGGTTGAATGTGAGAGCTGCGCTGAGTCAGCCACCCAGACTGCTGATTAACTGGTCTCAGCTGGTGGGAATGGACCAGGCTCCCAGGACACTCAAAGGTGTCTGTGTACCCAGGAGGATCCCAGGCTTTCTCCAAGCTGTGCCAAGGTGCCCAAGAGGTCAGGTTCTGCAAAGGAGTAGCTCAAGCTGGATGCCCTAAAGGAGAACTCAGGGGCCTTTCTGCAGCCTCTGCCCCAGGGGTACTCAAAGCTGATAATAAGGTCAGCCTCAGCAAAAGCAGCATTTGCTTTGTGGACACAGTTGGGGTGTCCACATGAGAGGTGGAAATTTTAATTCATGTTCCTGCTGTGGTCAGTTTGGTGGCTTTTTTGGGTGTCACCCTATCCTCCACTCTGGTCAAGGTGTGCCTGGGTGTGAAAACACTCATCAGGAAAGACAAGACTCTGATGCTCCTGGCGAGGAGGTTTTACTCTGGACACAAGTCACTCAATATTTATACCCAATGGCCCAGATCCAGCAGGTGCAATCCCTCTGTCCCTGCTCCCTGCATAGTGCTGCTGGGCCAACTTTGTCTAATGTAAATTCTCTTTGAGTGGCTGGGTACAGGCATATGGGGACCATGATGGTTTCATCAGACTTCTGAGACGCTGGCACTGGAGCAAGCCTGAGCATGACTGAGTGAGGCAGTTGGGACAGCAAATTCCAGGGGAGGAGAAACTGCACCAGAACAAAGGAAGTTTGTCTGAGGACACAAGCACAAAGAAAAGTCCTCCTTGTTGCAGCTCTAAGAGAGAGATGAAACTGTTTCTAAAGTTAGGCAAAGCTCCCTGCCTCCCAGTCATACCTCATTTGTCACCCAAATTACATGGAGTCCTGGGGCAGCACCTACCTTTATTAAACTGAGTTATTTGCGTCTGAAAAGAGTCATTAAAAAAGAAGGTTCGGGCAATGCTACTGATCTGGTTCACCTGACCTCCTTTAAGATTACGGTCTGACTTTGGATTTTATTTCCACTCTTATTTACATATTTGATTCCAGTGGAGTATTTCCTGCTTTGCCACAGTGGAACTGAGCCGATAATCAGATTTATCAGTGCGAAGAATATACCTTCCCCGAGTGGTGCCAGCAAGGGGCTGTGGCAGAGGCAGACTTGGGAAGCCTTCCTCCACCTGAACTCTGCTGATGGTGCTGCCAGCTCATTCTGGTGCTGTCACCAGGCAGCCAGTCCTGCCTGCTCCCCACTGAAACTGCTTCTGACCTTAACGGAAAAGGGGAGAGTATTTTTTGGATGACTCACAGCATTGAATATTATGTTGGGAAATAGGCAGTTTAGATCAGTAAACCAGCTTGCTTTTGTTTTCGGAAGTGACTGTTCTGTTGGATGGGGAACAGGGTGGCAAAGGGTGGTTTGTTTATCCAAAAGGAGAAAGGGCTTAGTCGAAGTTTTGGTGACTGATGAAAGTCTAGAGCTGGTAGCCGAGGGTTGCCTTAGGGCATGTCAAGATCTGAAAATCTGATGGCATTTTCAAATAGTAACACTCTGGAGAGATTGGGATCATTTCTGGATTTGAAGTGACCCAAGCACTCGAAGGAAGAAGGGGCTCACCACTAGTTTTGCCAGCAGCTTGTCAACCACATTTAGGACATTTTAGCTCAGAAATGAATAGGTTTCTATTTGGTCAGCTGCAGTTGGGAGTTTCTGTCATCAGAACCAAGGCAGATGCTTTCCTAATGGGCTCCAATACACCCCTTCCTCTAGTGTAGGGAAAGGTAAACGTGTTACATCTTTCATCTGCTACATGCTTAATTCAGTCTAGCTAAAAGCTGGCTGTAGCTTGTTACTGTTTACTGAATGGTAGCTATGGGCAAGACCTTTGCTAGTTTGAATACAGACCTCAACCAAATGAGAAAAGGGATATGATGATAAAGGTAGCTGTAATAGCAGGATAAAAGGAAAGCCTCTTCCCTTCCTGTGTTGTTACAACAAACAAATGGACTTAGCCTCTTTCCCAGTAGGAACTCCATACAAAAATAACAGAAATCACCCCACAAATGGCAGTGGTCCCAGGCTTTCAGTACTCTTGTGATGCCTTCAGAAGCCTTTTTCAAGCAGATGCTGTGATTGTCTCTAACATTCTGGCATTTGCCCTTGAAAAGTTAGTCCAGGATACACATGCCACCTATGTGTGCACAGTCACACAAACACACTTTAACTCCTGCAGCCCTAGTCAGAACGGAAATCCATTCTCCACTCTAGTGAGTAGTTAAGCTTCACCCTGCTGGAAGGCTGCCTGCATTGAGCCGTGCTTCGTTACACTGACACACATGTGCAGCGTTTCCAGAAGACAGAATTATCCTCAGAGTCTAACTTCACCAGTCAGCTTAAAATTTGACTGATCATCCGTAAGAGAATCTCGCTAACTGGTTTTCACAGATGAGTAAGAACAGATACTGCTGCTTTTTTAAATTGCTGCCATCAAGCTTAATTGGATGTTCAAGCTGAATGAGTGTAAGTGTACAGAGGCGGGTGTGGGAATGTGTCCCAGATTGCACCCACCACATTCTTCTAGTCTTCTCTGGAAGGAGATATCATCATTATAGTAACCATCCATAGCAATCCCACAGGTTTTGGGCTGGATGGAGCCCAGAGCCTCCCTTCTCTACCTGCCCTGGTCAACCAGAGGTTAACGTGTGGGAAGGTCATACTCCCCCACCCAGTTCCTCTGGTCTGTACCCACAGCAGCGTCCACAGAATTAAACCCACCTGAGAAACATCTACCAGGAAAAAAAGAAATCTCACAAATGGAAGAGATTGCGCTGCTTTCATTGGGAGAAAGACACTTGGTGCTGAATTACTGGTGTTAGGAGCAGACCCGTGTCACTCATACCAGGCTGGGCATTACAGCACATCCAACAGCAAGAGCACAAATAGTCTCCTCAAATATGTGTATCCACCCGTCCTGAGAAGAAAAACACCACCACAGACACTGAGATAGCCTTTCATAGGAAACCACCTCAATTGCTCTTAAGAGGAAAGAAAAGGCATGACTCTTGACTGGAACCTTTCCAATCTTGATTAGCTGCATCACGACGTGTTTTGCAGATGGATTCCATGGAGAGAAGGAAGAATCAGCATTTCTTCTGAACTCCTTTCAGTTCTGCAAAAAAGTGAAAACTCAAATGTCCTGAAAGAATTTCCTGTCAGAAGTCATGGATGCTGTAATCATTGCTTTTAGCTCACTCCCATTGTTCTGGGAGATGTGAATCAAAATTACCCATGTTCTAGGGTACTTTAAATCTCTTCATAGAAATGCTCTCACTGCTTTACTTGCACATCTCCCCTCTGGCAGGAAGGGAGCAGAGCTTGCCTTGCACTTCATGTATGGTGTGCAGCTATTCCATAAGAAATGCTTAACTGTCAAAAAGTGGGGATGAGACTGTTGTCAGTCCCAGCACCCTCCATGCTTTATTTGTCTTAATGTTTCCATAGCTATCTGTTCCTTAAAATCAGTAGGAACAGCCAAGTTGCTCCAAAGGGGAGTCCAGGTCCTGCTATCCTGGGTGCAGGCTCAGGGACATTATACAGCCTGCCTCACCAGAGCTATTACTGGGCTTCAGTCGTGCATGAGCAAGTTGATTTAAGTGTATATATTTGGTTCTGTCCCACCCTTAATATGTTATTTATTTTTTCAAGCTCTGAGCTGTTTGTACAGCACCTGGCACAGCTAAACTGAAGCCACTGCTCAGAGGGGCTGGGGAATGATATCATTTATGTAGTACTGAAAGACTTGGAGATAGTAGCACACCGATGGAGACCTCTGCCAGTTCACATGCAGAGTATATCACTGCCCCTTTCACACAGCATGGATTTCATTATCCAGGTGAATAATAGGAGGAAAGGGAGGGCTAACTTTCGAAAGCCAGGACACAGATAAGTAAGTTTGCCAATATTAGGAGGGGGTAAGCTGGCTTGGAGCGGGTACTTTACGAATCAACTTGAATCCCTTCCAAAGCCCTTGTGTTTTTGGGTCCAAGCAAACAAAGCAATGCAATCCTTCAAGTGATCTCAGTGTTGACACACACTGCTGAGCTCCCTGTATGCCAAGATAAAAAGAGGCAGCCTCCACTGGTCCATTATTCAGCGCTAGACAACTTGATTACGATGGAAACAAGCTACACTTTTGCAAAATTGACATTGTGATCTATGGTAACAACCAAGTTGTAAAAAGCCTGTCACTTTTTAGAACTACTACTATGGCTGTAATTAAGGTTTTTAACTGGGTCTGAAACACCTGATCTGTCCTCTTTGGAAAAAAGATTCATGCAACGTGTGATTCTGTAAGAGCAGTTTTCATCTGCTCCTAACTTTGGTTGTGATGTCATCACCTTTCAAAGCTGGCCTGAGCCTCATTCTGGGGAAAAATTGTAAGGAAATTCCTACTAAAGCATGGTCCTGTGGTGATAAGAGCTGCTCTGTGTCAGGACTAATTCATGCCTTCAGCAGCATTAGGTGTGTGCAAGAAAAGCTTGTTCATTTCTCTCTGATAAAACACCAGAGTCTTACTTATTTTGTGTTCCAGTTCTGGAGAAATTCTGCAGAAAGTCTGGGAGCTTTGCTGGCCTGCCATATCCTGGGGCTCACTGGTGACAAAGACATGGCCCTAACCCACTGCTCTGCTTTTCTCCTCTGCCAATAACCCATTCACAGCTGGTCAGACCTGAAACAACATATTCGGAGCTCTCCAAGTTTGTGGAGGATAAAGAAGTATAGACCACCAGCACAGACAATGGGAGACTCAAGTTCAAAGCCTCCTAGATCTGTAGGCACTTCACTTGGTTTCAGGGATTTTATTTTCCGAGCTATACTTTGCCTACTTGCCCACCTGCAAGCAGAGTGAACACACTGTCCTAACCCACCAAGCTGCTCTGAGGTTGATAAAGACTTTAGGTGTGCAGATACAACTGTAAAGAGCCATGTAAGTCCTGTGGAAATAAATACCCTCTCTTGAGTTGGCTTGAATTTCAGACAAGTACTTTCTCTATCTGCAGGGCTTAGTCCTGCAGAATTACCCCGAGACACAAAGCAGGCAGCCTGGAGCAGCCCCACGAGCTCTAGAGCTGCACAGGTGGAAGCAATTATTAATGACAAATCTGCTAGGCAAATGGGGAGGTGTGTTTGAGCCATCACAAAGTTATATCCCAAAGTAGGACCCCATCACAGAGCAGTAATTATTTGCACTCAGTGCAAGTCTATCTGTCCCATGTCCATGCAGGGTACATCCCCCCAGCCTGTGTTTTCAGATCACTCATATAATTTCTCCTATGATTGTTGATACTAAAAACAATATCTTCACCATTGTTGTCTGGGCTCCAAAAGCGGGTGTTAGGAGAAAGGTTGTAAATGGGGGATGGAGTTTTGCTTTCTGACACGGTCATGAGTGATCCAGGGCCTCTCTGAAGCTTTAAGGGAAATACTGCTTGACCCAGCACTAACACTTCAAGTCTAATTAACCTGGGCAATAGGCCTTAACGAAGAGCCAGCATTACTGCAGCAGCTACAGGGCTGGCACATCCCAGTTGGCTCTGGAGGGTTCAGGGGGCTGCCCCAACCTCATGGAAGACAAGCTACTGCCCCATTATTTTCACAAAGATGGTCCAGCCACAGCCTAGTGTGATGTTGTTTTTCATGACGATGGAACATACCACAGCTCCAATGTGAGCGAACACGTTAACATCAACAGAGCCTTTTCCCCAAGCTAAACATATTACAGCATCAGCAAATTACAGGGCACTGTAAATTAGACTCCCTCTTGTGCAGACTCTGCTTACTGGGCCAAGGCCACATCCCTCCCTTAAAGAAGGCAGCAGCAGAGAGTTTCGTTATTCCTTGGTCACCCCTGTCCCTTGCACAGGGTTGTGTTCTTCGGCATGGGCACAGTCGCATTTCTGCTCCTAGAGCATCCATCCCATGCATACTCCCCAAAGGATGCTTTTTTTCATGTTACACCATGCCAGTAAAAAAGAGACAGCCCATAGTTCTGGGTCAGTGGTAGGGCATTTTTACTGATTAAAAAAAACACCCACACATAGGAAGGGACTTGCTTCCCCTTGCCATCCCCAGCTTCTGAGCACCTGCAGTGAAGAAAGGTTCCAACAACCCCCCAGAGCACTAGCTTTGAAATTTTGGAGTCAGGTAAACAAGCAGACCTGGCTCACTGGCAGATGTATTTCGGTCGATGTTTTTTTTACCAGACCTTTTCTAGAGAACTGCTAAGTGTTGAGAAATACTATTGCCGATCTGGGAAATGCAATAATTAAAATGAACTGTTGAGCTGTTTTTGCTGGAAAAACAACAAATACAGCCCCCACTCTCCCATCCCCCTTACTGCAGCTGGCAGCTTTGCTCGCAGGAGTAGCCTGGGGCTAGCAGCACTGGCTCCAGCTCCGGTCGCGTGTGGCAAAGCTCTGCCAGCTTCAGCCAAGGCTGTGCCGTGCACACCTCAGTGCAGCCACCCCTCCAGGAGATGCATTTAAGAAGAAAGGCCCTAAAAAATGCAGCAAAAGAAACACACACACAGGTAAATGACTATTTACAGCTGCTGTGTGGGGAGCATTACACAAGGGGAGGGTGGAGTGCGTTCCACTGCCCTTCCACAGCTTGTGGGCAGAAAAGCCTATCACTGCTGCACTGTTTCTACTCCCCCAAGATGGAGTTAATACTGTTTAACTTGTAATAAGAATGCTATTTCTTGCTTTTTTTCCTTTGGCTGAGATTGTTTTCATGGCTCCCCTGCTGCTGTCCTGCTGGGGGAGCTGGCTCTGGAGGCTGCCAGGAGTGCTGGGCTGGGAGTACCAGCATCCCACCCCTCCCACCTGCTGAATGCTGCTGTGTGGTTCCCAAATGAAAAATCAAAGCCCTTGCCTGCAGCAGGAGGTGAATCCAAGGCAGAAGAAAGTACTAGTACTAGCACTGAGCAGCTCTCACATAGCTGGGTCCTTCCAAGGATCTGGGAAAGCTTGGTACTAGCTAGTCTATGCTGTTCTTCTTTCCTTGCCTCCTGCAGGATAGAAGCCTTCTCACCTTTTTTCTTTTAATTATTATTAAAAGCCACCCACAAACTATAGGTTATTGGCAAAGGCTGTCTTTGTACCCCTCAGTCCTGGGGATCCTTGCTGGAGATGCAGATGGAAGTCCTTGACTCTGATGAGATGGTTCATTCTCAGCCCTGATGTGAAAATGCAGTTCTCTTCTTATGTCAGAGACATCCTTCACATGGACAAGTCAGTAATGTACCTTTCACAGGCATGGTATGCCTGGTGATGTGGTAGGTGAAATACAAAAATATCATGGTAAGAACAGGACTTGTGCAATGTCCTGGACAGAATGTGCCACCAGCTCACCTAACCCAGCCCAGCTGTGCCTGTCAGGAACAGTCTGGTATGGTCAGGTGGACCTGGTGATGCAAGGACTTTGCAAAAGTCTTACCACAAGGAGGAGGACCTGAACAACTGTAGAGTAGAGAGGCAGGAAGGGAGCAGAGGCCAGTTTCAGAGCAAGGCAAAAAGCAAAGGCACAAAAATACCTAAATGAAGGAAACTTTATGTCAAAATTCAGCTTCCTGACATGAAAACTTCCCCTGGGCATAGATGATTAACTGGACAGGAGTAGAGCCAGTTCATATGCTTCAGAGGAAACCTGGCAGATGGTTTCCCAAATGGGTTGCCCAGTGCTCACCCCCAGCCCAGGCAGGACCCACCAACTTATGGCTGCTTGCAGGCCTGTTGTAGCAAAGCAGAAGCACCCACAGGTTCCCACAGGCAGGGGCTCCTGGTGTCTCTGACAGGTCTCTGTAGGAAATGTAGACCCTAGAAACACCAAGTCCCTGACGCAGTATGCTAGGAATCCAGGCAGGGCTTTTCTGGAAAAGCTGTAGGAGTTGGGATGTTTTCCAATTGAGCACATGAGGCTCAACAAAGGAGTGTTTTTCCCTTTCTGCTCAGTGATGCAGATACAGTAGCAGGCAGGACTTCTGCGGGAACTACAGACAGGGTCAAAAGCTACCTGACATAGAAGAGCAAGGTCCTTGTCACAGGCTAGGCTTCTAGAAGAAAGGAAGTGGCAACCATGCGAATTAAGAAGCCAGTGAGATTGGAAGAATGAAGAGTCTAATAAATAGGGATAACAAGGAAATTCTTGCAATGTTGCTTGTGTTGCAATCAAAGGGCCACTTTGGCAAGTCCAGGTCAGTTGCCCAGTTGGATGAAACATGTAGTTGAGTCTGCGGTTGGTGAAGTAAACTGCTGTACCCTCTGAAAAATGAGCACACCTGGACCAGGCCCATGGTGAGCAATCCCAGCTCTGCTGTGTGGAACCAGATGTCTTCTCTGCCATTTGCTGGGTACTAAGCAGGTGGACAAACGACGTAATGGGGGAGAGATGCTGATGGCATAGACATGCACATGGCAGGTACTTGCTGGCAGAACTGTTTGACCATGTGAGAGATCATACGTTGCAAGATTTGACTGCAACCCTGCCACAGTGCAAAGAGCTGACTTCGCAGGATGCCTCTTCAGCTAGACACAGGTACAAGACACTGCTACTGTTGGCATTTTTTAGACGTCCTTTGTGAAAACAGTTTCACATCACCATCAGTTTACTGGCTGCCCTAGAGTTATTCCATAGGTCTCCATGCTCAGGACAAAGGCTCAAGCTCTTTCAGTCTAGTTACTCATTTAGGTCTGTAAATCCGCTACATTTGAGCATCATAAGGGAGCAACTGGCTTTGCTGGGGTTTGCTTTTAAGCAGAAGTGCTGCATTAACTTCTTTCCCTTGGTAATACCATAATTTCTGCTTCTCTCTTATATTGCAAAGATTCTGAGCTTGTAGGAATATTTTACAAACATTTCTTGTCACCAGCTCTCTTAGTTATTTCTGGGACCTCCATTGTCAGAATTCTCAGTACTTTAATCCACTATATATATGCATGCAGAACAGTACAGAAAACAAAGGCAGATTTATTTTAAGAAGCTCATGTGTAAATCAGAAGCTGAATCTGATAAAGGCATTCACACAGACAGTTTCTTGAAATTACTGAGTTGGAGAAGCCAAGAAATCCAACAGTCTGATGCTATTCCAAAAACAACTTAAGCTCTCTCACTTCTTTGAAATATCTAAGCAATATAAACGAGCATGTAATTCCCACTGACAGTGAAGTTCCCCGCATGGTATACACACCTCTAGCACCATGTGAATAATAAATATGGTGTGGAAGAAGATGCCAAGAAGCAGTCAAAGTTCCCATTGTCTGTACAGGCAAATGCCATCATTCCATTGCAAGATGGGTTTAGCGGGAGCGTCAATCACACACAAGGACTGGAATCCAGTGGGAAACTCTCACAACTTTCATGTTACTCCTTTTCTATGAAAACTGCAGCAGAGATGGCCAAAAGGTTGTAGAAAAAATGGCCAAGAGGAATTCCATGATTGTGCATGAAAGACAGGAGAAAAGGGTTGGAAAGCTTCCTCCTAAGCAGGGTGAAGGGAGGGAAGAGTTGTCCTAATTGGGACAGGATCATCTTGTGGGACTTCAGCCCTCCAAATTCCCGTTCCCATCTCTGGATAATAAGATAAGAGCTGCTGCTCCTTATCACCACTGGATTGGAGTTAGGATCATAAGCCATATGAGATCATATTTACATCCAAACTTCACCCTTGGCTTTCCAGCCAGCCTGCTGACAATCCACAAACTATCCAAAGGAATGTTTAGCCATGAATTTTGTCAAATTAGAAATACAGCAAAAAACAAGCTAGCCTCTGGCTTTTTTCTCTGTGATAATCTCACACAGATCTGTCTCCCACAGTGGCTTATTTTTTTTCTAGCATATGAGAAAGCCTACTGACCATTTTAAAGGTGGGATTGCTTTCCTTCCCTTTTCTTCTGCCTAGGATCTTACTTCTGTCCAGGAAACTTCAGAGTAGAAATTGAAAAAGTCCTTGGAGAGGAAGCAAGCATGAAAACATGGGAAAAAATTAATCTCAATGGAAATCCTTGACTAATTGACAGGTTGGAATAAGAATGACCACAGACCCCAAACTATGCCAGGCAACCAGTCTGCTCCAGGCACTGCAAGCTCACTCAGCCAGCCACATGCCTGGCTGTTTTGCTCTGCCAGCTTTACAAGGCCTAATTAGCTCTATTCATTTTGTTTGTAATTACAAAAGCAAACAGCCCTTGGAAAGAGAGGAGGGAATAGAGGAGGCAGCTCCTTGACTAAGCTTAAGAAAATGTTCTAAATAAAGTTTGCCTCTCATCAGATGTACTTGGGAATATGAAAGAGATGAACAGAAGAGCTCTGGTAAACAGAAAAAGGTTTTCAGGCAGAAACAAGGGGGATAGAGCCTTGCTACCCTGGGGAGGCATCAGCACAGGTTAGAAGATAGCATCTCTACCTGGAACTATTCTCTATCTCACCTGCAAAAGTGTATACCTGACTGACGGTGCTAATTGTCACAGCTGGGAGAAGCTGGGGAAGCTGTCTCATCCTAAAGAGACTTTACAGTGAGATGGATCCCCCTATGGCCCACCTCTTCATGATCCCATTAACCAAGAAACTGCACACAGGAGTTGAAGAGCAGACAGATCGGTAGGTCCCTTCCTGCTCTGAAGGCAGAGCATCTCAGGCAAATAGCTATTGCCTGCACATACCCTAGCCCAGATAAAGATACAGAGAACAAGGCACTGCTTAAACACAGAGCATCCCTCCTGGGAGTGCCTTGGCTCCACACCCCATCCCTACCCCATTCCTGCAGCTCCCACTCCCCTGTGAAGGAGCCATCTGCCTTCCCCCTACCCCTTCCTGCTCCACCCAGGGTGCAGCCTGCCTCACCGAGGAGCAGACCTTCTGGTTCCTGGGCTGCAATTGCAGCAGATTACTGGGTGAGTTTCTGCCAGAGGCCACAACTGCCTGACTCACTGCAGAAGATTTGTCCCCACCTATGTCTGCTGTAGATACACACAGCTAAACAAGCTCCATACTGGCTGGCAGGCAGGTTCCCAAAAAGCCCAAGCCCCACCCCTCCCAGCTTTGCTTCCATGAGCACTGTCCAAGTTCTGCTCAAAAAACAAGAAATTAAGTAACACAGTCTGATTTTCCTTAAAAAAGTCCATTTATTGAAATTGTTTAAACACTTTATACAAGTTCCCAATATAAGCCTCTGCTCCCTGGCTTAGGGTTAATGCAAATAAAAAAGCACAGACTTCAGCAGCTCTTTAACACAACCTGAGCTGCTACCTCTTGAGACAAGGTCTCATGAGGCAACTGCTGTGCACAGGCAATTCCCATGGAAAGGTGGAAGCCAGTATCCCAGCTCCAATACGGGCCAACATCAACTCAAGCCCGAAGCAAATGCTCTGGGTTGGTTTCTTTTAGTAACTTTGAATTACGTTGCAGAGTCAGGTCAAACGGAGGCACAAGGCTTAAACGAGCCACCAATGACATGGCTGTGCATTGCTCAGCCCCAGAGGCTCCCTGTGTCTACAGGAGGAAATCAAGAAATCCGATGCCTCTGAACACACATGCAATTATAAAGCCTGGTCAGAAACAGCCAGTTTCCTTCTGCAGAACAAACAAGGTTGAGCTTTGGAGAACTGGTATCATCCTTCTAGGAATCATGAGACTTAACTTCAGAGTCTCAGTCAGCTTTAGTCAAACACCAAGTGACCGACCAGGTATTTCAGAGGAATGGGTGGGAGCCTTTGACAAGCTGCATTTTTTTTAATTTTTTTTCCCCAAAAAGATACAACTTAATATGCAAGGGTGGCTTTATTTTTAAAAACACTAGTTTCTTCTTCTTTTGTGGGCTTGGATTACAAGAAAATGCCATAACAATTGGGTCAATTTCCTTGGAATTTGCCTTCATGTCGTCACTGAAAGTGTTTACAAGAAAAGACAGGATCAAATGGCAGCGTGCGAGGTATCCTTGGGGAAACATCAGGGAGCGCCAGTGCATTCAGTTTGGTGTAACACACTTATCTGCACAAGTCAAACTGAGATCCATAACTGAACTCAAATACGAAAGACTCAAGCAAACGGGAGAGTGTTTGTTAAAATGTGGTCTGTAACACATACAAAGGGATAAAGCTTCAAGCGCAGTTAGGTACTGTTGTGGAAACAATCACTGGCATCACTCGGTGTCTAAGGAACAGCAGCGACAGCCCCACCAGAGACACCCAGTGAAAACAGGAGGCAATCATTTTAATTAAGCTCTCCCCTGGCACCATGGAAGCTGCAGCTGCATTGGGTGTCTGCTAACCTCTGCAGTCCTGATTTTGCAGCCGTTCACTCAGACACAATCAATTTATGAGATCTTGTCAAAACAATGATAACAGTTAAGCCACCTTACACTGCATTTTCTGTTGGTGAATGGCATGTGCATGGACAGTTATGGATTTCAGCTTAAAGTCACAGCAATTTAATTGTCTGACCCTCTGCCACACCAATCTGCACAGGAGGGTGCTGAAGATGACACCAGTAAAACAGAACAAGAGCATTTTAGATCTCTTCAACATTCCTACATGTAAAGTCTTTTCCCTAAAATTATGCTTCCCCTCAAGCTATTGGTTTCATCACTTTGTATATAATATATGTTCCTTTAATTTCTACACACACCATGCTGGGCTCTAACTTAATGGGATATGGGACTGAATTATTACCATCTATCTGATTTTAAAAAAACTTTTTTAAAAAAAGCACCAACATCCATCTAAAAAAAAAAAAAACAAAAACAAAAACAGTATCATTTTTCCCTTTTACTCCCAATTACTAAACTTAACACAAGATTGGAGGTTTCAACTTTCCAGTGGCAATACCTATGAACCTAGGCTAGCCTTCCTCCATGGGCTGGGAGAGAAAAGAGAAATTATGTCCAGTAGCAAAGAAGATTATAAAAATATACACATTTTTGGGAGAAGAGGAAGGTAGAACCTAGAGTCTGAACTCTGCTCAGGACAGTGGCATTGTAGTGTCCTCTCCAAAATGCTTTCACTACCAGTGCTGGCGGCTCCTCTTCTGTTTCATTATACGTAATCCTTCCCTGTGGAGGGGGCATTTTTTGGATAGCCTCGGGTGGGTGGATATGAAGTTTCTCTCCGTGGACAGGAGCAGCAGAGGAAGGCCCCCCCCAGAATGGCCAGAGAAGCAGCTGCCCAGCCAATGAAGAGAGCTGATCCAAATTCAAATCTGGGGGAGAAAGAAGAGAGTGAACTCTGTTAAGTAATGCTTCTGGGTTATTACAGCATTAACACAAAGGAGGGAGCTGAAACTGGGATGGAAGCAGATTCCTACAAGGCAGCAGTTTGGAGCAGCCTGAGACTCAGACAATCCTCAAAGCCCAGAGTTTTGTACACTGGGTTCAGTCCAACCTTTTAGCTCGCTGCTGCAGGGCCAAATCATGCCTTCATCATTTAGTAGAGGAAAAAAATTGCAGAATTCAAATTAGCTTGGTCTCTGGCAGTGAAGATGCCTTAGAACAAAGCTAAGACTTAAAAGCCACATGCACAAGGAGATCTAGACCTAGTCCTAATGCTCTTCCTGCAGTTTGAAGCCAACCCAACTGCCTCAGGAAATTCCTTCCTTTGTTTTGAGCCACTGCCACTAAAAAGTTAAGCCCTGCAAGCATTTGTCATGCTATACTACAGCGTTATATCAAATGGGTCAATACCTGGTGTTGACTGGGGTGAAAGGGTCATAAAAAGCCCGAGCCACTCGGTTGCCATACCATGACGTGGCCACCAATGCTGCCAAACCTGCACATGAAGAGAACACAATGTCATGACTTATCAAGAAAAAAACAACAAAAAATCACAGCAAAAATAAGTGTGTAGCAGAACCATCCATCACCTGAAGTGATGCCGAGCGGCAGCTACCCTGAGAAATTCTGAGCAGTTACTTAGTGCTGGGAGAGAACCAAGAAAAGATTTAAGGTCACCCACAGGTTTCATTGCACCAAAGGTAGGACTGCTGACAGCCTTTCACTGAAGCAGGGTGTGCAGATCAAGCTCAGCTCTGCTAATAGATATTGAAGGCATGCAGTCTATATAGTGTGCCAAAGCACAGTAGGATATTCCCAGCCCAAAAAGCTCTTGGAGCAGTAACAGCAAACCCTCCCCATCTTCTCACATCCTATGCAGGATAAATTTAGGAAACTGCACATTTAACACTAAACACATCTGTGTGTTACCAACCTGCAATGATGAAGATCACCCCACCGAAGACAGCCATCCGCATCTTCTTCCCCTGGTCATCTTCCATGCACTTCATGCATTTCATGCCAGTCACAGCAACAAATACAGCAACAAGGCCCAGGAGTATTGCGGCCACCATCAAAGCCCGTGTGGCCTGCAGGCTGCCTAGAAGACATTAGGATTTGAGTTACCACAAAGAAAACTTAAGATACAAATAGAAAAAAAAACTACTGGAGCTCAGTAATCATGAGCTCATATGAGTCAAAATACTGTGGCTCCCTGTTACACGGGATACAAACAAGCAGACAGTCCTTTTTAGCTTTAAGCTCCCAGAAACTCTCATGCATCAGGATCAGAGGACTCTCAGCCTCTTCTAAACCCCATGGCAATCAAGGGCATGCAGCTTTTTTGCAGGAAATGACCTGGGAATTGCCCTCAGACATCTTTTGTTCCCTGATCATTTGAATCCCAATTGGAAGGGCATACCTGTTTATCAAAAGAAGCATTCAGATTTAGGCTCTATCTTGACAAAGCATTTAGGCACATGTTTTAATATGAATAGTGCCATACATATGAATAGTCCCACAGCAGAGAGCAAGGCCCTTTTGTTGCTTGACACTTCCAAAACCAGTCTTATATGAATACCTCAGTGTTGATGAGGTAATTTTTGTGCTAAATCCTTTGTCCCCCAGCAAGTACAAAAAAACAATTGCAACAGAAACAGGGTTTTCCCAGCCAAGTGAAAAATAGGTTGTTTTTTTCTACCTAAAATATTTACTTTATTAGACTCAAAGATACTCAAACATTTTAAGTCTCTTGTACTTTTGAAGAATTGGAGCATGGGGTGATGTCTCCCATAGGCAAGGGTTATGTCTGCCTGAATCCCCAGCAGACAGACTCAGTCTACATTATCCAAGATTTGGTTTTATATTTAACTGACATCTGAAGGCATAGACACAGTAACCCTAAGGACTCGAGATACTGAATTCAGATTCTTGATACCAAAGGAGATAATGTCATTACTCAAGATTAGGTCATTACTGAAAAAAAAAGTCTCAGGTAACAAAGCACCTGAACAGCAGTGAAATAAGAGCCTAAGCTTTGTATCCTAGCAAATCAGGTTTGTTTGAACAGGTGGTGTCAGGGACCTCTGGAGATCAGCTAGTCCAACCTCCTGCCAAAGCAGGTCCACCTAAGATCTGGAAACAAACAGGACTGGTGAATCAGGGGAACAAGCTTCAAGGAAGATGCTATAACCTGTCAGGGGACACTGAACTTTGTTATCTAGCAGTGACACATGTATAGTTTTTCAAAGTATCACCAGAATCTGTTCCCAAGTCTGGAGCTCACCCCTCAGAGAGGCTGACTGCACTCTGCTAAAGCTCTGCAAAGCACTTCAGGCTTGGACAACTGAAAGATTTAAGCCTACAGCAGAGCACCTGCAAACCCATCACTGGTACAGTGAACCCATCAGAGCCTCGGCCGCAACAACAGGCTCTTTGGCTCGGCTGAAAGACAGACTGGAGTTCAAACAGGACACTGGCCATGAGGGTCCCACAGCCACACATCTTTCTCTGCAGCTTCTTTATGACTCTTCACTCTACAAGAATTTTCCTGCATGAGCAGTGCTGTAACCAACAGGCTACCGGGTTCTAGTTCTGCTTTAAAATAGATCTGGACCTGCCTCTACACAGAGCCTTATTGTTCTGCAAGTAAGCTATGAAGCCAGTTTAAAACAATGTAATAGGTATATTCAGAGCAATAGGAAGTGACACATTTGCAAGAGGCTTGGGCTTTCTTTGGAAAAGGCCTACAATCAACTTGGCCATATGTCAGGTCTTCCTTCAAAGGGAAAGGGTGACAGCTCTGCACCACCCAGATGTTAATCAAAACCCAACTGTTGCACTGATTGCAGAAACCTATTTACAAAGTCATTTATCACTTGAACAATCACAGCAGCACTATCCAAACTAATTCAAAAAATTTACCTCCAATGTCAGAGATTACACTAAAAACATTTTCTAGCTTACAGAATTGACACCAATATTCAGAAAGCCTTCAGTTGGCAGGTTACCACCCAACACATCCAATTCAGCTGCCACGTTTAAGGCTAAACTGTGCATCTGGAGAGGCCAATGGCCAAAAACACTAGTTCATGCTTCACCTGGGAAAGGATGTTTTCTACAAAGGCACCAAATCTGTTTCATCAAGTCTACAGTAAGTAGGGCTTTGTCTTGCAGCAGAAGAAACACTTTATAGAAACACTCTATAGGAGAGGGTTTTGAAAGAGTTCTTTTATGAAGCTGACAATGGGGAACATTTTATCTCCAACAACTAGAAAACTAGCTGGAAGACTGGAAAGAGACCTCTCACCTTCAAACACAGTACTAAGGGACAAACACAGGAAGATGTTTGAAAAGTTTATATGACTTCAGAACATCTAGCTACGAAACCTGCTGAAAATCTCAAGATATTAAAGCGTTAACTGGATGCACACAACAGCTTTGCAGAAGCAGACAAACAAAAAGCATCATTGCAAACATTTCCCAGGGTCACCCACTTTCAGCAGTGGATCTTGGAGGGACATCTCCTGATGTCCTCACCCCTCTCTTACCCATATGCTCCAGGGCATCAAAGGACAGAGGCATTTTGGAAACTTGCAGTAGGGCAGAAAAAGAAGTTGGAGCACTTGCAGAACAGGCTGTCCCTTTATTCCAAGAAGTTTTAATATGACATGACTGTATTAGCCAGCCATCCTTCCCTCCGCCCAGCCTGGCTGCTCTATGCTCACAGCACATGCAGGGAGACAGGGCTTTTGTCTTCCTACCATTTTTGCAATGTGTGCAGTATATTGACTGCAGTTAATCATTGTACAAGCTATGAGTTATCATGTACACATTAACAACTGCATTGACAGTGAAAGACACATCCAGAGGCTGAGAAAGCTAATTTAATATTAGTTGTTGTTCATCATCACACTTTCCAGGTGCTTTAAAAAAATAAAAATAAAAAAAATCCCAAATTATATAAGTACAGTATTGTCTCAACTGGCTAAACAGGACTGGCTAGTGACAAGTAGAAGTGCTCTACGCCACTTTAACTTTACAGCTTCTATCATATTGGAGGGAAACAGGATTTCCCCTGCAGTCCTTGCTGCTTCAACTGTCACTCCAATGGGAACAGGGCTTGTTGCCTCTCTCACATGATACACCACAGCTGCTGGGATGCCCAGGCAGCCTCAGCAGCCCTTGGGGAAAAAGTCCTGTACAAGGTGAGACACACTGGGCTGGCACCTAGCAACAGCTGTCAGGTGGAAACAGTGCGTTGTCATATAAACTACTACCCAATTGGAAGCCAAGCCTTTTTATTGCTGTTAGTAATGAGAGACCCGGCCTGAATAGCTTATACCAAGAAAACAGCGAGTACTGAAAAACAGAGGCTTAAAGCTACTGAGAATGGTTAACAACTAATGTGAACCCTGCAAGCCATGAAATACTGTGTAAATCCACAAAAATTACATAGCAGCTCACACCCGTTTCACATAATGAAACTCCCCTTTCATAAAATATGCCAACAAACAGCTTTAACTTATTGTTAGTTGGTTTGGAAACAAGCTACACAATGCACTTTATCTAAAGCCTACGTAAGACTTTTTCCTTCCCACAACTATCATTACCTGACACATAAGTAATTGCTGGCAACTGCTTAGTTATAAAAAAAAGGGGCTTCACCAGCATGTGTTTGAGGTTATTTTTCTGTCATCACATTACCTTATTTATTCTGTTTATATCATCTATGTTGTAGAAAAGCTCTTGTGAAAGTTCCATGGGACTTCTGTAATGCCTGTTTGTGATACAAAATTGCTGTAATGGCCCTGTGTGCAGATGTTGTTCTGACAGGGATGCTCATTGACTGCCTTGTTCATATTTCAACTGTGGACTTTTTCTTCCCTCCTCATTGGCCTCCATGGAGCCAAGTGATGACAGAGTAAGAGTGAAGCAGACACTGTGCAGCAATGCTCTAACCTCTGCAAGGTAAGTTCCCCAGGAGTTCTGAGCACCGCTGTAGTGTAGGAAGCACGTTAAACCATCCACCTTCAAGAAAAATCAGCAGCCTTCAAAGCCTTCCCGATGGGGTTTCACAAAAGCTGAGTCTCCTTGAAGGAGCACAACTTGAGATCCTGCTGTTCTGCTTTGCCAACACGTGAAAGTTACTTTTGTGCAGCAGGCAAGGGAATGAAGATACAGGGGGGCAAACAATAACAGCTTTAGAGATATCCAGCAAACATCTCTCACACTTTGACAGTTGTTCTAGCTGGACCCAAAAGCCTGCTAATGGCTTGGAGGCTTTCAAACCTGTTACCAGCCCCTGCAATGACCCTACATGACTTTCATCAAATAGTCCAGTCTGGACTCCTGCAAAGCACCTCCCCACAAATCTAGAAGACGGCATAGAGGACTCTGGGCAGCCGCTAGTCTCAAGAGAGCACTGCGTTTCTTGCCAATATGGGAAAACTGGGAAGTCTTCACTGCATGTCCAGTGCAAAAGAGGAACATTTAGTGGGTGACAGTGGCCTTGTACTCCAAGTAAATACTCAGAGTGGCCTACCCTAAAGTAAACAAGGTTCAATGCCCTCCTGCAGTCAACTCAAACCAGCAGAGAAAGCTTGCTGGTAAGACAAGCAACACACAGTAGGCACCACTTTCAGATTCCTGGGCAGGTTGTTTTTCCACAAAGCCTGGAAATTCTCTTACCAAGAGACTTAGTAGCAACTAGCTACTAAAGCTTAGAAGCCACTTGTAGAGCAACTAAGCCAGGGTATTGCAACATACTCCCATCCCGTCTTGCAGACACACAACAGTATCACACAGGAACAGCCTCGGTGGCATTCCAAATAACCCTCTGTCTTCTCAAAGCGCTGCACAACAGAGTATTTTATCACTCGATCATGATTTTTCATGAGGAAGGCACAGGGATTGAGAAACACAGGAGCAAATTAACCCTTAACCCACATGAAAGCACAGATACTAGCAGGTTCTACCTGCTTACTCCAGATCTATTTGGACACATTTGTCCCTCATGCCATAGCTTTGGTCCCACCCTGGGCCACGCTCCCAACTCCCCCACCATCACAACAGAGTAGCAGTAACCTGAGCATGAACCTTCCTTCCTCAGCCCCCACCCCCAATCCTCTTCCCCAGCTCCTGGAACAGGCTCAGCCAGGGTGTCAAAAATGTAGGAAGGAAGATTTCACATTTCAGTGATGCTGTTTGACCCAGAGGGCATCCAAACGCATGTTTATTTTGTGGGCTAGGGCACAAAGGCTCATTATGGATGTACCAGGTTTGGTGATGAAGTGGTAGATGAGTCTCAGCTTGTCTGAAGCACAGAACCTCTCCCAGCAAAACCAAACAGGGCAATGACTATCTTCAGCTAGAACAGCTTAAACAGGACCCAGAGCAACCTCTGCTCTGAACAGAAGAGCGTGGTTAAGTGGGGCTGAAAGCTTCCAGAGACCAGGAACCCTTCTCCCTCCTGTCTGAGACCATTCTCCTGAGATCCCAGGAGCACAAAGCTCAACTAAGCTCCATGGACGATGCTGGAGGGCTACAAGAACAATGCTGAGGCTGTGCAACAAAGCCTTGTTGCAAGGGTGGCTTTTGTTGCCTCTATGTCTGCATGTGGCCACGCACTGCTTTTCACGTAAGCCAGCAAAACGCAGCCTTTCTATTGCCTGAATAGGAGCACTGACATAAGCCCTCAGCTGAACGCAGCGGTGGGAGAAGTGCCAGCATGGGTGCACTCCAGCAGTGTGGCCACACGGGAAGCTGGAGGCCCCTCCGTTGGCTAACGGTGCCCATCAGCTTGTGCCAACCCCACCTCCGACAGGCAGCATCAGTCCAAGCAACCAAACACTGACCTATCCGGAGGAATGGCAATAGCTACCCAATACAAGCTTGCTGGCAAAGCCGTCCAACGTTCCCGCAACCTCGAATTACTGCAGGTGTGTGTAAGGAGGCTCAGTCCCTTTCTACGGGAACAAAGTAATTACAGATCTGAGCCTCTCCCATCAGCACATGAGGCTCTGACGTGTGGCTCGGAGCATTCAGGGCATGTGAAGCTCTGGCAGGGAAGCACGGCCAGGCAGAAGGTTTTTCTGCCCACATAGCTGTCCTACCTTCACCGTGACAAACGACTGCAGTAAGGGAGCTCCTTACTGCACGGCTGCACCTGTCCCAGGGTGCGGCGGCTGAACTGCCTGTAAATGGGGGGTTTTCGCACCTCCACCCAAACCAGCATTGCTGGTCCCTGCCCAAGCCTATGTTGCATTAAGACTCTGAAGGGAGACCAGACAGGGGCAACAGCAGATAAGGTGTACGTCCCCAGGCACGATCCACTTTCAAGCCGGAAAGGCACATGCTGGGGTATGAAAGGACAAGTAGTCCTTCAGCCAGCCCTCACTAACTTCCCCAACGAGGAAAGCATCCCCTATTTCCGTGTTTTTAGGGCTACCTAGGAATTTTCACGCTAGTGTGCCCTGCAGGGCCAGGGGCTCCGTAAGAGGACAAAGGGGCACTGGGAGCGCAGCCTGCTCCCTGGCACCTCACACCTCCCTCCCCCGTAGCACTGGAAGAGAAGAGCCCTCATTGTTTGCAGGACAAAGGTGAGGGGAGCAGCTGGTTTTCAACGCTCAGCCATGAATGGGGCAGGTCTGGAGGTCCTCGGGCAGGTTTTTAGGAGCCTGTTCAAGCCAGGCTCCGCACCTGATTGTGCAGGCAGGTCTCATTTACAGCACAATGGGCTGCAGCCACACAGCGCCCGAGGCAAATTTACCTTTCCCAGCCCATCGAGGGGGTGGGCTGGAGATTCCTCAGCCCTGCTGGCATCTTCGCCCCCCACTCCCAGTGCGAGATAAGAGGCTTGAAGCTGAGCTTATACATTAATTACTACTCAAACCGCCCCGGACTGTGTGCTTAGCCCAGTCTTGATTACCCACAGCCCTGCAGCCTCTTTAGGGCTAAGTGGGTGCACAGTTCTCCTTAAGGGAGTGATCTGCGCCTCTGCCAACTGCAGGGCCCATGGGAGTTCGGGGCAAGGGAATAACTGATGTGGGCTTTCAGTGAAGGTGGGGCCCGGGGTGTCCGGCTTCGCTGTATGACACACACGAAGGGCTGATGGCAAGCTGACTTGGGGATACTCCCCACGCTCCCCGGTTTATGTGAAACCGCCTGCCCATTCCTTTGGGAAAGAGAAGGTGACCAAGATGGCAATTATTACTTTATGAGGGAGGGACAGGGATAAAGGTCTTGCAGGACACTACGAAACTCGGGATGAGACGAGGGATATTGAGAAAGGATTATTTTTTGTTAACTCCTTTGGGTGTCTGCATAAGGTGCATACTCCAACACCAGCCCTCCTCCAACTCGGTATGACCGCCCCGAGTGACACCCCAGCAAACCAGGCTGCAGCTCCTGCACGCATGAGATGGCTTCGCCGTCCCAGGACACGATAAAGAGACCCAGAGTTTAGCTTGATATACTGGTCTGCCTTGAAACTACAGGCAGCACTATCTGGGCTACAGTCCAGCTCACCTGCCAGCCCTTTGCCTTCAAGGCCCCACGGGAGTAGCAGCTACTTTCCCAGAGAACAGAAGACCGAAACAGTCAAACGCAGAAAGAAAAGGCTCCGTGCTGGGAAAGACCGCTTCAGCACCGCTGATGAACTGGGCTCCCTGCTGAGCCGTGCCCGAACCAAGGTAGCCCCTTCTCGTAACTTCACAGCCAAAAGTTCTTGTTAGCAATCACAGCGCTTTACCGAACACGCGTGGAGGATCCGACCCTTCCCTTCCAGGGACAGTTTTTAGGGAGAGGCCCCCCCCGCCCCCTCCAGGTACTGGCCGACCGAGTCCCCCCTGTCCGAGGAAGCCAAATCGCTGCAGGATGCGGTTCAGCAGGCGCCACAGAGCCCCGGCCGCCCTGAAGGACAGTCACCGGGGGAGGGAGAGTCACCCTCTGCCCCAGCTCAAGAGAGCTACCGGGAGAACCCCAAGAAACACCTATCCGAGTCCCGACGGGACGATAGGTGGCCACAAGCCCTGCACCTGCACCTTCAGTCCTGTAGGAACGGGCGGCGAAACTCCAACGGGACACAGAGACCTTGAGATTCGACGACACCGGCAGCCCCAGCAGGACAAGCACTGGGTGAAGTGGGGAGGAAGGGGGACAGGACAGACGGGACAAATAACCTCAGCTCTGACCGGAGGCATTGGGACGGGGAAGGGATGACCCCCATCGGTACAGACACCCCAACACCCGCACCCCCCTTCAAGCCTCTACTTACTTTCCAGCTTGAGCAGCGAGTCATACACCTTGCACTGGATCTGCCCCGTGCTCTGCATGGCGCACGACATCCACAGCCCTTCGTAGAGCGCCTGGGCCGTGACGATGTTGTCCCCCGCGTAGGATGCCATCTTCCACTGGGGCATGGCGGTGCTGATGATGATGCCGATCCAGCCCAGGAAGGCCAGGACGAAGCCCAGGAGTTNGGGGGGGGGGGAAGCGCAGGGAAGCGGCTGCTCCGCGCCGGCGGAGGGTCGCTGCGAGGGGAACAAGCGATCGCGCCCAGCTCCGCGCACCGCACTGCCGCCCGCGCGCCTCCCCGCGCACCTTATAAAGCCGCGCAAAGGGCGCCCCCTGGTGGCCGTGCAACCCCCCCCCGCCCCGCCCCGCGGGGTTTTCCGCGGTGGGACGCGGCCCCTCGCATTCCCACCCTCTCTGCCTTCCCCCACGGTGAAGCTGCCCTGGCTGATGCCGCTCCCCACCCCCCTCTTCCTTTTTTCCTCCCTGGAGCGCAGCGTCGAGGTGGGATATCGACACCCTGGCGGAGAGGGACCCAGCAAAATGCCACACACACCCTTCCCAGGGAGCGACCCCCTCTCCCTCCAGGGTTTCGCCTCGACCCACATACCCTGGCGCCCACCCTCCCCCTCCCTGTCTCTGGAGGAACGGCTGGTGGGACTGTCCCTTCTGTCCCCCCCGGGGCGTGCCAGGGGATGCTTTGGGACCCTTAGAAGTTTTGGCACCTCTAAAGGGTGTCCTGGTTGTGCTTGTAGTCCCCCTTTTTCTAGAGCTGAGAGCTTAAACCCTCATGCACCTCCCCTGAATCTTGCTACTTGTTGCTTTCCCTTAACAGCTGGAGCTATAAACTTCCCTGTCGGTGAAGACACCATCCCTAAGCCGCCACGTTGGATGGGAAAGGTGGACATGGGGCTGTACCAGTCCTATTTGTTCCGTTGGTGTCCGTGTGACCCACCTCCACCCCACCTCAGTGCCACCACTGCAAGGCAAGGGCAGGGGAGATTTCCCGGCTGGCAGGCTCACTGCCCAGCTCTCCGCATACGCGGAAATAAACTGCCGCAGAGGAAGCAATAGAGAACCCATGGAAATTGATTTTAAAAGGCTTTCAAAAAGGCAGCTGAGCAAACACTCGTCAGCCAGGCACAAATGCTACCAGAACCCTAAATCCAAACTTCTGAGTCTATAATTTTAATAAAGATGATGTGCTGCACACCTCTTAAAGGAGAAATTTCGATTTTTGGATGCTTCAGTGATTTACTAAGGTTCGTTGAACAAGGGGATTACAGACCAGGAAGGAATGTCCTCTTTCTTGGGTGTGTATTTGTCCAGTTACTATAGTTTTCCTTTCTCTCCTACGTGAATATTTGAATATTGTCAGATCCGGACTGAGAACAGGCAGAGTGAGGAAGCAGTGTCTCCTTCAGCACACGGCATGGCCTGCCTGGTGCTCCCTGCCTTCACCACGGGCTGGATGGAGGTGACGTTCAGCCTGGACCTACTGTAATCCCAAATTCTGAGATAAACAGGTGATAATTACTGATAAACGTCCCGCTGGAGGTAGGGATGGGGTTGTATTGTTTTGACAGTGTGGTTTGCTGCATTCTGATGACTTCGGAGATTTTGCTGGAGCTGCTTCCTGAGATTTGCAAATAGACAAACAAACAGCCTCGTGATTACCTGACCAGTCCTGCGCAATGTCAGGAGGGGGGCAGGGGGTGGTCAAAGGGGAGAAAAGCAACTGCAATCTCGGGCAGAGACAAAGCAGGGCTGGTTTGCTCTGAAAACACTTGCAGCTGCTGGTCCCCAACGTCCAGGCAGCAGTACTTGGTGTGGTGAAATCCATCCTAGTTACCTGGTAGCAAACTTTTCCAGTCGTGTCCTTTTTTTTTTTT
>VZRU01005492.1:41426-56233 GCA_013398155.1 Pedionomus torquatus | reverse complement strand
TTTCTCTTTGTTGTTTTTTTTTTTTTTTTTTTTTTTTTTTTTTCTTTTTCCCACTTCTGAAAGAATTAGGGAGCTGTGAATCTGCAGCTGAAGAAATGGTGTTTTCCTGGGTCTCCGTGAACCCCAGTTTTATAGCTTTGGGAGTGAAGGAGCAGAAAGCAGCAAAGTTTTCTTTGGCAACACAGCGATGACAAAGTGGATGAATCTCTCTGTGTATTCAGGAACTCTGCTACAGGGAGTAGGGAAACCAGCATGGTGCTGGCTATTGGAACTGGTCCCTGGAGGAACAATTCCTTGCCTGACGAAGAAGCAGGGCAGAAACCCATGTGAACCCGAGGAGCATAGGGTTAGGAGTGTCTGGATTTGATCATTGATGTCTGGGTAGTCATATCAGTCCTATAATGTCCATCTGCAAAGGAATGTGCTGTCTTCCCAAATGCTTTAGAGTGCTGAAATGACTCACCCATCTCCTGACCTTCCTACCACCCCCCAAACAGAGCAGGCAGCTCCACACTGACTCCTGCAAGTGTAAGATCAACTTTGGACAGGCATACAAGTTTCAAATACACTTTTAGCAGGTTTAGAACCTTTGGCTACAGCAGCCAGAAGGGGGAACAGAAATGTTTTGTGAGGAAAGACTTGAGCTTTCTTCTGAACTTTCAGGAAAGTACAGGGAGGAGTCCTGGGTGGCAGCAATCCGATTGCACTGCACTGGAAGGGACATGAAGAGTGGTCTTGAGGAGACATGTAGCAGGCATGCAGTTGTGTGCTGTATGGTATAGCACTCTGACCATGCTGCTGGGTCTTGGAAGAACTGCAATCAAAGCTGGCCTTAGGGTGTGTCCTGGTGGCATCTTGGAGCCAGCTTGTTCCAAATCTGTCAGTAGCATGAGTCTGCTTGGACATGCAGTAGGACAGAATGCTGTGTTTCTTCCCTTTCCATAAAGCCATGGAGCTTAGTCTGAAGACAGCCTTATTATGTGAGAGGTGCTGTGGGATTAGTCTTCAGTGTCCCGGAGATGGGTGCCGTGTTCCTGAGGGACTGTATAGCTGTCCCATTGCTCCTCTGCCCTTGATGGGTGCTGTGCTGGGCAGTGTTACTGGGCAAATATGCATGACAAAGTGGCCTTGGGCCAGACAAAGCTGATGAAAGGTGATACTGAGATACACCCATGTGCTCTTGGACCTCCCATAGCCCACGTAGGCTGCGGTACTGCCTCTTCCCTGTGCCTTTGTGTATGCTTTCTAGGCATAAGTTCAGTGTGTGCATCTTGCTTTATGCAGGTGAGAGCTTGGCGTGAAGTTCTTGTGTCTCTGACCATGGAACACCCCTGACAACCCGTATAAACACCTTGTCCCACCTTCATGAAAACTCAATTTATACTTAGCTTTCCAGGGACAATTTGAAGTTGATACTTTTACTCATGTTTCATGAAAGATTTCAAAACCCAGCAATGCTTTCTGTGAACAACACAAGGAATTTACAGAGCAAGATAAACACTGAAACTACACTTTTCCCCTTCATCAGTCATCAGTGTTCTCAGTGCTCTGGAATTTGCAGAGAATTTTACAGCATCCCTAAGAGTATCAAGTCTCCTCTTCTGGACTTCCTTCTTTTCTTTGAGACATGAAATATCTTATTTTCTTTAGATGATTTTCTGCACTGGTTCAACAGTCAAAATAAATGTTCTTTTTATTCAATAATCATAGCCTTTACTCTATAATCATAGCCTTTCCTCCTCTGCCTAAGATTCTTTCTTTCATTGAAAGTCCCAAGGAGTTGTCACTCTATTTTCATCTACTTTTTCTACCTGACTTTTGGGGAAATACCATTCCTTCAGCTCATTAATCTCATCTGAAAGACCTGGACTTATCCAAAATGTTGCAATCTCCTCTGTATTCTTTAGGCTAAAGGTACTCCAGTACTGACAGTCCGTAGTAATTGGCTTGTTCGAAGGTAAACGTATGAGTCTTCATTTTTTGCCTGTTACAAAAGCAGGATCGAGAGAGAAGAGGCATGTCTGTAGGTAGTTGCCAGCATCGAACTGGGATGTTTTAGTCTGCAGGTAGACAGAGTCCTCTAATTGTTCATAGGGATTGTTCTCATGTGCAACAGTCCTTGCTGCACTGAGCAAATGCTTAACACCTTGGTCATGTTGCTCCTTTGGGTGGTGTTAGTCAGACAAGCAGCCTCACCTCCCTACTCAGTAGAGGTTTGTGCTCTGTGGGTAGTAAACGATACCTGTTTCCTTTCCTGGCAAAAACAAGCTTTAACACTTGCCAGGACTTGCAGGTGAGCAGCCTGGTTTCCTTTTCTCTCAGGCATTTCTCAGGGAAGGTCTCACTGTACAATGCCTGTGTTTGGAGAGCACGGGGTCGCATGTAATCCTCTGCCCTGGCATTCCTTAAAGCTGTCCCACAGGCTGCCCTGAATTAATTCTTGAGCTAAAACTGATGTAGGAGGGAGAAATATCTAATTCTGATTACAAATTATTGTAAGTATGGGCAGGTGCACAGAGCAGGCACAGCTGCATGATCCCAGTTTCAGAGTAAAAACACAAGCTCTGTATTTGGACTAGAAAATGAGAATGGCCAAACAGCATCAACCCAGTCCATTTATTCTGGTGGCATCCCGGCTCTGGTAGAGCCAGGGAATAACACAAGCCATAGTAGCACTACCCTAAAATGTGTTACAGCCCACTGTGATCCATGTCTGAATATATCCTGAGCCAGTGCCTGTACTTTTAACTTTAATTTTGCTTACTTGATTTTTCCTCCATAAATTTGGCTGTTTGTTTTTTGAAACTTCTGGCACCTGCAGCATCCTGCAGCAAGGGTTTTCACAGGTTTACTCTGTGTTTCACAGGGAAGTAACAACATCTTGTTTCTTTTGAACCCCGTGACTTGATGCTTCATTTGATGTCCTCAAGGTTCTGGGGGAAAAGGACAGACTGATGAGACCACCTGCATTTAGCTCTGGTTTACATTGTCTACAAAAACTTCAAAATTACTTCGTTGTTTGTCTACAGCCTGCTTTTTCTTCTCTTTCTCCCACTTATTCTTCCATCCATCCAGGAGAAACAACCTTGCTGAACCTTAGCTCCTAGCATTGTTTTGCAGGCAGCGCCCAGATGTCTTTGCCCAGATGTCAGAAGGATCTAAGGCGGCTGCAAATCTTCCCCGGGATTAGTCAGGATTGTGTTCAACCCAGTCTGCAGTGAGGGGCAGATGCTGTGTTTGACCATGGTAGGAGCTGAAGCAGCCAAAGATCACAGCTTGCAGGGCTGCAGAGCACAGCAGCTCAAAGAAACTTTAACCCTTCATCAGCTGCTCGCTATTGCAGGACAAAGTTCTGTACATTCAGTACAAAGTTTTAAAAAAGGTTGTTGCAGAAGACCTCCTCCAAATGACTCTTGGTGCCTTAAAGGCAAGAAAATAGTGAAGAACACCAAAACCAGAGTTTTTCCCTGCATATCCAGACTGAAATCTCCATTTCCAGGGGGAAAGCTCAGATTTCCACTTTGAAATTATAATTTGTGGTTGATGGAGGCAGCCTCAGTTAGAGGGACTAAGTGAATTTATTTGATCCTGATTACACACAGGGATTATATAGTGAAAATTAGATTTAAAATGGGCTGTTTGAATTATTCCTTCTCAAATTTTGGGGTCCAGAAACATCATAGACCTCTCTGTGTTTAGTTAGTAGACATGACCTGGAATTCCTAATCTGCTGGAGATAAACCAAGCTAATAATCAACTCTCTTCTTGCAGTCATTCAAACATTCAGGTTTCCTCAGTGGTTGTAAAAAAGCTGCGGTTTTGGGAGTAGTTTCACCCTGCTCTTCACATGATGGATTTCATCTGGCTCTATGTTTATATGTAATACACTGAAGTTGCATGAGTATGGAGGCTGGCTGAACTCCTGGCTTCTCCTCCAAACCACTCTCCGGTGAGGGCTCTGGAAGGGATTGTGTCTCCTTGCCAGCTTCTCGTTTTTCACCTGTTGCCTTTGTTTTTTCTCATCTCCTGAATCAGCAACCCACAAATAACCACACGGCTTGAGACTATCCCTCAAAATGCCTAAAACACTGAAATCATTCCTGTCTTTAAACAAGTGGTTTTGGCATGTATAAAGCTGTATCGTATGTGTCATTACCCACAGCTCTCAGATCGATGGGCTTGTCTGTGCAAGTCAGCAAGCTCCTGAGAAATAAAGGTGGTCCTGCATTTGGCCATTCATGTGTTGTTTACCAAAGTGATACTGGAAGCTCTGATAGAGATTCCACAGTATAAAACCCATCCTATGGAGGTCAAGGGATTTGACCCATACGGTAGGATTTATTTTGCTTTCGATTTTTCTATTTTAGGATTGTTCTTTCACTGGACATTCTGTACCAGAAGCCAGATAGAAAACAAAAGTCAGACACAAATTAATGGAAACAATGAATTTCACAGGAAGTAATGGTGGGGAAAGCAGCGAGTTACTAAACTTACTTCTGCATACTGTCAATTGAAGGTAGCTCTATATAATTTGTTGTTCTCACAATGTATGAAACTAATCATGATGTCAGATGATGGGACAGATGTGGTGAGAAATCTAAGGAAAAGGCTCAGCAGTGAAGTGGCAGGTGGAGAGTGTGCCTTGGAAGGGTCAACCACCAAGTGCAACCACATTGCTCACTATATCCCAGTAAAGCCAGGTGGAGCATAGCATCTTCTGGAGTCCTGGGCCAGGAGAGGGGGAGTAATGAGGGTGAGACCCAGACCTAACTGAGAAAGGAGACAGATTTGTGTGTGTGATTGTCATGCTCAGTGCCTGACCCCAGAGAGATGTACACCACAGTCATCCCTAGTAAATTCATCCCTGGTACCATCCATAGAAGAGGTTTCTAAATGCAATTAGGAAAACATCTCTCAGCTCCTCCAGGGAATGGGCTCTGTGGAGATCTAACCCTTGGCATCCAGCCATCCTGTTTCTGATGCCTGCAAGGTCTCGGTCCTGGTCCTCCAGGGACCAGCTATAGCAAGGATCACATTACTACCCATATCTCACCACATCTCCACCAGGGACTCAGTGATGGGGAGTGTCCTGTGTTCTTGTATGAGCTTGATGGCCTAGTTATGGGAGGAATTTCCTGAGACTAGCAAGTGAAGAATCTGATCACTTTCAGAATCACCACTGAAAAATGTTCTTCTTTGAAAAAATATCAGGTGGTTCTTCCTGAAATCAGATGAAGGAAAGAGGGGGATGATGTAACAGATAGAAGGAGGAAGAAGAGAGGATGCCTGATGACTAGATCTGAAGTCCTCCTCAGGGACTGCTGTTAAATCAACACTGAAGACAGAGTTACCACCACGAAGCCAAAGTTACCACCACTTATGTTGCTCACCCAATAAGGAACTAAGCCATCAAGTTCAAGCACCTGTGGGTCTGGTTTTGGGGCAGCCTTCATGTCAAGGAAAAGCCCAAGCCATAGTCAGCATTTTAAAGATTGCTCAAAGGTTCCCATCCCAGGATATGGCTATGTCTCAATTTTTTGTGCCCTGACCACAACTTCTATCAATTTCTTCCACCCTTATGACATGTCAGATAATTAATGCTGGGAAGATAAAGTGATCTAGGGTCCCTCCTAGAAAGGTTATACCATAAACTACTGTAAGATTTGTAGATCAGTCTGTTCAGGGTCAACACAAAGTCTATGAGATGAAGTTTCATGTCTTGGGGTTGCTGAACAGAATCCCTTGCACATATTTCTAGGAATTCCTCTGGGGATCTGTTTGATCTAACCTTTTTGGGATTTACTTGGATACTGGGACAATTTAAGATACATAGATTACTGTGCTGTAGAAAATCTTACGAGAGGTCAGAACCATTGCTCAGTGTCCTCATGGGTATGCTGAACCTGTACGGCCATCCTCCAACAAGTAGTTGTCTCCGAAAAGTGAGAGGAACCGTAGGATGGGGTTTATAAGTACTGATATTCAATATACTTCAGTTACCTTTAAGGCATTGAAAACAGAGCCAGGCATTTCTGAAGCACTCAGTAGCTGTTGCTGTGACACACATGGCTGGATTTTCCAGTGGGAAGCAGGGTCAAGCATTTAAAGAAGTCTTTAAATGTGACCAGTTATTCTAGTGCCTATGTGGGAATGAAACTCCTGAAACTCCTTTGATAAGTCCAAGAGTCATCTGTACTGGAAGCAGAGCTTGTGCATGCACATGTGCAAGGCAGAGGAGGAGGGAAGGAGCTTCTCCCCTGGGCTTTCTAACACACTTTTTTATCATCAGGACTGGGAGAGCACATTGGCAACCCAAGGTCATTATTTCAGTGCCTAGAGGGAATTTGAAATCCCAGTTATCTGCCCAAAGGCCAGAGGCTAGAGGTGGTTCTCTCACAGTTGTGTGTCTCTGTGAAAATTCTTCCTTAAGACCAATGTACACAGAGATTGGCTGACTGGTGATTTGGGAGCACTCAGGTGAGACCACACCCTGGGCTGTTGACAAAGGCAGCACAAATGAAGCCTAAGCCAGAGGGAGGGATGGTGTCCTTTGGAGAACATTGATGAGGAACAACACATCTCCATAAAGCACAGAAAGAGAATCTGAGCCCTACATTAACCATGACCACTGAGACAGAATAGGAACAGAAAGGCTGAAAGAGGGAAAGGATGTGCCATGTTTTCCTACTGCAGTGCACAGAGAGACTCCAACACTGAGGAGAGGACAGGATAGGAGAGAGAACTCTGAAGACACTCCCTGTATAAATGAGATGAGCTCCAGGAGGCTGGAGTCACCCGCTGGTGTCTCCTCTCCCAAGGCTGGGACTGCAGCTCAGCCCATGTCTCCCCATTCCTCAGGGAGTTTCTGTCAAGGATTAGGCTATGGTTCTTCTTCCTCCCTCCTCTTCTTCCATGGTTTTGTCCTCCAGCCTACAGCACAGTTTGGCTGTAGGGTGAAGGCAGAGGCTGATGGGGTATACGTGAGCCACGAGGGGCTGTGCTCACACAATTTTGCTCAGTGGCAGGGGCAGAGGCATCCCTGCCCCATCACCTCCCCATGCAAACAGAGGGCTGGAGCTAGGGGGTGGTCTGGTATTAAACAAAAGGGGACAGCATGAGTGTGAGGAGGGAATGGTGATGGGCAGGTGATTTTAAGAGAGTCACAGCTTCAGGGCTCTGCAGAGAAACTCCTTGCAGATCTTATACTCAAACTTGACCCACACTTACCTAACCAGGTCCTCAAACTGTCCTGTGCTCCTGGGCTGTGAATCACAGCAGCAACAGTTCTCTCTGAGCTTCAGCTCTTTCCCTCCTTGCCTTTTTATAGCAGATCAAACATCCTGTTACCAAACTGCATTTGTAACCCAGTAGTTCCTTTTAATCCCCCCTTGATATGTCTCCTAGAGGGTCTTTCATCACTCTCTGATAAGAAGGTTGGTGAATAGGAGAGAGGGGCACAGAGGTCTGAAACGGATGTTTCTTGTGAAGTGAGTCACAAGAGGGGCTGGATTTCAGCCAGGAGAGGCTGCAGGGTGAAACACATGTACAACGGCCCCTCTCACTTTGACTAAAGCGAGCCGAGTTCCTGAGAAGCAGCTGCCAGAGCACGGACACAATGCGAACCCCTTCCACCATGGGACGTTTCTTCCTTTGCTTTTGTCTGGTTCTGTGGAAAGAGATAAATATTCACCCTGCTCTCCCTTCCCTTCCTGCACGATTGCTATTAGTGGCACAGACCTTGTGCTTCACACGCGTTTTATCACCTTTTCATCAGGGCACGGGAAAGTTCAGGCTCACACTGGGAAACACACGCTTGGATGAGGATGACGCCGGTGGGACGTGGCAGGGCATCAACAGCCTCCGGGCTGCTTGGGGACGAGGGCTATTCACTGGAACTACTGACATGCCAAGAGAAGGTGTGTCTCATCCACTGCCCAGCTCCCCTGCCTACACACGCCTGCGTGGAGCTGGTATGCAGCCACGGCACTGTGTGTTCTCGGTGGCGGCTTTCAGGAAACCCAAGCGAGTGGTCATGCATGTCTTCACTGATAAGGATCTTACCGCATGCCCCGGTGTTAAAGAGGAGCAGGGCTGTGACTCCTCACTCTCAATCTAAGGCACTTAGTCAGTGCCTTGGTTTCCCCAGCTGTAAAATGGGGTTAGTAATACATCATTGAGATTACACACTTCTCAGGTGTGGGCTTTCACAGGCAGCTGTAAAACAAAACGTATTGTACTGAAGAGAGGTTGCAGAGTTCTTTGACAGCCTGAAAAGACTGTCTTGAAATGCTTATTTTATTACTTATTGCATGGGAGTGTTTGAAAAAAACTGTTTTAAAGGAATGTACGCAAGCATCATACTTGTGTGTATAGTATACACACACACACAGTGATTTTACTTACCAATCCTTTAAGCTCCAATCTACTAGAAAATGCCTTTACTTTCCTATTTTCTTTCTCTGCTTTCCTATTTTCTTTTAATCCTATATATTTTCTACTTGTGAAGTCACAGGTTGCTGAGAAGTTTTACTGTGTTCCTTGGGGTTATCAGGATAACGCCAAGCTAAATCCTAAGGTTTGGGACCACATAGGCATTGCTGAATTGGTACATTATAGCCAACATGCATTGCCCTGTAATTCACGTGTGTACATATCTCACATCCAAGGAGCACTGCTCTGGAGAGGAACACACATAGAGGCCATAGATGGTGGTGTCTGAAGTAGGAAAATGGAGGGAGTACAACCAGGAAAGAGGAGTGGGAAGAGTCGGGCAGATGAACTCTTGGAGTCTTCCACAGTAGCAGAAGAGTTCGTAGGGAAACCTCTCCTGAAGCTCTCCATCACCTCTGGCTCCTGAACCATGCCACCGAACAAGCCCCAGGCCCTGAACATGACAGTCACACCACTAACTGCTTGCTTGTTTGCAGTTAGGTCCATATTTCATGCATTAATGTACAACATCACTGCTTCCCTCTTGCTCAAGGCGCTCTGTTGCACTATATATTAGACACTGTAGAAATAAAGGGAGGACACAACCCTTCTCTGCTCACGGGACTGCAACCACATTGGGGTGTTGCTGCAAGAATGGTTTTGTGGGTCGACAGGTAAAAACCAGCTATGAGCCTCTCAAGAGTGGCAGTAGTTTCTGTCGCTGTCTGTGATATAATGGCTTACCTTTAACGGAGAGCCCAGACCACCTTGTGTTAATGAGTAATAAGAGCAATCAACCCGTAGTGCATTTGTCTCTTAGCTAGGAGTGTGTGTAGACGAGGTGATAAGACTGTTACATTAGCGAAGTTATGCTGCATTGATACTGGGCAGTTTAAGAGCCCTACAAGGCCAAGCTCTGATAATTAAATATTAGAATACCCTAATGCTTTTGTTAGTGTCAAGGTACTGTAAACGTTAGGCTAGCCAAGAGAGTAAGATACACTGAGCACATATAGTACAGTCTACTAATCCATTTGAAAGCTACACTGAATCATGTCAGCCAGGTTTTAGGCTATACAAAGACATCTTGGGAGGTTATTTTGGGAGAGCTGTTTTCCGAAGCTGAGGGGACATCTGTCATGCTAAGCTAGGAAAGCAGACTATGATGAGAAGCTGCTACAGACTTTGCCTCATGAAGCTGCTGACTTGTTTTAAATAAAGAGTATCAAATATGTACCTTGTCAGTTTCTACTGAATAAGAATATTGTATTCTTTCTAATCACTCTAGCAGTTACTGTGGGACTGGTTGGAGACACGGGCCTAATGGGGGATCAGCTATTGGACTGGCTTTTCTGTCAGGGGAAAATCACAAACTATCTTCATTTTGTTGCACACTCTTGAACAGTCTTACACCAAGGGAAAATGGAGAATCCTGGCCCGCTCTGCCATCGAGTCCAGAACGCTCATGAGCTCTGAGCTAGATGCAAATGGCTGGTGTTGATGCCGCTTCCTGTCCCCTGGTGACTCATGGCCAGGGAAGCGCTGGCATCCTGCTCCAGGAAGGGTCAGTCACCTGCCCTGCCCTGCAGGGAGGGTGAACACAGAAAGGTGGACGGACCTGGGATGGCAAGACAAATTGCTGGGCATGCAGAAAATAAACAAGACTTTGCCAGGACTGCCATGACAGCTATGGAGAGATGGAGCAAATCACAGGAAGCACTGGGGCATGTCAACATGCTGCCTTCATCCCTTAGTGGATTTTGTTCCTTGGGCTGGCGCGTATGGATGTCTGATGCGCTAAGCTGAAAGAACTGAGTATGATAATTATATGGTTATTACAAGAGCTTGGACACACCACTGTGGCTATTATTCTGGTCCTGCTGTTCCCCTGGGAGTGTTTTGCTTTCTACCCCCTCATGCTCATACTGGGCACACTTTGACCATGCACCAAATGAGGAAAAATGGCCTCATTCTCCCCATCTGGGCTTATCTTCTCTGAAAGAGGTTTGTATTTGGGTGGAGGACAGAATGAGAAGACAGGAAGATCCATATGGCTATACTACATTTGCCTGGCTAATCCAGGCTCTGCTACTGTCAAATTCTGCTCTTTATCTGAGAGAGAAGGCACTCTCAGATTTTTCAGGCCTTTTATGAGCTCACCGCACCACTTTTTTTTTTCTGAGTTACTACTAATAACAACTGGCTAGGATATCTTGTTTTGAAAACTGGTGCAGCCACAGGCTAGTTTATACAGTGCAAGACATGTATAGGAAGACCATGGATATTGTTAGTACCTGTCTCATATCAAGGCAATCTACATATATGTAGCTAGTGAAAGTCATTATTCTTTGTGGGACCTGTGTGGCCAGTGTCATGTCCCTATGGAAGTCCATTTGGACATCAGAAAACTTAGCAGAAAGCATCATACCCACATAACCATATCAAGAAAGAAATCTGTCAGAGAAGGAAGAAGACAAGTTCCTCAATTGTCAGCTTTTAAGAATGCAATTGGAAAACAGAGCAGAAGAGCTAAAGAAGCAGAGCCCTGCATACCCTGGCTTTTTGACCTGGGACTTCTGTTCTCTTTGTAGTGTCTCCCAAAGTACATACTTGAGGACCTCTTATATGATGTGACGTATGAGGAACAGAGTAACCCTGGGATCAAGGCAAAAGGTTNTGAATGAGGTGAGAATCAATTCCACAGTATGGAAAGATTACTGATTTTTTTTTTTTTTTTTTTTTTTTCTATTGCATTTTAAAGGGAAATCTAGGAGAAGAGAAAGCAAGCATTGAGCAATCCTGTAAAAGTACCGATTGGCTCCATCTGGAGGTGACAGCTGAGATGACAGACACCGCCAGTTCGGGCAGGCGGACTGCAAGCAGAGCTGAGTGGGGCGCGAATCTGCTCCTCAGCCCTGTCGTAAAGACTTGCCCGGTAAAGGGACATGTTTTTTATAGTTTTTCCAACCTTTTATGGCTTCTCTTTTAAAAAATAAAGGTCATTGAGGTGATAATTTCTGTACATTTGTAAGTTTGGGATGGGAGGAATTTCAAGTCCCGCTCACCCTTGTTTTTCCTGGAAGGTGCCCTGGAGCCCTGCTGGCTTTCTCAGTGCTGTGAGAGAGGAGGCACTGAGTGAAAAGCCTCCTTACAACGGCCTTGTCCTTCTGTCCCCAGCAGCCTGTGTGACACCTGCTCACCCAGGGAGTGCTGCAGGAGCTTGCAGCGGCAGCTAGTGAGCTGGCAAAATCCAATCAAGCAAAACCCCCCAAACCAGCAGTGGCTTGAAGAGTTCAAGATTCCCACGTGGGATGTGAACTCATACCATTAGAATAAATTGAAGTCCAGGGTATGAGAACTGTCTAGGTTTGGCTTAATCAGAGCTCCGTAACTGAGCTGAGATAGTTGTCAGTGTTGGCTCTGAAGGCCCATGGCTGCTGCCTTTTCCCTTCCCTTTCTGCATTGAACTAGATCATCACTGCATCAGAGACCATCAGGGTAACCAGAGGGCCTCGGATCTACACCAAGACAATTTCTAGCTGCTCACTGCTAAGGTATGAACCAATATAGAGGGAATGAATGTGTGTGCATGAGAGATCTCCTGTGTATCCCTTAGCAGAGCTCAAAACTTCTGCCCTGAAGAACAAGTTTTGATTTTTTTCTAATCCTTACTTTGCCAAAACCCGCAATCATACTTGTTTTCCTTGCAAGTCCAGGACTCCAGTTACCTGAATGCCACTGCTGCACAGCCCCATTTTTCTTCAGCCAGGCATGACGAGAGCTTTAACTGTGCAGGACGGATTGGCTGCAGCAGCTCCCGTGGGTGCTCTTGCCCGCCTCCCATCCTGTCAGCCTTGCTCCTGTGGCCATCACTAATAGATGGCATCTGTAGAAGTGGAAGGTTCCTGATGTTTGTGGGCATTGGAAGGGGGTGGTAGTGACCTGGACACTGGGACTCTGCCTCTACGCTAACTTCAAGAAGGGCTGGGAGGTGACTTTCTCACTCCCCTGGAAGTGCTGATCAACCTGTTGGCATGAGGTTTTTCCTCCAGTATGCGGGTTGTTTTTTTGCTTTTTTCTCTACTGGGTTTTTGATAGCATCTACCTGGACAGACTGCTGGATGGTGAACGCTGATGATTCCCTGGAGGTAAGATTGGAGTAAGGAGAGCCTGACCACCAAACCAAATGTGTCCTAGAGAGAATTTGATTCCCGGCATCATTGCTCTGCTCTCATATACATTTTCCCTGTTGTGCTAGATGAAAGTGGATGAAAATGAAATGAATAACTGGCAAGAGCAGGAGCAAGGTGGTAATTTATGTAATTCTCTCTGCCAGACTTTATTATCTGCTCTCACTTGGTAAGTTCAGGAAAGGTCTAAATACTCTAGGTTTAAATGTGCATGAACTTGAGTACAGTTATCCTGCACCTCTAGCCTGCATGGATGTTTTGAAGATGTTTCTAGTTCTGTAGATCAGACTTATTGAAGAAAAGTCCAGCGTGTGGAACTGTCTTTTTCTTAACAGACATTGAGCTATACAGCAAGCAGAAATTTATGAGGAGCGTGGGGTCTGGCATCAGATCCAGCACTTGAGAATGTCTTCTTGAACTTGTACAGACAGCAACAATCTCAGGTTAGAGAAAGGCATTGGCAAAAGTAAATTACAAACAAGGGAGCAGAATGCCGCTTCCATGCAAGGTGTGCTCCAGAGACTCCAGACCCAAAACTGCTGCCATTTCTCCCGCACTCAGTATGGCAAGTCTGCATTTTTCTTCTCAGAGCAGCTGGCACTTTCTGTACATTGAAGAGCTGGAGGTCCACAGTATGGGAATCTGCTCTCTGGCAAACTGGGTACCTCATGCAGGGAAGGTAGAACGCCTTCCAAGACAGAGCTTGGCTGAATGTACCAGGAGGAAATTTTGTATCTGCTATCCAGTTTAGGAAACCAGAACTGCTGCTTTGCTCTTAGAGATGGCAAGGCAACCTCCAGCTGCACCACACCAAGTGATGAATTATTTGAGGAAAGAAGAGTAAAGCTGATTACAAGGAAAATACCTTCTTTCTTTACGCCACAAGAACTCCTGACTATCTGAATGCTAGTCCCAGCCTGGAAGCTCTTTGTAGACAATCAGTGGGTCTGCTCAGTGAGCCTCTTTGCAGGGAAAACAGTGTGCGCTCACTGAAGCTGGCTGGGATATAACTCTTCATTTATCATCCTGATTTAGGAGCTATTTTAGATTAATTTCAGGAATACATGAATTGTCTACAGTCATCTGAAGTTATCAGTGTATTCTGAAAAATCAAATGGACCCCGGATTGTGGGAAAAACAGAAGAGGGAAACCCAGCTCCTGAGGAAAGGGAGTCCAGGAAAGATCCAGTCCGTTACCCTGAGGCTGTATAACCTTGTCTTCTAAGCACAAAGGCATCTGTTCTGGGCTGTGGTGAAGTGCTCCATTAACACCCAGTTTGGTTATTAGCAGCCACTACTCTCACATTCCTGCTCTGAGTGTGAATACTAAATAATGGAGAACAGTGCCCCCAGCCTTAATACCTCACCACTGATCTCCTTAATAGCTCTAATGACTGACTGCCTCTCAAACAGGAGAATGCAGGTAAATCCGTGGTCAGGAAGGCGTGGAGTCCTGTTTTCTTCTGGCAACTTTGACTTCAGGTGAAAGGAATCATGGAATCATAGAATGGTTAGAGTTGGAAGGAACCTTAAAGATCATCGAGTTCCAACCCCCCTACCCTGGGCAGGGACACCTCCCACTAGACCAGGTTGCTCAAAGCCCCATTCATTCTTGCTGGAGGACTCCAGTCCTCCAGCACAGAGTTACCTGGCTTTGACTCTGGCCCCAGCAGCTGGGGAGGATGAAGATCTCACTCTGGTCCCACTGGAGAGGAGCAGCCCAGGAGGAAGAAGCCATGGAGCACCAGGAGCAGCTGGTGCTCAGGCCAGTGCTTGGCTCTCGCAGCCCTTTGCCTCCCCTTCAGAAACAACAAGGTTATGACAACATAGAAAATGGTTTAAGCTGGTGCACTCTGTGGGAGCATCAAGACAAGCCTGGATCAATTTTTGTAGTCGTTTGAGAAGGAAAAACCCCATAATCTGCTTCCCAACAAGCACAGTATTGTGTGCACAGTCCCTCCCTGCTGCAGGTGGATTAAAAATATTACCACTACTGTTAAACACTGCCTGTATTATTCTCATGCTGGGCTTGTAATCATTGTATGTTGGCACCTTTTTATTGTGCAGTAAAACACTGTGACTAACATTGCTCACATGTTTGTCTTCTGCGCTTTCCCCAGAAGGGGAAGTATGTGATTCTTCTGTCTTTTTTTTTTTTTTTTTTGTTTTAAATTTTTTTCTTTTTAA
>VZRU01005492.1:13485-41360 GCA_013398155.1 Pedionomus torquatus | reverse complement strand
TTTTTTTTTTTTTTTTTTGTGTGTTAGAATTATTTTACTATTAATTATACAGAGGATATAATTATATATATTACAGTCATTATGAAGTTCATGTTTCATATGCATACTTGTGTTAGGGAAAGCAGGTCGTTGCAATGTGTTTTGTAATCAAAGTAGCAGATGAAGAGTTTGGTCTTGTTGCTTTACTTTCTCAGGGAGTCCTTGACTGGGCCCAGGGAAGCTGGAGCAGATTTGCTATGGGGGGGAAAGAAGTGATGGAGAATTAGTGCTGCCAGCATGGTGCAGGAGTCCGGCCATGGGATGGAGAAATCCATGTCCCCATATGACACCCTAGCCAGCCCTGACCCCTATCCCATTTACAGCAGCAAGTTCTTGTGTGCCTGAAGGTCTGTGCTGTCTGTACAAAGGCAGATGATGTCCAAGGTGTCTTGGGAGTAGATTATTAATCAGAAGGACAAACAGTGCCCAGAGTGGAGTAAGGGGTGGTCAAAGAAGCTAAGACAGATAACAGAATCCAGAATAGCTGATAATTAGTTCAGACCAGCTGTGTGTTCCCCTTCCAACACCTGTTTCCATCCCTCCTGCATCAGGCAATGAGATATTTATCCCTGCTTCTGCCCATGTTCAGCACTAACAGGAGTAGGTGACAACTGAAACATCCCAAGAAACACAAAATATTTATCAAGTTTTTTCTAGTCTGGGAATGGGGTTGTTTCACACACTAGACCATGACCACAACTGTTGCACCTCAAGACCTCTGTTGTGCTTGGAGGCTGATGAAACCTAGAGTCTTCTTAGTCTCTATAAATAATTTAGAAGAAGATGCTGCTTGTATGATTTTAAAGAACAATACTAATGTGGGCAAGTGAGGAAGTAACTGAGAGTATTTGCTGAATACAGAGTAGTGTGAATAAGCCTATGGTGGTTTGGGAGGAACATGAGATTACATAAATACAACAGGAACAAAATATAATTTAATAAAAGTATGCAAATTTTATATTAGTGGTGAGTTAAGTCAGAAAAGGAGCTGCAGCTGGCTTAAGAGGGCCATGGTAAAAAATTACATCTGATATAAACAGGGCAATTTTTTTACATGACACTGTTAATTTGAAAAAGACAGAACTGAAGAGTTTTTTCCAGCACTGCTTCTCATATTTTTGTGATATTTTTCATTACACCTTCCCCAAAATTTTCAGAAATTGTAAGTAGTTTTCATCTTCATGAAAAAAATGTGTAGATTATTTTCATTCAAACATCAATAGTATCTTTTTTTTGCCATTTTGCCTTTTATCCACAGTGCAGAATAGTAGAGATGTGCAGTTTAGCTGAGAATGTGTTGTGGAGAAAATATTGCGGTTGGCTACGGGCTTCAGTACATCCTGAATAAGACTTTATTAAGTGGCTAAGATATGTTATTATCTGCTTCGTGATTTACACGGTGGAAGAAAAATGAATTTATTGCGTCATCCAGGCAAGCCTGGTCCCTTTCCCCTGCGTGAAACCTATTACCAGGGAGAGTTTCTCCTTCCATTAGCTGCAGCAGGTGTTGCTGGCAGCAGAGGGGCAGGCTGGAGTCCAAAGCTGCACTGACATTTAACTCTACTCCTTTTATGAGCAATTCCAGGAATGTTTTAGAGGTGTTTGTTGCCATATTTGCATTAGTAATTGGAAAATACCTCCCATATTAAATTGTTTTATGGAAGGCTGGGCTGGGAATGGTATCTACAGCTTCAGGACAATGGAGACAATGAGCCATGATGCTACTGCAGCGTCTGCTCAAGTCTGGATGTCTCAAGGATGAGTGTGGCTCGGGCACGCATGGTCCCGTAGCCTGCAGCGCAGCGGGAGCCCCAGGGCTAGGATCAGCTCCGGCTGCCTGTCGTCTTCCAGCCAGTGTTTAGGATTGAGTCATTCTGGGGGCAGCCCTCCACACGTGTATGGAGAAGGGCTCACGGCCACAGCAAAGCACTTCTGTACCTCACTGTGGCCACCTCCCATTGCGGGTGCCCAGCTGCTGGTGCAGCACCTGCCATGGTCCCTTCTGAGCTACCTCCTTCTCAACAGGAGGATTGGTGTGAGGGGAGCACGGACAGCAAAGTCACAGGTCGTCTGGTTCATAGCCCTACCCAGCTCAGCCTAGACAGGCATGTGGCAAGAAATTATTGTATCTGCTCTTACATCTTTCCTGTCAGCCACCCACCAGCTCCTCACAGAAGTTTCCTTCAGAATTTTTATCTTTACCAACAGGAAGGTTTTTTTCCTGATGTCTAGTCTGAATTTCTTTTGCTTTAATTTAAAATCATTGTCACAGACAAAGAAAACATTGCTCTTTTCCTCCATCCTGACCATTCTTTTCTTCTTCAAGCTAAACGTCTCTGGTTTGCCATCAACATAACTGGACTAGGATTTCTGTTGAAGGGCCCAGCTGACCATGCACTGTGATGGTGGATATATTAACTTACAAACTTCTTTCTCTTCTCAACCCACAGGTGAGTACAAAATGCCGTGGCCTGTGGTGGGAATGTGTCACAAACGTTTTTGATGGCATCCAAACTTGTGATGAGTACGACTCCATCTACGCCGAGCACCCGGGTACGTCAGAGTTATTTCTACAAGATATTTCTGCAAGTGGTGGGGACACCTGAGTATAGACAAAAAGAGCATCTGTTCTATTCACTGACAGGTAATTTGGTGCACATACACATTAGAGTCATATTTGTTTCTTCAGTGAGGTATTACTCCCAGGGAAAGATGGAGAGAACTTTGCCCCAGAAAATGATGTTCCTGTGAGTTCTCATCCCATTACCCACCAGCACTTCCACTCCTTGTGCACTAGAATGATCTGTTTTTGTCCTGTAGTGAAGCTGGTGCTGACCCGAGCCATGATGATCACAGCAGATATCCTGTCAGGATTTGGATTTCTCTTCCTTGTCCTGGGACTGGACTGCGTGAAATTCCTTCCTGATGAGCCACTCATCAAGCTGCGCATCTGCCTGGTGTCTGGAGTTATGTTGCTCATTGCAGGTACTCCCCTGCTCTGCCCCATCCTGCAGGACACCCTTCAGCAAATTGGGGAAGCTTTAAAGCCTTCTCTTATTTTGGGCAGAGGAGTTGGTGATCTTCTTGAGGGTAAGGAATGCAGGAAGGATCTTTATTTGCTTTATTTGTGCAATACAGCTTCCCCTGTTCACTGACTGCACCTAATAGCCCGTGGTTGGGTTCATCTGCTTTTGTTTGATATGCTGACCTGGTGACTTCTAAAGTACATCAAATTGTTTTTGTGTCGACTCACTTCCATTTACTGCTGTTTTACTGTGGAGAAGTCAAGTGCTCATAACACAAAGAGGCCTAATTGTTGAAGGACTAGAAATGCCCCAGCATCCTGATTTGGTTGCTGGCTCTGCCACAGATCGTGTGACCTTGGGCAAGCCATTTAGCCTGAAATCTCTGCAGCCAATCTCTAATAAAAGGATAATAACACATCTGTCCCTCCTAGGTGATAAATACCCAATTGAATGAGGTGCTTTGCTGTTACAGCCAGTGGGAAAATTTTAAATGCAAAAATAAATAGACTGCCGACTAGATACGAAGTAATTTAATTTGACTTTATGGCAATATTGAGCACCTACCTCTGCTTCAACACAAGCTTCACTACCAGGAGCACATGTAAAGTGCTTTGAAAGGTTCTTTTAAACATTCTCCCAAAGTTTGTCTGAAAAACTCCATCAAAGTTGTAAAAGTCAAAACAGATTATAAAATTAAATTCCTGAAGTAACTTCACAATAAGTTGATAAATGAGCTGAGAATGGAGGAGGTTTCTGCCTTTTAATGCAGAAACCTGAGTGCTTCCAACCGGCACTGATGGTGTCTGTGAGTGCCAAGCCACAAGGTACAGCCTCTGCCTGACAGCCCTCCAGCTGAGTTCAGTAGGGTAGGAACCAGGGTGAATCCACCAGAGTGACCAGGCTGAGACAGAACAGGGGCCAAAACCTGTCCATCCTAAAGTCTGACCCAGCAGACAAAACTCTATAGCTCCAGATTTTATATCGGTGATCTCCTCGTGGTTCATCTGGGAGTTCTGTGTGGCACCTCTCCCCTGTCCTGCAGGTCTCCCAGGCATTACCGGCTCGGTGTGGTACGCTGTTGATGTCTACGTGGAGCGCTCCTCTCTGGTCTTCCACAACGTGTTTCTGGGCATTCAGTACAAGTTTGGCTGGTCCTGCTGGCTCGGCATGGCGGGGTCACTTGGTTGTTTCTTATCTGGGTCCCTACTCACCTGCTGCGTGTATCTATTCAGAGGTGAGGAACCGTGGCAGGGCTGAAACACAGTTCAGAGATAAAGCCATTGCTCGGGGCCTGCTAGAGGCACACTGGGTGGGGAAAGTCCTTTGGGGACATTCTTCAGGATGGTTTTTCATCCCCAGTAGCAATATCGTCAGCTGCAAAATGGGAATAGTGTTATTTCTGCTGCTCTAGACAGCACATCAAGGTGGTGAGGTGGGAGCTGAGGTCTAAGTGTAACACAAAATGTGTTATTATGTCATATCTTGGAGTGCTATTACTCTGTATTTCAAGGCTTTGCAGTTGAAAGTCACCAAGCACTCATTAGCAGATCCTATTTCTTTCCCTATGCCTCACAGAGACCAGCTCTGGAAGACTCCAGTCTGCCTACTTCTTGAGGAAAGGCTATTCCTCTGCTGGGACAATCGTAACAAATGTGCATTTGCCATCCTCTCAAACAGCTACTGCCAAAATGTATGCAGTGGACACAAGAGTGTGAAGAGGAGGTGAGTGGTCCAGAAAGAGCTCTACTTCTGTTTGTAGTGGACTGTGGAGAGACCCAAGCTGCTGTAAATCTGTGATGCACATGTAAAGTTAAATTTCAAGGATATGCTGTGTGCTACAATGTTTGTATTATGAGAGCTTAAAAAAAAAAACCTCCTTTTTTTGCAGAAGGTGGTGTCCAAGAAATTCTTGGTTTAGGGATTCCTGCTGCCTTGTGTGCTGAGGCTGCTTGGATAACCGTGGACTGAAATAGCCAACACAAACTCTTTCAGCATTTGTCTCAACGCTATCAGCACAAGTGACATAAATCAACTGCTCCTGGATCAGACCCCCATGTCTAGTATGAAGATCTCCAAACTGTAAGATGGATCTGTTCCATGTCTGGCAATGTGTTGACAGAACATACAAAGCAAAAAATACTGGCAAAGAGAGGGACTGATTGTCTGGCCAACATCTGGACCCTGTGCACCCAGCATGGGGGTCTGCTTCTCTGGAAGGCAGCTGGAGAGTTCAGTGGAAAATGAAGAGCCATGTTAAATACTTGGCCCTCTTTTTGGCCCATCAACCTCTGCACTGACGAAATGGTGCAAATTCAGGTGAACTCTTCCCTGCAAAATACAGTCCTTCTCAGAAAGTGTTAAAATGTACATTACAGATGTTCTAGACTCACTGAGATCTGGAAATTGCCAGCTTCTTTCTGCTTAGTAATAATTTTGCCTGGACAAAGTGAGTGAAGATCCAAGATATAATCTTGTGCATGACAATATGTCTATACCCGCTAGAAACCAGGATAAACAGTAATAAAATCTATTATCCCTTTCTATCAAAAGACATTTATATCCAGTTCAGGATTGCTATCCACCTGCTGCAATCCAAGGAGCATAGGCTGGGTGAGGCTACAGCATCAGCCATGTCTTCTCTAAGGTGGGTGAAAAACACTCAGTGTGGTTTAACATGTTCCCTAAGAATGCATGTAAAAGTTCTTCCATGCTTTTGAAGGAAATAGAACCTGAGACATGGCTTTCTGTGTCTTTGGTAGGAACTGCCCAAATCCAGTCCTTTCTAGCATGGTCACCACATCATGTGATCATGGATCTCAGCACAGAGATAATACTTGTTCAGGAGGAGTGGAGAAACAACAGTGGGATCTCAGCAGGGTGTGCACACCCATGGGTACTGAGGCTTCAGCAGAAGCAGACTTCTTCTACTGACCACTTGGTAGGGAGAATGGATGGAGAAATTCTCTTTGACCCCCACAGACAATATGAAGTGAAGCTTTGTGTTATGAGGACCAGAAGAAGATGGGATGGCTGTGGATGGAGTGGGCTGTGTCCCAAAGGGTACCTCTGATAGGCCTTGCAGTGGCATGAAGGGCCAAGTCCACTCACAGATTGTCCTAGAAGCAGCATCTTGAGCAACAGCACAGAACTGACCAGCAAGGGTGAAAACATAACCCAGTCCTGATACAGCTGCTAATCAAATAACACTCAGACCCTGGGACAGATGGAACAACAGCAGGTCCATATTGCTTTGCTACAGGCTCAGCCTCCTTCATGAGCCTCAGAACGTGAGGCTCAGAAGATCTCAGCAAGGGCCCTTGCAGCAGAACTGAGGGAAAGGAGGCTTTGTGCCTGCAGAGTTCATGCTGCTTTTGTTGGCAGACATTTATGTTAGCCAAACAGAGCAACTTATTGCCAACAGATGAGCTGTATTGAACAGATGCAAACACAGTAGGAGAAGTGACGGAGGCTTTTTCACAAAGTCCTGAGAGATGAGGAGAACAAGAGTTATGAGTGATGTGATGAATTTGTGGATTACGCTGAGAATGTACAAAGAGATCTGGAGGTGATAAGAATTTCTGCCTGTTATTCCAGGAAGCTCCATCCAGAACCTTTGATTATTATTTTATTTTTTCACTTTTCCAGTGCCATCAGAAACGTATTTACTGGGGGCTTTTGGGGTAGAAGAGCTGGATCTGGTATGCCATGCCAGGAAAGGGAAACTTTGGGGCTATTTGTGGATCTGGTTGCTGGACTGTTGCCTCTGCTCTCCTGATCCTTCAGGGACACACTGGGAAGGAGAGGGAGGATGAATGCAGGGCAGAGGCAGAACATAGCTCTGATGCCCTCATCCCTGCTCTGATGCCTTCATGCTTGCTCTGCTTTCATTGCTTCTCCTCCCCAGGGAGGCTAAGGCTGCCTCAGTGTCCTTGAGGGCCCTGACGCTGTGGGCCACCCCAGCATGAGTCACCCAGCACAGAGACGCTCCTCGGGAGGAGATACTGAGCAAAGACATCATCACTTGGACCAAAATTCTGAATCAAATCCTTCCCAGACTATGCAGCCAGGGCGTTAGCCCTCACCACTAACACTCAGGGCCACGCGCCAGCCTCTTGTTGCTTTTTTTCCTATAGCTCTTTCTGAGGCAAGAAGATTTATTTCTTGTTTAGCAAAGGAGAAATAGTCTGGAATTGCCTGCTAATGTGGGTGTAATTGCAGACCAGAGACTATTGATTTTTCCTGTTGTTTTTCACCTGTAAGCTGTAGTTGAGGAGACTTCTGGGCTTTTGTCCCAATGGTCTTCAGCTGGTGGGAAGTGTTTTGAAACTTGCAGGGTGTGGGTCACACCAAGAGGTGGCTCAGTGGACACTTTGGGATGAAACGTGTATGTCCTGGTCAGGGATCAATATAGAGGACTGGTTTCATTAGTCCTTCTGGTCCGCTGCTTCTCTCGGGAATACACAAATAAGGTACACACATATCCCTAATACTACCTTAACTCAGGATACATCATCCTTAAATATACTTGTATATTGCAAAGAATGTTGCATAGACACTTGTGAGGCTTTTTCTTCTTCGGTATTTATGTAGAGTTAGGGTTACTTCTTTAACTGTGCTCCTGTTCTAGCCACACTCTAGGATAACCTTTGAGGGTGGATCTCCTGCACAAAAGGACCAGGAAAAGATTACAGCAAGCCTTAGGTTTGCTGAGTTAATGTTTTGTAACAACCAGTCCGATGCTGCATTGCTTCATCATTCAGATCCTGCTGACAGTCTATCTGGTGTTTTGATCAGTTGTTAATATTTAGTTGTTAATTCTCTGTTTGATTTAATTCTGACTCTGACTTCACTCCCCATTATCTCACTACCATGCCACAAGGCAGATCTGTTTTAGTTTGGTTGTTTATTCATTAACAAGAAACCTCCCAGAGAATACATAGGATTTATTTTTTTCTTTCAAAATCACAACCAGTCTCTAAGGTTAAAGACATTGAAGGTGAGCTCAGATATTAAAGGTATTTCCATAATACCTACCTACATTCCATTCAGCAGCAGCTCACTTGATAGGACAATAAACTGACTTTGCCTTCCTCATGGCCACTGATGGCTCACCAAGGCTCTTTGCTCAGCTGCAATTTCCAGCTGAGGTCCAGTATTTAATCCTTTAGTTTAGCTTTCTCCAGATTTTCACTAACTTCCAAGGGATATTTTTCTATGTTTGGGCATCTCAGTTGTGTCATTTCATTTCCCAGCGTAAGGGAGAGCCAGGGGCTTAGCTGAGAGCTGAGACTGTCAGGTTCCCTCTCTGATGTACCTGCTCTGTGGCATCAACCTGAGGCTCCCTTTTGCCCTCTCTACTGACAGCTCGATGCAGCCTGCCAGGCCTCTGGCTGGTTGCAGGTTATGGAAAATAGCAGTATCATGTAGGTAAGCTCTTTGTTAAGTTGATTTCTTGCCTTACAAATCAGTATTGATTTCCCATTTTTATATACACAAATAAGAGACAGAATAAAACAATGGCATCTGCAATGGCTGTCCTTTTCCGCATGTAAGATTTTGTCCTCTCACTACCTCAATCAGCCTTGTTCATAAAGGCTTTTAATAACTCTTAATTAGGACTCACTGTGACTTTGCAAACTAGCCTATATCCTACTGCAGCTGCATAATTTTTTTCCAAAATACAGATTTCCCTCCTTTTCACGCATATTGTAATGTGATTTTTGTGTGAATTTAGTAGATCTGAACAACCATTTTCAGTAGGTATTCTGAATATATATAATATATATGTATATATATAGTATATATATAATTCTGTTTTCCTTGCATATTGTAATATTTGTGAGATATAATAAATGCATTTGGTTTTGAGCATTGTGTTTTTCTAGCCCCAGGTGTAAGTTTCATGCAGAAAGGTGCTTTTCCAGGTTACCTGCTCCGACTCCTGTGAGGCAAAGCGCTGCCCTCCTAGAAGGACACACAAAAGGCAGCAGCACAAACAGGGCCAGCCCTTGGGACAGTGGGGGGTGATTTTGGAGGTTGCCCAGACCTTTGCTGGTAGCTGCAGACTCTAGACCCTAGAGTGCACCTGCATCAGAGGCTCTTCAACAGCTGGCAGACTATCCCCAGCTTCATCACATCTACTTAAGAGTTATTTTATAAACTTTCAAAAAGAGAAAAATAAAATTCCACAAGAAAGCGAGGTTTTCTCTCTCAGCTGGGGCTGGACTCCCACAGATGCACTTCTGCGTCTGTTAAATATTGTGGCAAAGCGATTAATAACCAAAGTAGTCTTCCCATGCACTGTTACAGGGCGCAGAGGACAATTTTCTCTCGGTAGCTCTTGGACCCCTGCTGTAAGATGCCTTTGAGCGAGAGAGAGAAAGAGCCAGACTTGTGCCATCTAGTGACCCGAAGAGTGTGAGCATCTGTTCCCAGCCCCATCCTCTTCCTCCCTACACAAAAATCTTTAGCCCATAATTCAGATCCTTCAGGTCACACACACAAAAATAGCAGATTAATGAGCATTCTTATTATTTTCACATCTTCTATGTGCAAACCCTCCGGCAGCCCTGACCAGTCCTCTGTTATGACTCAGCTGCCTTTAGTTTTCCCCTATTTTACCTGGGAGCGAGTTTATGATTTTATTATTCAGTTCTTGACGTGTGAGGTGAAAGTCCAGCCATGTGTCTCAATGTGTTCCCTTTGTCTTTTTCTTCCAGATGGTCACCAAGCAATTAACTGCTCTGCACTGCTCCCATTTCCTCCTCTCATAGCTTACCAACAAGTTTACCCACAAATACATCCTCCAATGTTTTCTGGGTTTTTCTAGAGCAGTTTGCCTTTCTTCTCAAAGTCAGCAGGAAGGGTGGCAGCCAGAGGGTCACACCAGAACAGGTGCTTTTCCAAAGTGGACCCTATTCCTAAGGTGAGGCATTATAAAGAAATGGCTCATCATTCCTTATAACTTTGGAAACGTCAGCCAAACTACATTAACTGCCTTCATTGAGGGTTGAGTGCTTACAAAAGCAGAAGATACCGGGCAAAATGTCTGCTTTTGTAAGAATGGGAGCACAGGTCTGGAGAAACCTTATCTATTCTCCCGGAGCACCTGGGAGTAAGGGAGCAGGCTGGGAGAAGCAGCTTTTGGGGGCAACATGGGTTGGTGAGCCTGTCCCAAATAAATTTGCAGAAAGAAGAAACCTATTTTTTTCTCTATTTTTTGTGATTAGAAAGCCAAGGACCAGGGCAGTGTCCACTGAGCCCCTTCTCAGGATACTCTCCTTCCCCATCTCAAGCCATCACCAAGATCAGTTTATGCCCCTCCAAGCAACCCTACACGAACTCTTGTTGCAGATTGGTCCTGGTCTTCTGCAGTTTTCTGAAGTGTCCAGGAATCCTGATCAGTTGTTCAAGTACCACAGCACACATTCCGCCGCACTAGTGACTCCAGCTGGAGCCTCAGTTTGTGACACCAGTAGCTTTCTTTGCCATAAGCTGCTTGACACAATTTTGATGGAATGATCTTATTCCTTTAGTGAATAATTAAATCACCCCAAACACGAAGCTGAATGCACTTGAATGCACAGTCTAGCATGATAAGACAAACCTGTTTCCCAGGATTGTTTCTGCGAGAGCAGCAGCCACCTGGGTGTGTTGCCAAAAGCCTCGCTTGCCCTCTGTTGGGTGTCTGAGGAAGGATGCGGAGAGATGGAGGCACTGAAACCAGGGCAGTCCTTGCTTGTTAGCCTCTCAGGCCATCTGATTAGAAGGTGACATTCAATGAAATTAAAGACAGCAATTTACTCAGAGCCAAGCGATTAATAAGCAGGAGACGGTAATGTTTTATGCAGAATAGAATGCAGACAACCTGTGGAGTTCACTTCCACGAAGGGGTCACTGAAGCAAACACAGTGTGTAGGTGGGAAGGAAGTGATGGCTGATTTAATGCCCGCTAGCAGGCTACGCAACCTGAAGTGACAAACATAATCAAATCTTGTGCTTCAGGGCATAAATTGAAGGGGTTGAGTAGTGGAAGCAGTTATGTATATAAAAGGTCTAATCCTGAGAGATGCTGATTACCTGCAATTCTTACCCGGTTCAGCCAGTGAAAGGACACTCAGGAATTGCTTGACTTCTCCAATGGCTGAGTCTGTACTTGCTAATTTTCTTTATTAATAAACCCTGTAATATTTTAGCCTGCTGGCACAAACATTCATTTTGCTACAGTAACATTTATTTCTTTTCACACAAGAGTCAAACATTAAAGCTGCTTCTAAAATAAGATTTTATGGAGACAATTTGCAGTGGTGCTGGCAAAGAATTTGTCTCTCAAAATACGCTATAATTCTTTATCTAGTGAAGGTACTTATGCAGCCTCATTATAAAAATCTGCAAGCACTTCATAACCTTTAGTGGATTTATCTTCCCAGTTTCTTTCCTGAACAGGGGAACAGGCACTCACCCCACTCTACAGGTGGGGAGCTGCTCACGAGGCAGGCTGTGGGCTTCCATTTATCTTTAGGGGTACCTAAGATGAACTCAGCTTCTCACTTTGACTGTGAGCTTGTGGCTCCATGGGCGTGCAGTGCACGGTACCAGGTGTGACATTTACCTTCTGCACCGAGAAGTCTAACTGCAGCCCCCAGCCCTTGCCACTGAGAGATCAAAGGTACAGAGGTCGGGACGTTGGATCCAGCCTTCAGTGACCTGCCCATGACAAACAAAGGAAATGTTTGCTTTCCTCTGGAATCTTGCTAGGGGGGAAATTCAAGATCTTTCCTCAGTATTTTGAGAATTAGGCAGGCTAATACTTCCCAGCAATGGCTTAGATAGAGCTGTCCCTACTTGAATATAAGGCGGTCTGGATGGCTTCTTGAAGTCTCTTTCTATCTTGTCTGTAGTGGTCACCTCAAAGAAAATTATGTTCTTTAGCCTGATAAATTTCTGCAGCTAAGTACCAGACATCTAACCCCATAATTTACATCTGTGGGGAACTGCTGTGTAGGTCCTGGGCAATTCAAAGCCCTTAGGCCTGTAGTGCTAGGTCAAGAGTAGCTGGGGATATTCGCCATGGAATTAAGAACAGCTCAAATGAGCAAACTCCCTTTTTTGGTGCTCTCTAGCCAGGTCCTGCTGCTGCTGCTTCCCCCATAATCCCCATTTCTTGCTTTCCCTTTCCTGGCCATAGATTTGCTGCCTTTTGCATAAGACAAATCTGATATGCCATGCTAAATATTTTAAATGTGGCAAATGATCCTTCATGGCAGAGTGGCATGATTGCATTGCAATGTATCAGAACAACATGACTTTGCCAGAGGGTGTTTGTTGGCACCGTACTGAGTGAAGGAAGCAGCCCAAGTCTGAGAAGTAACTATCAAGCCATTTGTCAACATTCGGTCCTAGAGCACGTGGGGTTTCACTAGCTTGAGCAGATTTAGAGAGAGAAATCTGGAGGCTGAGCCAGAAACACCGAATACAGACAGGCCTTTGAGGGAGCTTCTCAAAATTCAGAGCCCTATCAAAATGTCAAACTGAGCTCCTGTGACAGATTCAACACATGCTTTTGGCATTTATTCTGTTGCATTTTGTCTCCCCTTTTAGGTTCAGATGAAATATATGCTGCTTTTCAGTCTCTTAGCCAAACTGTGGAAAGGGCTGATTTGATCTCACATGACTGTAGCATAACAGAATATCTCTGATAAACCAAATGGAATCACAGAAAGTCAACACATGGTGTCTAGAGCTTGTTTTCCTTCATAATATCCTCATAGGATGGAGGCAACTCGGTTTCCCCAAGGCTGAACTGTGGGGCAGGAGAAGACGACGTCTCTGCAGTCATACAGGGGCTCGGAGATCCAGAGAACGGGCACTGAGGTGCTTCACTCGCTGGGGAGAAAGAAAAGCCATAACTGTACAGCAGACAGGTGTGAAGAGCGGGGGTGAGAGGAGTGAGCCTGGGAGGAGATGCCAAACTACTTGGAAACAAGAAAGGCATGGATGTAATTTTTGAAGCATGGCATCACAGCCTCTCAGATGAACTCCTGATACAAGATGTGAGAACAGAGGAATTTGGGTGGGTTTGGGGTGGATCCTCCCTGTGGAGACACTGTTCATGACCACCCAGAAAACAGGCAATACCTTCCCTGGGAAAGGCTTAGTCTAATGACAGAATTAGCTTTATTCTTCTTGGAGTGACTGTTGTGTGGCCTAGCTCGCTGTTGGTAATATTCCAGGTCAGTGCTGGGTGCTACACATAGTCATTATAGCCCAGTTCTCCAAAATCTGGGTGCTCCTAGGAGAATGTCGAGAGTGGCTACTGCAATGAACAGCCAAGACAATGTTTTTGACAGATGCCAGGGTGTATCAGCCAGTAGAGCTTCCTGCTGGGGTGTCTCAAGTACCTCACTTGCCTGAGTGAGAAATAACAAGTCAAGTTTTGGAAAGGGCTGTCTGACCCCAGGTGGTGCCTGTGCCTGCAGTGTCCAGCTTCTGAGTGCCCTGGCACTGAGGAGAAGGTCCCCCACACCTTCAGAGTTAGCATGGCCAAGCCCTGAGTAGGCACACCTGGGACACACAGATACTCAGGAACAGCATCGAGTTCAGCTGAAGGTTGTCCTGGGAAAAAGTGGATGTGGCTTATAAAGGTCTCCAGTCTGAACATCCCCCCAAGATTCCTGACCTGGGCATCCCAATGTTCAACACAGACACAGCACCTGGTTGCAACCCAGCTCCTATCTGAGCCCTGTTGTCTGCTGCTGGGCTATAAATGGGCCATGGAAGATCTACCAGAACCTTGCAGCAGATAGAGATAGGACTAACCGCAAAAGGCATCGGAGCTGCTGAGCGCGAAGACAGCCAAGGTGCGTTGGTGGGGGAGGCAGCTCCGCCATTTCAGCCAGCATTGCAGGCAGCAGCAGATCCCACAGGACAGGAGCAAGGCCAAGAAAAACAACATCAGGAACCTGAGGCAGAGGCAGCAGGAGAGAAACAGTACCATCACCATCTGCAGGCAGCACCGACAGATGGCTGCATGTCTTCAAATTAACATATTCATTAACATCTTTTGCAAATAGCCGTTAAATGTTGCGGTTTCCCTATCAGTGTACTGGACATGATCAAAGTCCCCGGAAACCAATGTCTCAGCATTGAGTGCTGGCTGGAAACAAACATTTCTCCCCAAAATCATTCATCGGTTTTGTCCAGCTCAGTTGTCAGCACACAGTGAGGAGGATATGGATAAATGATTCCCATTAGTCAGTAAAGACAGAACACAGGGACATCCCAGGAGCAATGCTCTCTAGCTATCAGTCTCTCTTAATGCCTTTCTCTATATATATCCATCAAAGAATATTATTTGTCAGCTTTTCCCTCTAAAACAGATCTGAAACTTACCACACATACCAGCTGCTATAGTTTTCATCACTCCCCGTGATGCACCTAACAAGGGAAAAACAAAAAGAACTTTCAGTGCAGCGTGAGGGGACCGTACAGTCTCCAATGCATGTCTACAGCACAAAGAAAAGCATCATGGATAAATAGAGAATAGAGTTTCGTCCACCAAGGGAACCCTATTAAAAGCTTCTCTATGTAGATGGGAGCAGATGCAGATAACGTACGAAGCAGAGTGCAACCGGTTTGCCTTTCAACACTGGCATCCACCACTATCATTTTTGCTGAAAACCCAAGGGGTTGCCAGCCTTCCTTTCCTCTTTTGGAACAAAAACTAAATGGCCCTTTCCTGGAAGCCCTCATTACTCTGCAGTGCCATTGTGCTGGCCAGAAGCACAGCATCCCCAAAAGAGCCCAGGGTGGGAGCAGCCACAGGTGAGAAAACAGAGAGCCACACTCACCTCTTGCCAAGCTCACAGTCCGACCCAGAGTCTGCTAACTGAAAACACACATGTCAATCAGAGAGGGCAGATATGTGTTGCTTTTTTAAACCAGCAGAACTACTGATCTTGGAGTGGGAAGTCAGGAAAAGCCACACAGGTGCTGGCTCCTCCAGGGATGAAAACGAGCCCTATCCCCAGAGACCACAGAGCCTCTGCATGTCTCTGGTCTGAGCCAGCCCATATCAAAACCAGCAGACAACCTCACAGAGAACTCAAAAATTCAATAGTTTGCAGATGAAAGCTAGGACAAGGGGGAAGTATTTCTTCTGATATGAAAGAGGGAAGGACAAGAGCAGGGAGACACGAGCAGGTGTCAGAGACCTGTTCACAGAACTGGGCTTTGCTGTTCAGAAATGTCAGCTGAAAATGTCCTGTGACCAAATTCTTGGTCTGTAGCTGATTTTCGAGTAGCTAATTGTGAATGTAGCTGTAACCTGGAGTTGTTTTGACAAGATGTGTGCTCTACCCAGCATTTTCCTGTTTTCAGATACTGGTGGTGCATCACTCCCGGAGTCAGGTTTCAGGTATTGCAAATATGTGAACCTGAAACTTGTTTTTCAGGTGTATTTTCTACTCTCCACTAAAGTAAGTTTATTTTTGCAAGCCTTGTTGATTTTAGGCTCAGTTTCAAATTATCTGGGCAAACAATAACTGGAGTGGTTCTTTGGTATGATTGAATCAAATCCAATACAATTTTTGGCTGATTCGCATTAGGTGTGTAAAAATACTTGTCCAAATTTGCTACGAAAACCTTCAGATCAGGCATAGAATTGCAATAATACTGGGAAGCAGAATGAGAAAGATGGAAGAATTTATTTCTTGGAGAGAACTATAAGAATGCAATTTGTAAATCACTATTTTACTTTGAGTTTCTTTCCGTGTATATCCGAACCACACAGAGATTTCTGTCTGTCTTTGAGACAAACTGGAAAGCTCTGTTCTGTATTAGAAATTTGTATCAAATATGTGATTTGAGAGATCTCATATTACAGCTCTAACAGGTCTTCTCTGTAAGGATTTTGTTGTGCAAAACTTGTGTCACTGTAAACAGCAAGAAATCACCTCACAAGTCCCTATAACGTGTCTGATCTTGTGCATGCACAGCCTTTTGGTCTTGAGATTTACCAGAAGTCTTTAGATATAATAAGTCTTTCATATAAAACATTATGAAATATCATGAGTGGCTGAAATCCAAAGGAGGAATAGAGAAAAAGACAGAAGTTTCAACTCTTCTGGACGTGTCCTTTTAAAATTGAGCTAATTTACCATGTCACACACAGACCCTGGTGCAGAATATTTTAATCTTTTTTTTGCACTTCAACTGATTATTAGAATAACAGGTCAAACCCGACAGCTGATTGCTGTGATTACATGTGCCCTGAGTATTCTTCATGACTGAATGACAACCTCTGGACTCTCTTTTATCATCCTTCAAACTATCTCAGCAGAGCTACCTTAGCATAGTTAAACTGCAGCAAAGTGCATCTGCTCTGAGGCAGTAATCTGTCAATGCAACCAAACACCCTCCCCATGCTGCTGAAGATCCAGGCTCTTCCATTTCAATATCCATAGACAGAATAAAGGATCAAGTCAGTTTTCTCTGCATTAATTGGAATTGTTGTGAATTGCCCCCAAATTCATCAGGTCCTCAAAACATTCTTCCCAAAAAAGTAAAAAGGGCTGATGATTAAATTCTATAAAATTTGAAATCTGACCCCCAACCAAATCCCTAAAATCAGCGTGGTCCCAGTGAAGCGTTTGGTTACCTGGAAGAAGTTTAAAACCAGAACTCCAGTTCCCGTGATCCATGAGGAGAAACACAAAGCTCCAGGTCTCCGCATCACTAGCAGGAGCAACGTGGAAAGACCTTTGTTTGCAGCAGTGTTTTACCCTCTGTAATTTGGAGCTTTTAAAACTTCTCTGCACGTTATGCCTTCTGCCAGAGAATACATTACCCAATGGCTTCCCACACTTTACAAATTGCCACTAGTCAAGGAATAAATTTGGGTTTGCATGGACACACTCAAATAGCTGCTAGAAGTTAAAGAAACACTAGTTTAAGGTCAGCACCTTGCAGTTGTTTCAGTATTTTCATAGCTGTTCACAAATTCCTGTTGCTGAACTTAGTTCTATATTAACCCACAGCTGTATTTAACAGGACCTGCTACAAATAAAGAATCACCGGAGACCATACTGTGAGGCCAGGCTTTCATTGCACGCTGCCTCAGCTGCAATTCTGGCATTGCAGAAAAAGCAGAGCTACCTCCAGCTGTCTCCTATGCACTGTGCCTGTCACGTTAAACGTACACCAAGGATGAAGGAAATTCTTCCCAGTCTGAGACAACCACCACCAACACCTGGACTGATGTTACGCAGCTCCCAGACATTGGATTGCTAGGAAAATGCATCCAAAACCCCACATATCCCCAACGGCACTCATAAGGAATACAAGACTTCATTGTACAATATAAGGAGGGTTTTGATGCTAATGGATACATGCAGATGGTGTAGTTAAACAGAGGTGGAGGATGGCTTGCACCATAGCTCTGATCACCACAGAACAACAACCCCGGTTTGTTCAGCAGTCCGTAATATGTTGTCCCTAAGGTTTACAGCCCGTGGCAGAAATGCACCATTAGCTACAGTTCTTCCAGATTTAACACAAAGGGTGTTGCCGTGAATATATTCAGCCATCACTCCTGAAGTTAAGCATTATGTTGTGATGCCATTACTTCAGTAATGATTGACAAAGCCAAGCTGCTCTTGAGATATACCTCTGTGGCTTTGCTTCAACTTAAAGGTCAAGAAGTCCAGCCAACTCTGATACACATACTCAACCCAGATTTGTTATTTATTGTTAAAGTTTTGCATAAACCCAGTCCAAACCCTGGTGTTTTCGAATGTTTACTTTCAGCTCACTGCTAATTAAAAGCAAGCCTCTGAAATGATGCCCTCTGAGAAAGCATCTTTCATAATGGTGTTAAGTGCTTGTGCTACACTGTATAAATGGTCTGAACACATTGGTGTCCCAGTTCAGACCAATTCTTTTCAATTTTATTCAAGAGTAAATTACCAAGCCAATTTGTTAGCTGTTTTCTTGAAAGAAAAAGCTCCTGCAGTATAAAAATGTGCACAGCCTTGCTGGGAACCTTGTAACTCTTACAATTTAAGGCTTCAAAGAGATCATCCATCAGTGAACTAACTTCAGATTTCTTCCTCTTGCAATTACTTCCCTCATGCCAGCACTCAGGGTACTTCCAATTTAGAGATACCAAATGGATCATCCCCAGTATTTTGGGGGGCAGGTACCACAATGAGCTCCTGGTACTGAAAAATGAGACATAGCATCAGTTCTGGGTCTATTTCTAGACGAAAGGGGAAAGAAATGAATTCTGCCACTGCTCAGCTTCCTGCCCTCGAGGCAAACTTTGAAGTTTTCTGCTGGTTGGTCCAATACAGAGGTTTCAAGTGGTAGTGGCAATTTGTGGAGCCTGTCTCTGTATTCTCAGTAATGATGATGAGAGGAGACTGAAGAGGGTCCACAAACAACCTTGTCTTTTGCTTAAAGGGTGATCCTGGTACTGCAAAGAGTTGTTACTTCAGCAGGAAAACTCTCCTCGCCTGTGGTCTGCCGAGTAGCTTGAATACATGAATGTCATAAAAAACCCCATCACTTGCTCTAATCCAGCCGGAACCTGACACCAAAAGCCCAGAGGAGCTCTGCACTGAAACCCATAGCAGGCTGTGACCCCTGCTGCCTGCTCCCTGCCTACTGTGACACTGCTGCCTTCGGGGTTTTGCAATACCAGGAGACTAATTTTCTGGGTAGCTCTGTGTCCAAGGGTTATCTCCAGTCTGAGGAATTTTTCAAGGCTTTTAGTCATTTCACCCATGAGGAGATATAAACACACCTATGTATATACATACATGAAGGGCAGTCCCTGCTTCCTCCTCCTCATCCACTTATGATTAAAAGTTTGATAGCTCTTTCTTCCTCAATCAATTATATCCACCCCATCAGTGGACTTAGGACATTGCTCTCTGATAGCTGTTAATTCATAGCCATTAGATTAAAAATCTGTTATTTCCTCATCACCTTATGTCGTTGCTAGGTGACAAATGCATCTCCCAGGCAGCAACAGGGACTACTGCAACTTACAGCAATTTATGAGTGTCCATTATCTCTTTGCTTAAAGCATTGGTCCTTTTGATGGGAGAAAGATGGGCAATTCTAAGATCATCCAGAGGGTGACTTTTAGAATTGCTACAGAAACCACCTCCACCAGATGCTGGCTCTTGCTGGGCTTCACATAAAACAATGCAAGACTGGGAGATAGGAGGAATTTGGGAGAAGCTTATTTAACTTGTTAAGTCTGGTGGGTTCAAGATTGTATTAGGGATCTGAATTTCAGGAACTGAGCTTATTCTTGTGTGTATGTCACTAGAAGCTGTGGTCTTTGCTTGCTTGAATGTCCTACAGTAATTTTCAGTCACACTTTTGGTTTGAGCGAAAATTTCAGGGAACACCCTGGGGACCTCTGGGTTTTAGTGAGAGTGGGAGGGGATTCACTGGCAAACAGGACCCCACACAGAGCCCCTGGCAACTCACAAGCACAGCTAACTGTTTAAACCTGCTTCAAGCTCTCAGCTGCCTTCAGAACAGTTGCTGGCTGCTGTGCATGACTTCTGGGAGAGCTTGCTAGAGTCTGAGCAGCCTCCCAGTACAGTCCAGAATGGAACTCTGAAAGACTTTTCCAGAAAGAAAGTAAAGAAGCAGAATGGCAGGAGGAAACATGAGACAGACACAGGAAAGGACGTGCAACAGGATGAAGGATGCACAAAAATGTGATGTGGGAAACAATGAAAAGCAGGGCAGCCCTGCTTTTTATTAAGGTCAACTGACAAGAGTTAATTAAGCAGATGTTGGCTTTTTTACATTGCAGTGTTTTTTGCATCAACAGCACAATCAATTTTTCCTCCAGCCTAAGTCTGCTGGGAGCTCTTCTCTCCCTACTCATCTTACCTACTCACCACAGCTGGCTCAGTCTTTGCTTTTGCAGCTGCATCCTCAGCGTCTGGGCTCAGCCAGACTGCAGTCATCCCTCCCAGCCCGTCCTGGGAAGACTCAGGACAGGTAAACTGAGTTTTGCTCAAGAACTGGATAGCAGGGAGAACACGGAGCATTGGCTTTCTACAACAGGAGAACTAAGTCAGCTTGTCTCTTCCTCACAAAATGAAAGCTTCAAGGAGCTACTTGCTCCCTACAAACACACAGAGATGAATAAATCCAGCACCAGGGAGAACTTTAATTTAAATAAGCTAATGGCCAGTGCTGGCATGGGAACAAACGAGAGCAAACTGGCCATGAGTAAATTGAGGCTGGAAACGTAAAGAAGGTTCACCCCATCCAGAGCAGCAAGGTTGTGCAGCAGCTTGTCTGTGGGAGGAGTGTGGGCACAAAACCAAATGGCTCCCGGCATGGAAGTCATTGAGCTCCCACAGGGGATGTAACCACTTCAACAGGACTTGCTAACCCAGAGGGTCCTTTCCCATCCCATGGACACTACCCCAGTTGGTCCTTGGACAATCAAACGTAACCACATGTACAGGAATCAGCCAAGACAGCCCCAGGCCTGCACAAGGGAGGAAGGATGAACTCTTTAAAACAAACCTTGGTAGAGCTGGCACGGCCTGTTGTCTTTCAAAAGGATTATAACTATTTGCTGCTCACTGATGAATACCGCCCTTTGTGAGCCTGTGCGGGGGACGTGCTGCACAGGGGGAAGGAAAGACTCCGGGCGCTGATTTAAATGAGTGCAAACAAGGATGACATTGTTCTGCTGCATCCTCCCCAGGAGCAAGTCTTTGCAGGTCACCCCCTGATCTGAGACAACTGCAGCTACCTCTGTTGTTTTGGATGGTCCAGAGAGCCCTTTTGTCTATCTTGGTGTATCAGTAGAGAAAATCCAGCAGCGAATGGGATCAACAAAGCCTTTTGCTTGGCAGAAAGCTAAAGGAAAAGGAATGTCCTTTCAGGTTAGTTATTTGTAAAAGGGATTTCTCATATATATATATATGTATGTGTGTGCATAACCCAGACTGAGAACTACAGAAAACTGTCTTCAATACAGAGGCACTCATGAAGGCCTAAAACCCTTAAGTCATACATTCATGGGATATCAAAACTTGAAAACTATTTAAAGTATAAAGTACACTGAATTGTTGTGAGAAACTGCTATGAATTGTTCAAATACCCCTGTTCCAGCCCTCCAATGAACATCTGAAACAGAACAACAACTAAAATACTGGGCACACATGACACTATTTAGGCATGAGTTTTCTTGCTCTGGAATTCACAGCGGGAAAAAACTTTGAAAAGTGCACCTTTCCAGCAAGCATCTTGAGTCTGGTAGTGATTCTCCTCTCAAAAATACAAACCAGTAAGCAACGTTTTACAGACTGTTGTGTCACGGTGGGTCAATGAGAAGCTGAAAGAATTTAGAGAAGTGGTTTAGGTTCCCTGCCCCAAGTTCAGTTTTGTTTTGAGAACTTAAAAAAAAGTGCCAAAATAATAGGATTTGTGCTAAATCTAGCAGTTGTTTGGTTTTATGGGAGAATTTAGAGCTTAGAATTACATTTTAACATCTACTGCATCTGATGAATAAATGCTAGTTTGGCTTCTCTTATTTCTGGCTTGGACATTAGGACTTGAGATAATTCCCAGCTCTGTCACTGATTTCCCACATAGCCATGAATTCTGTGTATTACAGCCAACCTGGAAAAAGGGTGTAAGAGACCTTTTATCGCACAAGCCCTCCAGATCGGCGCTGTACCTCCCACGGAGCATGTCAGAAGTCAGTTCAAAGGGCTGGATAACCCTCCAGACTTGAAGAACAGAAAGGCAGAAATAAGGATAAATGTGAGAAAATTAAAAGCAGCTTGAATAAAGAGAAAGATGAAACATTCCAGAAATACTGTCAAAGTAATCACAAGAAGAAATTTTCCCCTTTGGTTTTTCAATGTGAAATTGAAGCTGATTACAGCTACTTGAGTTCTGAAGTCTGCTGCTGGTTCTTCACGCTCAAACAGGTCCTCTTACTTTTAATCAGTTAAAATTGTATTTTAATTATTAGAAATTATATTTGGGGGTTAATTCTTTTTCTAAATTTCCCTTCTTTTTTTTTTTGTTACTCTGTTGCCAGGAGCTAAGAAATTACAGTTAAAAAATTAAATGTCTTTTGTATTTTAATCCCTGTAATTTACTTAGCTGCTGGATGTAAAAAGACAAAAGGAGAATAAATTGCTTGAAAGTAGAAAGAGGCTTCATTTTCCCCTGCCTTTGAGTTACTGATATCACATTGGACACCACATGGGAGGTTTTGGCTGAGAAATTAGCATGAGAATATCTGGCACATCCTGAAACACATTTTCAAGTCAATTTTCCAGGCAGAACCACTTAGCAATGAATGCTGAAATACATTATGCTGCTGGTCATTATCAGCTGGTACATGCACTACTTAGCCAAGAAACCCCCGTAGTCTGGGGGTTAGCTCTGCAAGAGGGGCCATATGGGCATAGGGACATATACATGCCTCTCGGTGCCTCCCGCAGCACCCAGACCTCAGACACCGAAGTCCCCACGTGCTGTGTCCTTAATGAATACAATTGCTGGCATTTCACCCTAAAGCTTCTCTAGATTTTCCAAGTACCTAGTGACTGCTGCCACAGTTGATTGCTTAAGATCTTACTTTGCATCTTGAACTTGTGCCAGTTGTCATGGGCTTATTTTGAATTGTTGGGGGTCTCAGGTGCAACCTGTCCCCAAGCACCCCCAGCCCACCTGAGGTCCAGACAGGAAAGAGAAGTGATTTCAGTCCCTTATTTCTTACAGACAGAGTCAGCCCAGGACAGGCTGCAGCTAAATGCCTGTACATCCAGAATTAGGGAGGGTTCACATCAGTGCTTATGCATTCAAGAAACACAGTAACAGTGGGCTGCTCTCTAACGTTCCTCTTGTGACAGGTAAAAATTCAAACGCTCTGCCTGGGAACATGATGATTTGATACTTAGTGTGAGATGCTGTGTACCCACCTGCATTGTGCTCCCCGAACATACTGCAGCAGTGTAGGTCAGATCAGGGCATGGAAGAGATGATGAAGCTCCTCTGGGTTTGCTCCCATTCTACATCAGCCTCCAGAGTCCTACAGCACAGCCAGGCTGCTCTCTGGCCACCCTGCTCAGCTCCTCTCCACACTGATGCCAGCGTGAGAAGTGTTGTCTAGAAGACCAGACGGTGAGTTCGCATCTTCTACCCTGCTCTCCAAGAGTTTGCTGCCTGTATAAATGGCCACAGAGAGATGGGGGATTCTTCCAGGGCAGATAGAGATTGCAAATAAGACCACGCAAGAGGTATGCTTAGCATAGTCCTTGCTCAACTTGCAAATCCCCAACCAGCATTACCATTTTACTTAATTTCCCAATTTTATATCTTGCTCTACTAATACATCTGAAGAACATAGTCCTGTTTTTAAATTCAACACATTAAAACAGCCAGTCTCTGCATACTTCTTTCTTTCAACCTGTCCCTTAAAACTCACCCTTTGATTTCCCCACTGATTCCTGCTTCTGCTCCCTCATTTTTCCCTCTGGCCAAGCAGCATCTTCCTAGCAATATGAATCTTCCCAAGCTCATCTCCCATTCAGATATCCCTCCCTAGAGATCTAGCTCAAATTCACCAGAAAGCCTTAGCTTGCCCTGAAGCAGGTTTTTATAATCCCCCATCTCCCACAGGACTTTGCAGCTCTGGAAGAAAAAGGTGCAAACAGTCAGAGCTGTCTTTAAATCAGGTGAGGGTGATTGCACAAGGTCTATTCTATAGGAGGGGAAAATAATGTCTCCGCTGCCTTTACATCAATTACAATCTCTCTCTTCTAGAATAAGCAAACTCCAATTGGCTACTTTTGTAAAATCCTTCCTTGTATTTACATTTGGTTTAATAGCACTTAGATGTGCTAGGGGCTGTATAAATGTAAGAATTCTTATACATGTGACAGTCTGGATGTCAGAGAAGTGGCATTCTTCTCAGTTCCACCTGGACAGCAATCAGCATTAGCTATGAATCTATTTTTCATATCTCCTCATTCTTATAAGGTAATATTCCTGTACTACCTGTCCCCAGGTCTCTCCAGTGTTCTACAGACATTGATTAGCCCCAATCCTATGGGAGAAGAAGAAAATCATTAGCTTACATTGCCTCTAGCGATGGTTCGGCACAGTGTTTTAGTGACTGAATCGTCTTCCAGGAACTTGATAGTAGCTCTGGAGCTGGAAACCAGGAGCACTGATGTTGAGCCGCATTATGTTATCATAACTTGCATGCCTACAAGGTATGTTTGGGGAAGGCTTTCTAGAGGAACATCCTTGGAGCTCCAGAGCAACACCAGTATGAACACTGAAAGTCACACCTCAGACCCCCACCTCATCTCCTGTGCACAGACCTCGTCTTCCTTGAGGTTCTCATTCATGCTCCCATGTTCTCCTTACTCATGTGAGCTCTGGTGTCAGGGAGAGAAGTAATTTGCCTGATCCTGCAAGACACAGAGTTCCTGCTGCCTGCAGCAGGGGGAATGGGTCATCCTCAGGGTGAAACCCAGGCAGTCTGCTCCTGGATGTTGTAGCAGGGACCCAACACTGCACTGGCTACAGCCAGTGTGAGCAAAGTGAGCCCTGAATGGAGCACAACCATCTGTAAATTTACTATTTTTTCTCAAATGCTAATTAGTTATTTACATAAAACTTTGGAACATTTTAATTAGTTTCGTTAATTTAGAATTCACAGAAAGAGAGCTATAAAAGTCTATTATATGGGACGCTTATTCAAATGAAGCTTGAAATGGCACATAGTGATGCACTCACAAATCTCCTGCCAACACAGTGCGAAAAAAGAGAGGGTGGCCAGGCTTTGAGTTAGGCAGCAGGGAGGCTGGCATTCCTCCTGGACTGGGTAAAGCTGAGAAGCTGGTCCTGATTAGGAATATGGTCTTTTCCCACTTGAGGTCTCAGCTTGATAGCCCCAGACTCATATTGTCCCAACATCATTGTATTTAATGAGTCCGCTTCCTCAGAGGAGCAGTAACACTTTCTTTTCTACTGGTCAGCTATTTTTCCTAAACGTGTAGGAAGGCATTGTTGTGTTTGAGATGATTTGAGATGATTCAAACCAGTCCAAAAATGGACAGCAGTTTGTGGAACTACAGGAATGAGACAGATGGACATCAGTTCATTGGTCATATGATCACACTGCCCTGTTGCTTTAGGAGATTTGGTGACAAAAACAAATGCACCTGTAGTATAGACATGTCAGATTAGTATAGACACGTCAGATGAACTTCAAGCTCCCCTTGGACTGCTTGACAAATCTTTCCCATTCAGTTCAAGCACACAAGGGTCACCACAAGGCAGCAGACTTTTCTCTTGCTCTGTGCAGGTTGTGAAGACAACCATCTACCCGCCCAGACATCATTTGCCTGCCATCATGCCTGTGGTTACCTCCTGCACTGGCAATAAAGGCAAAGCGTGCTGGTCCTGCCACAGCCGGACCTTTATTCTCAAGGCAGGTAGACAAGCACTTTTTTCATTAAGTTCTTCCTTTCCCTGGCACCAAATTAAATTAAAGCAAAGCTGCCTGTATGTGGCTAGACTGATCACTCTGTAAATCCATGTGTCTCAAGTTGTTACAGAATCTAAATTACACCATCACCATTAATCCCAAGATATAGAAATGTCCAAGAAGCTATATAAAATAAGAGACACTCTGCCCTAAGATTTAATCTGTCAGGGAAATTGTTTTCTGTATAAAACACAGCACATGTTACCTCTTGAGGTTAAAGACTTGATTTGATAAATCTGGGATTCCACCAAGTATACTTTTTACTTGGAAACCCTCTTCCTTGCAGGAAGGTAAGTTCCAGTGTCACACCCAGTTGTGACAGAGTTGCTGTCCGCCTGAAGAGCTGGAGGACAGCATGGAGCAAGAGAAATGCAATGCCATACCCAAAACATTACAAACAGAATTCATGGGTGGTGAAGTTAAAAGTGAGATGGAGCTCCGAACTCTTCTTTGCTCTGTGACAAAACATCTGTTCTCTTGGAGTTCATAAGAAGTCTAAGAAAGTTTTTATGTCATTTTCTAAAAATCAATGGAACAGTAGCAACATTGCACTGAAACAAGTACACTCCACTAAAACTACTATCAATGGGTCATTTGGCCTTCCTGTATTTCTTTGATGACCCATAGTCTGGCATTTTGCAGGCTGTTGGACATACAATGCTGTGTTTTCAAGCCAGAAAGAAGGGTTTGGCTGCATAAACTCCATAGGCATCTATTACTCTGCACAGTTACTGGAAAATGTAAGTAATTGTTCATAGCAGGGAAAGATCACAGAAGAGTGTCATGAGAGGCAAGAGGTGACTATGAGAAGCAAATCACCTGTTTGTTACTGGGTTGGTTATAGGTTACGCTTGTAGGACAAGAATCAGGGATAAGTTCTGCCATAAAACCTGCTAAGAAGGGGAGCAGAGAACAAGTTGTGAAGTTCAGCTCTATATTGCCTGGGAGAGCAGGTGGACCACTGAAAGATGGACTAGTTCACTTGGAGGTGGAATGACTGGCCTGTAGGTGTTTGCTTCCATCTCTAATATCTTTGGCTTCAGGGGAAATGATTGGGGCATAGCTCAAGACTGAGAGTAGATGTGTTGATCTGATGAAGGCTGTCATGGGATTGTTGTTTCAGTCTTTGTCAAAGATGAAGAGACTGAAAATACTCTGAGAATCACTGCCACAGCAAGGCAAATTGGAAATATCTGGACAAGAATTTGCTTGGTAGCAACAACAGAAGGAAATGAAGTTAGAAGGTACTGGCAGCCAACTGGCAGGTAGTTCATGGGTGTCAAATCCTTTAATCCAACATTTTAAAGCCCATCAAAAGATTTTACAGCCAATATATAAATGCCCCATGAAATGCAAGGCTGCTGGAAATTATTGAGGACAAGAGCCAAGCACAATTCAGAAAGAAATTGGACATCAGCATGGAAAAGGAGAATTTGCAGAACAATGAAGTGTTTTTTTTGGAAAGCTTTTCCATTTTCATGCATAAACTAGATTCATACTAACAGAGGTGCAGAAGGAACATAACTCATTATCACTCTCTTACTTTCCTTTGGCCGTTGTGGGAGCAAGGACACATTGCTCAGCAGAGCAATCTCTATTTCCAGTGTTGGGCTCTTGCTGTTTATTCAGAGCTTGCCCATTGACCCATCTCCCTGTCACAAACTGATTAAGTGCACATGTCAGAAGGACCGCCTGCAACATAAAGCAATCAGTCAAAAGGAAAAGGAAACTGGAGGGTATAAATCAAGTAGCTTTTACTAGCGACTTCACTGTGAAGGGGCTGGAAGTCATGGCAGGGCAGTGGCCAGGATAGTCCAGAGGAAAGCCATGGAAATGGCTGGAGCGCTCAGCCCAGAAAAAGCACCTGTAGCTTTGCATTGGCCTGATCATTGGTTCCCTTCTCCAGGTATAAAAAGGCAGGCTCTCAGGGTGGGCTTGGAAAGGTAGGCACAGTATCGCCTCACTGTGCACACAAGGTCCGTGCCAAACCTCCTTCCTACCATCCCCACCCCTCGCTGGTCTGTCTCAGCATTGCCCTGCATGAAACACTCTGGAGGACCAGCTCCTAAGATGCACGGGCACGCCACCTGGCCCCTGTGAGTGGAGAGAGCAGGCCTTTTCTCATCACAAAAAAATGAGTAGATTTGATCTCAGTCTTCCAGATGCTGGATTCAAGTCATGGTTTTAATTAAACAGAGGAGGAAAAAACAGAGGATGAATGATAAAATAGGGCTTGGAGTATCAAGGCT
>VZRU01005492.1:0-13452 GCA_013398155.1 Pedionomus torquatus | reverse complement strand
TTTTTTTTTTTTAATAATTTCAGTATCTTGTGAGCAAAGATAAGTCCAACAGGATGACAGAAACCAGTACTGGAGAGCGTTGGTTCATAGCATCAGGGGCATTAGGAGATGATGACCCAGTGCCCAACAGCCAGCCAGTGCCTCCAGCAGCAGCCTTGTCTTCCACACTGGCCAAAGCTGCGGCCAGGGTGAGAGGAAGAGCTTTAATGAAGGGCTAGATCTTTCCTCACCAGCTGGGAAGGGTGAATATATCCAACTCCACACTTCATCAGAAAACAGTTGTGCAAAGCTTGTGTACTCAGGTGATGAAGAATTGCACTTGGCAGATAGCAAATGCACATCACATCCCGTAAATCTTTCCTAAAAGGGCATCACAAATTAATCACTCTGTTGGAGTTCTTCAATTTTTTTTTTTTTAGAGCATCATTTATCAATTTAATTTAACATTACTTCAGTTCCTAAGGAGCCATGATTGGAAACCTGCACCACACAGGTTTGAACACTAATGCCTGGTCATCCCATTGGAAAATATTCAAAAAAGTCAAGCTGAATTCTACCCTCTCCAGCCACACTGCACACAGAGACATGGAAATGTTCCCCATTATAAATAATAACACTATTTATTAGTCAAGACTTGTAATTGCTGGAGAGAATAGCAAAATCACAAAAGATTCAATAAAAGTGGCACGCAAATTAATCTCGTTATGCTTGAAATTGAACTGCTTTCCATGCTCCTGGAAGAGATACCTCAAGGATACCAAAATTGCCTGTGTCTCTGTATTGCATCTCACACCACAATCCTTCTGCTTTACACAGTAATGCAGTGAAGTCTCCATCATGCCACTGATGGGAAGGGAGAGGTTTGCTTAGTGATGTGTGAAATAATGAATAAAACTTCAGGAAAGTTTTTTGGGAGAGGGCAGTGAGGGGAGAGTTTTATTACATTACTGGGTCACCATCAACTCCAGAAATACAGAAATGTTGCACATCTTTCAAATAATGATCATCAAATGGAGGGGAAAAAAGAAGGTTCAATGCTGGTTCAAATTTCTGCGCATCCCAAAATGTATTTTCGTTTCAATTAAATCTTGACCTATTGTTAATCAAAAGAGCCCTCTGTGTCTTCCTACCTCAGAACACTGGCATTGCCAGCAGGATGCTGAAATCTCAGGTCCTGGCTCCCTGGGGAGTCATGGAGGCTTTCTTCAGGGCAGCATTGTGCCCATGAAGGAAAGAGGCAGCTCTGCCTCTATGAGGGCCATGGACCGTATCCCACGTGTGTCCGACTGCCTCTCCTCGCTGCTGTCACTGCTGGGGAGGGTTAAGCAGTCACAAAGAATGAAATTACTTATGTAGTGTCATACAGCAGGTCTCAGATGTACCAGCAACTGGAACCACGAGAATGAACCAGGCCCTCCAGCTCCCAGCTCATGCATGGCAGAGGCTGAGGCATTGCACTGAAAGCCCACTGTGGGGTGACAAAGAGGGACCTGAGCTGTCACTGAAAGGGACAAGACAGAGAATCAGGTCAGTAATTTTTCTAGAGAAATACTTTCAAAGAAAAAGATAGAATGATGTTTTGAGTAAGCTCCAGCAACATAAATAATATATATTTATTCAATATAGTATCTACATACAGACATATACAAATATACACATGCATTATGAAGAGCTCTTCTTTACTTATTAATTCCCTTGGGAGTTACAAAATCACAGCTGAGAGAATTTGTTTGTATGCAGAGATACACAGAATTTTCTAGTTAATAATAAGATAATATTTTTTTGGCAGAGAACCCCCCCCAAATTAATGTGGGCCATTTTCAATAACTTTTTCAAAAAGAATAATGAGATATTTTCAAAAAGCAAGGGAGAAAAAAGCTGATTGATTTTTATATTTTCAATGTCATAAGTTACAATTTTACAACATTGTTCTTAAGACCTGACCAATTTAACCCTTGCAACAGGCTTCTAACAAACTGTGTATTGCACTGGGGTTGGTTCAGCATAAAACAGGAGTGGGGGGTACTCACCAGAAATAAAGCAAAACTCCCCAAATCTCATTTTAAGTGGGCTTAGACCAATGCTTCTGTATTTTGATTCATCTTCAAAATCAAAAAATTCCCAGTTTTCCCAGGCATCCTCGTATATCACTGGACAGGTGGGTGCTGAGCCAGCAGCTCTGCTTACTCCTGCCATTTCCTGCTTTTACCACTGGTACTGGTGGACACAGGCAGCTCCACTTTTGCCCTAATACTTCCATTTGTGTGTTTCATCTTCAAATCACAAGGCATGAATACCTGAAGCAAGTATTCATGAGCAAGAATATTCAATCTGATACTGCATAATCTGTTGAGCATATAAAAATCTGGGAGACCAGCAAAACATCTACCAGCACAATGAGCTTGATGATATTGACTGATCAAAAAAAAAAAAAAGCTATTAGAAAATTAGATGTTTTCCCTGAGCTTTGGGAGGATAAGATGCTCCCTAGCACTAGAAGTAACCTTAAATCAATATTTCCTGCAGTTTTCCTGGCCTTTTGCAGCATCCCCCTGAATTTATTTCAGATCTTAAACACTGAAGATTTCATCAATCACTGCTCCACCTGCTCTTGGAATCAAAGCAGTTTAAAGCACTCATATTTACTGAATGTCAGTAGGTTGTGGTGATGAAGTAGCTGTGCTTGTATCCTTAATCCACTGCTTATTACAAAGCAACTTAAGATAGAGCTGTCTTTGCCTGGTAGCACTTTACCAAGCAGAGCAAGCCTCAGACACTGCACCAAAGCACAACGACAGGAGGAGCAGAGGACTGATCTTCCAAATTTCTCCAGGCTAATCTTAAAGGTTAATACGAAGAGAACAACAAATTCCTTGTGAATTATTGCTTTATGTATTAAACTTCCTTTCTGGAGTTGAATGCAAGGCCTGGTTGTTTCTTATTTTGTTACAGAAACTAACGGCATTTGCTTTTGTCTGTAGAGCCACCAAACTTTATCTACCTCATGCCTGGAAAGCTGTTTCAGGAAGAGATGACAGACACTACAAGCAATGATAAAACCCATCCCCTTTGGATGTATTACTGAAATGCAAAGGACTTGCCCAGCTACTTCCAGAAGTACAAGCACATGTGGCTACAATGGGAGAGAAGAATGGAGAGCTCCTCCTTGGGGGTTTGCAACAGCTCCTTTCCTCTGCAGGCAGGCATAGGAGGAAGCCTATGGGATCCACCAGCTCTGCTACACTGGGTGCTACACTGCTGCTTTAGGCAAGTCTCTAGCAATCCTGCTTGCTTGGGTTTTCATGATCTAGAACAAGACCCAGTGAAGACTCAGGTGATGGTTGTTCGAGAGACACAGTTCCACAGAGCTGCAAAACTTCACGGTGCCAAAAGGTCCCTTGTTTGGGCTCATCAGTAGTTAAACCAGCAATAATATATGTCATAAATACTTTCAGGAATGACAAAACTTCACCCTGCATTGCAGTTGTGGAGTTGTCCATGCCTCGCTGTTTGTAAATACTGAATATTGTGAACAAATAATTCTTAAACTTCAGTCTCTTTCCTTCAGGACGTTCCCAAGTGAGAATTTGTGCTTCGCAATGAAAGAAACTGATTCTTCACCAACAAATGAAATATTTGCCAAAATGGCATATAAGAAACCAAACTCCCTGCCTCTCCGCCCCTGGGCAGGACCCAGCTTTATCAGCCTGTGAAGGGACCCTGCTGCTTGGCCATCAGTGCATCACGCAGAAATTCCCCTGAGTCCTCTTCGCTGTGCACTCCTCATCTGTGCCGCCAGGAAATACCTCTAGAGTCAACATCTCTGAGGTAGCTATTCCAGTCCCCACCTTGGGGACTGGATCTGAGATACACAGAGCAGAGGTGTCTGCTCAGAGTCGCTTAGAGTTCTTTCACAAGCAGATGCATCGCTTCTGAGATGGTTTGCCGTGAACATCTGGAACATTTGTCTGGGCAAGTAATCAAATAGGTGTTACCCTCATTACATGTAAAAGAGCAGTTAAACTTGTCCTTAAGTTGTAGGATAGTATTTAAGGTTAAACTCATGTTTAAACAACAAGTAATTTTTTTTCTTTTAATTAAGATTTATACAGATTGCCATCTGTAGACTAAGTGATGAAGTCCTAATGAGCACATAGCCTAATTATGATCATTCTGTAATTGAAAAAATGGTGTGCCTCAGAATAAGACTATTACGTTGCCAGATAATGGACTAATGAGCTCCGAGAAGGACTAACAAAGGTCTGTAAAAGCAGTTCTTCTGAGGACATACCTACTTGCAAACACCTCCATGTAGTATTCAGACATGTATAATGTGATATATAGCATGACATGTCCAAAGATGTATATCAAGGTGTTGGTAATTGCTGGAGTATAAGGGCATGACTAAAGGCAATAGAATTATTAATGCAAGATAAAAGAAAATAAGCCAGAGAAGGCTGCATGAAGTGATGTAGGAGACAGATTAAAAGCATAAAGAGGGAAGTCAGTGGGAGTCAACGCTGGGAAAACAATCAACATTCACCACAATATTGGTCGCATCGGCTGAAACCAGCTCCCTCCACACTCTGACTGATGAAATACACTCGAATCGGATATTTTTTCTTGCCTAAATGACCAGCTCTAATCATGAGCTCCACACATTGCCGCTTTCTTCATCATTCAGCTGGTCAGGAAAGAAAAGATAATTACAGAATATTTGTTTAGTAAAAAAAAGGTTCTATTTTGGAGTTTGCTTCTACTTTGGATGGTGCTAACGAATGCGACTCCATTATGTCATTTATCATGTGAACAGTCAGGTTGAGGAACATTTTAAATCAGGAACTATTTTGGTTTGCATGAGAAATAACCCCACAGAACAACTGACAGCATGTGTGAGCAGAAAAATTCCATGCCTGAAAATGATAGTATAGGTTATTTCTCCCAATAAAAACCTTAAGGAAATCTCCTTCCACCAGCTAAGCAGAATGTTCATAGAAAGGGAAGAGCCACAGCCCCATATATCTCCTCATGAGGAAGTCCAGATTGCAAGTTATTTGACCAGCTTGCTAGGAGACATTTGTTGTTTTTTTTAAATCTTTTCTACTATCCCCCATTACAAGGGCAAACTTTTATTTAAATCTTGATCATGCTAAAAATTATACTCTAAACCTGACGTAAGTACAGATGAAATAGGTTATAATTATATCTCAGGTGTGGCAAGAGCAGGAAAGTGGAGCTAAGGGGAGGCATGAGCCAGACATTACTCAGACATACATCTGGAAAGTGATGGGCAATCACAGCTCTTGTTTAAACAGCTCCCTCAATATAAACCCACATATGCATCAGAAACATGAAGTTCCCCATGTTATACTGTAGCACCAGGTGCAAGACTTTTTTCTGACTAAATATGGCCCAATGCAATACACTTCTCCATTAGGGTGGGATCTCACACATATCCCCCATCCTACGGATGGGCATAATTCTTGGTGAACCCAGACAAGATCATTTGGAGTTAGCTGAGAGAAAGGTGGCTTGCAGCACACACCCATGTGGGAATAAACTGGAAATATCCTCTAAGAGTATCTTCCACCTCAAAATAATTTGCTAAGTGATGGCACAACTGTAGGTTGAGAAACCTGTCTGAAATGACTGGTTAAAGAAAAAACATCCATTTAATAGGGTTCCCCCCGAGTAATAGTGGAATAGAAGTTGTTTGACAATACTTTGGGTACTAACTTGAAGGCTGTAGGTGACAAATAATAGCAGTGCCTTTTTTCCAGAAATATGAAAGTCATAAAAAATTATGATTTAGAGGGACCAGAACTATTTATAATCTGAAGAAGAATTTAGTGAAGAGTTTTGACTAAAAAGAAGTGGAGGGGAGAATTTTAATGTGCTTGAAATAGAAGTAAAATCTTACAGGAAAAAAATGGAATTTAAAGTATTTTAAATGTTTTTTTAAAAAGTTGAGTGGCTCAAACATGAAAAGACACTTTTTGTTTCAGATCAGATGAAGATTGTATGTTTACCAGGATGAGCAACCCTGCTAACTTTAGCCTTCTGATGTTGGGCAGAGGACTTCAGTTCACCCAGGATCTTTCATCCATGATGAAACACTGAGAAATAGTAATATAGAGAAATGTAATTGAAAAAAATAAAACAAGTTCCCAGGAGCATTGGCTTCCATCATAGGATTTATTGTTCCTTTCCTTTTGGCCAATTACTCTCTTCAGAAGTTTCTCTGGCATATTATAAAGAGTAAGTGTTAAACCTGGGAGGCCGTTTAACTTGCAGCCTGTTGGGCACATCAATACATTGCTGGTTAACAACTTGTGAACTTCATTGTCAGATGCTGCTTTGCGACTTTGCATCTCCCAGTTGATGGCTCTCTGCCATGAGCCAAGCAACTGCTGGGGTTCGAGGACACCTCTCGCCCTTGTGAAATTCAAGTTCATTCTTTTTCTGCTCCCCTCGCTTTCTCCTTGCAAATTTATGACTTGCTAACGAATGTGTTGCTCTTGATTCCCTCCTCTTCAGTGATCTTTAAGATCTCTCTTTTCATAAGGAAGAGGCAGGTGGGTGATCTGCTTCCAAAAAAAAAGTTTCCATAAATGTGGCTTGTGTCCTAAGGCTGCCTATACGTCTACCCAATTTCCATTGACTTAATTCAGTCTTTTTTTGTCAAATTACATAGCAGCAATTAACTGCCCTAACCAAAGTGTTTTCCTCAAGGTGCCCACATTCCTGTGAAAACTGTAGGTTGTTGTACCCACACACACAGGCAGCATCCTTTCATCATTCCTCATACAAATTGAATACTTCCTTTGCTGATCTTTACAGCTGTTCTCTGAATAACATCCACAATTAATGAAATATTCCTGTGGCTCACCCATTCCTTCAAAAACCTTTGTCCAAGCTTGTTATGCCCAAGAGGCTAATAACACATGCTGCACTTTTTCAAATTTTAGCTCAATCCCTCTTCCTGCTACAGGAAAGAAAATAGTCTTAAAGGCTTCTGATTTTCCCTTGAAGATAGATGTGGAAACCCAGGACTAGGAGTTAGCAGGAGCAGTCCTGAGTCCTGCCCTCTGTTTTCACAGAGCTCACATTTATAATCATACTGATTTCCATGTAAAAACTGATCGATCTGTCAGGCTATTTCACCCTTCCCGTCGGCTCCTTCCAGGAGGCTGCTCCAGAAGCTTTCCTCCCTGGTGCTTCAGGAAATAATGATGAAGGGGTGGGGTGGGCCTTTAGGAGAAGTCACCCCTTCCCAAGCAGCATCTCTGCTGCCACAGGGTACCAGCAAGGCCAGCACATCCCCCTGCTCCCACCACCGAGGCTGGACTGCTGCAGCTGCACGGGGCTGCATTGCGCTCTGGCACCCTGGGAAATCAATAGCAGTCGGGGTGGGAGGAATTACAGCACATTCCTAGTAATTGTGCAAATCTATTACTTCTCTGATGTAAATCCAGTGAGGTCAATGGAGTTAGAGCAAAACTGTCCATTCTGTGTTGTCTGTTATGCTCATTTTTATAATGATGGATAGCAGTTATTGAGAGAAAGGAACTTTCAAATGCCTGGAAATACACTAACCTAGGAAATGAGCTGCAAGGGTGCCAGGTATCACTCCTTGTGCAGATGGGTATTCTGCCTAACCACAGCAGTTGACATTGCCAAAAAACCTACACCAGTGCGAACTGCTACAGCTCCACCAGCACAGCTCTGATTAACAGGAGCAGAGGGTCCTGCCCTTTGATTAAAACACACCAACCTGTTAAGGAGGAATTCCCAATTTTGGCAAGAAACAGCATCTCCCTACATCAAGGTCTTGCTAACCTACAGCTGCCCTCTCCAAGGATAGTGTAAGCTTTTCTACAGTTTCTTGAGTTTACTACTAAAAGCTTCTGCTGCTTCTATAACATTTCTAAGAGTTACACAAAAGGATTGTTTTCCTTAAGAAATCCTTAAATTATGCACAGATAAACCGAGAGTCTAAAGGTTAATGTTGGTTCATCACTGCTGTAGTGAAATCAAAGACTTAAAAGGCCATTCTGCAGAATGATCTTGCATTTTTAGGGGAAAAAGCAAACTGTTATTGATTATAATAATAAGCTTTTGGAATGTGTTAATGGAATCTTTTTCATTCAACAGACCTGATGATCTTTTTTCCATAAGGAATGCTGTTCCCCATCAGACAGGTACTTAGAAAAGCTGGATTTTGTTCAGAAAAATGAACTATTGAAAAGACTATTAAAACATAGCAACACCTGCATAAACTTATGTCAAGACAGAGAGAGCTTTTACAATTAGGTAGAATAAAACTGTGATGTACTAAGGCTTTTCCTGCTTCCTTAAGATCTTTTAATTAGCTCCATTTACCCAGGAGAGACAGTGTATTACTTCAGTGCCTTTTTCCTCTTGCAATAGTGTTAGTGAACCATCAGCCAGAGAAGCAAGGTATCTGAAAACAACTCCAGAGATCACTCTGTGTAGGAGGACCCAGCAGCAGGGAATGGCCTCAGTCACCCAGGCTGCATTCACACTGTCCAGCTTTATTAATCTCCTGACAGTCTGCTGCTTCTCACTGGCGTTGGTGAGCAAGTGAGGAACGCTGCAGCTAATTAATGTCCAGGCTTCAGGCTTAATGCTTTCTTCAAAGACTGAGAAAGAGGCTGGTCTTGCCCAGCTGAAGCGCCAACCCCGTTCGAGTGTCCCTGTAAACCCCATGGTCAGGCAATTTGCACAAATTTGGTATGTTGGAATGCATCCTGCAGAAGGATGTTCAGGCATCCTAAACACAAACTGTGTCCAACACGTGTGTGCTTGTGGGTCAGATACCTGCCAAAGGTTGAAACCTTTAGCAGGATGGCAAACTGTTCCTCTCCATCGCTGATTTGAAATAGTTTCAGCTTTTATGAAAAGCAGACTCATAGGACTGGAAAATATCTCAGGCCTTAGGCTGTATCAAAACATTTGTGACAGAGATTTGAATGGACTTAGGTGCAAGTCATGTAAGGTCAAGTTTCCATTTGAGAACTGTTTGCATTAGCGGTCCTACTACCACTAACACGGAGGAAGAGACACTAATGATATTTAGCACATGAACATGGACAACAGCTATTTGCTACATCCTGAGGAATAAACGTAGATGAACTCGCAGCAAAGCTGTGCTTCTGATCCCTCCTCCTTGTGCAGAGTTTTTACAGAGGTTCACACAACATGCCTCTCCGGGGAGTGGGACGATCTGAGGTCTAGTTTGGACATAGTCAATGCAGCAAAGAATCACACACAATCTGCGCTAGTCAGGCTCACCTGACACAGATACCATTGCGACTTCTCGTGCATTTTGGTGAATGAGCGGTGCAAACTGGAAAGCCATGCAAGCCTGCACAGGCGAACACAGGATCCTCAGTGGAAAATGGTCTCAGCAGAAAATATTCAGCCCTTGCACCCATGTGTGGGTAACCTCAGCTTCCTTGATAGAAGCAGATGGGAGGTCCATGTGCTGCTATGATAGAAATGTCTGTCATTCTCCCGTTTATTCTATGTCCTGTATCTTAGGTTATCAGGCGTGCTCTCCTCAATGCCAGTTAAAACGTAGGTGTAAAACACAGAAGGCACGTTCATTTATAACTACACAGACTATAATTATATGTAGTCTAGGGATTATTTCCTGAACTAGGAAGGAGGGAAAATGGGTTAGGTGGGTGTGAGTAAAGTAACGAGCAGAAATATGTCTTTCAGAGGTTATGAAACCACCTTGATCTCCCAGTATCAGAAATGCTGGCTAAGAACAAACAAATCAGAAAAACGCATGCAGGCTGCGAGTCAGGACAAATACAAGAGAACTGGGAACTGACAAGGGAATAGTAGCAAGTTTCCGATCCAGCCTAGGAACTTAACATTGCAAGCAATAATGGAGAAGAAATATGAGATCACCACTACAGCTTAGCTGCAGAAAGATAAATGCAATCTTGGGATTACTAGGTGAGATATTTCAGTGAGAAACGGGGACTTTAATGTCATAGTATGAAGTATCAGTGACACCTCCTCCCATTTAATACTGTAACTACGTTTCGTCATCCATTTGCACTTGAAGATTAATTGAAACCGGAGCAGCTGGAGGGAAGAGGTCTGAGGTGAATCGAGTCATTTAGGAAAGAAGATTGAAAAGCCAGTCCTGTGTAGCTCAGGGGGGAAAGGAGACAAGAATCATCTCTGTAGAAATACCTGAGGAAGGAGCAGAGAACAAAACAGCAACCAAAATGAGAGCCCATGCTGGTGCCAGAGCACGTGGAAATAAACTGGTGGTGGAAATGACACCAAAGCTCCTGACTGTCAGGGACATGGACAATCTAGGAGAACTTCCCAGAAGGAGTAACAGACAGAAAACACAAACTTGTTTTAAGTTGGAGCATAGCCCTTTCATAAAAAGGACCGTAAAAACCACTGTGCCTGACGTGGCAGAGAACTGGGCTGTATGATCCAGGCTCCTCCTGTGCTTCTAGCTCTAAATTGCCTAACAGGAACAGAACAGCAGCAAACCAAGGCCTTTGGCCACTTGTTACTGGAGATCTGTGGAATATTTTCACAGCAGTAGCAATGCCAGCAGCTCCAGTGTCCTGGCTAAACATCAACACATTCCTCTGCTATTTAAGTCCCCCCCGTGGTTTCATTTAGTAATGCTACTCTTTGCTCCCTGCCCAAAAATTGTGGCACAATGCTGCTTTTTTGTGCTTAAAAAATGTTTTCTATTTACTGAATTGCTCTTCAAACTGTAGTATAACCCACTCTAGGGTGTAACTGTGTTGCATTTTAACCCGCACAGAAATAGCGTGTGCAAGTGGGGAGAGAGGATGGGAGAAAAAATAGCAATACAAAAATAATTCTTATGACAGCACTGAGCCCGAGTGAGGAATATTACCCTTATTTTACAGTAGGGTGTTCTGGTTCTTTTAATCTGTAAGCAAAAACAGTTTGAAACCTTTCCCATGAAAACACAATAAGCAGGTTTTGTTTGGAACTTTGCTATCAGTTGTAGCCTTAAAACAATCTCTCGAAACAGTCTTGAACCTTAATTCATGGACCTTTCAATGAAGTCTAAAGTTGAATCCTGGCTTTCCAACAAGATCATAGAAAATTAATGACACTGGCCTAAAGACCCTAATTTGCACTGGCAGGATAGGATTTCAAGGTATGAATTTCCCAGGGTGTATGTGTCAATGGCTGTTAACCTGCATTACCAGTATCGCAACAGTGCCTGGATCCTCCCAAGCAAGAACAATGACATGTCCTATCCCAGATCTGTATCTATGGATGGCAGATATTACGTAGAACAAGGTGTCATTATTATTATTATTTAATTCTTGCAACAGTCACCAGAGCAGCTAAGCTACTCCCACAGCTGCATTAAATATCATGATTAAAATATGCAATCCTTTTGTTATTTCATCTTCTGTAAGAAAAGTGGACTGTCGTGTTTCAACAGCAGATTTTAAACACATGTTTCACTGTAAGAATGTTGGAAAATACAGCTTACAAAATGTGCCTCGCTATTCCAGTTTTGCCTATATTCAGTAATGCAGCCCAGTATATGGATACCTAAAGTAGCTGCAGACAAGATAGCTTGGATGCTGAAGCTGTGCAGGTAGTGTGGAACAAACCACAAACTAATTTGCCCCAAGAGTGGAGTAAATTAGTCTACAGACCTCTGCCTCAACAAGTTACTTTAATACTTGGATGGATTTGGGTTAGAGATGGCTGGAGTAGAGCTGAGTCTAAGTACAAGCCAAGTAGGCAGATTTTCAAGGGCATTCACCACCAGGACATAAAAGCTGCTGAGACAATAACTTTCTGCATAATTTTGCTGTGCCAGAGCCTGGGAAGGGAAGAGAGGTGCAAGAAGAACTATTCTTGCTGGAGCAGCAGGGGCAGCGCTGTCCTCCCATCTCTTCACACCCTGTGACAGGCCACAGCCACCCTTCCTCAGGGTAGAGGGGAACTTTAGGGGTGCCCACCTCGATATGTTGGGGTGGGCTGATGAGGGCCAAGATCCCCTTTTCCAGCAAATAGTGTATGTGCAGTGGTGCCTCACATCTCTTTGCAGAGAGAATGGGCAGATGTGTGTCAGCGGTGGCTGCGAGAAGTTGTGCCAGGTGCCCTGCTCTCCAGGACAGGTTTGTTGCAGAGGATCTTTTGGTCTTCTAGATATCCTGGAGCCATCTCCTGGAGATAATGACTGAAATATTGAACTCAGTCCAAGTGTTATAACCAACAGTGCTAAGAAGTGCTGCAGCACTTTGAACCAACAGGAGATTCCTTAGCACTTAAAGGCCTTGTGTCCAGACATACATGTGATCTGTCAGGCTGCCAAGAGGTGACAAAAGCATGAATAACGTCAGGTCACTCGCTGCCAGGATGGTAGAGCCTCCCGGCCAACCTGAAAGGAGAGAGAGCTTTCCTCCCAGACCAGGGAATCAGTACTCCTGCACTAGGAGCTGTGCTCATTATCTCTGGCCACGACCTCCAGGAGAAGCTGCCAGCCAATATTTCTGCAGAATCTTTGCCCACTCCTCAGCCTCATCATATTTCCCTTGGAGTCTGTTTCAGGTCTACAAATTCAGCCTAACCCGGGCTGCATCTGTGGCAGCGGCACAGCAAAGAGGTGCCACTTCTCTGGGAGGAGGTGGCATCGCAGTGCCCAGGGTACTGCGCAGTGCCAGGGCTGTCGCCGACGAGCCTTTCCCTCCCAGTTCACCACGGAGGGGTGAAGGGGAAACTTGCTTTCTTGGGGTGAGAGAGACAAGCGACCTGTACAGAACGCAGGGAGCTGCAGCAGCCAGCCCACTGTCCGGTTCGGTGAAGCGGGCTGGCTCCAAAGGATCGAGGTACCCCTTGGCCGCTCGGGGGGGACGGGTCGCTGACTTCGGGCAGCCGCCTGCCTGCTTCCCCCCTCACTGTGACCTATTGAGATCCAGCAGCTTCCAGGCGACAGGAGAGCTCAGGCCAGGAGGGGGAGCCGTGGTCCGTCTCCTCCCAGCAAGACCCCACAACCTTTCAGAGAGACCCCCGCGTTACAAACCCGCCTCTGCTCCCTCACCAGCCCTCGGTTCCCCGGAGTGACCCCCCATCCCTGCCGGCGGGGCGGAGCCCGCGGGGGCGGGGGGGCGGTGCGGACCGGGGACGAGGAGGAGGAAGAGGAGGAGAGGGCGGTTCGCTGGACGTGGCTGAGCGTGCCCTCGGGTGAGCCGGGCTGCATGGGGGTCTGAGGGGTACACGCGTGTATTCGGCGGCGTGGGCGAGGGCGGGGGTGTAAGAGTGGTCCGGGCCGCCCCGGCCGTGAACTTGCCCGCACTCGGAGGGAAAGTTTCTGGTGGAGGAGGCGGGTTCTAGCTCCGGCGGTGCTCGGGGCGGGGGGAAGCGGGAGGCGGGCGGTGGCGGCGTGCAGCC
>VZRU01005490.1:5910-18067 GCA_013398155.1 Pedionomus torquatus | reverse complement strand
TGGGCTGCTGGTGGCCTCCCAGCTCCTGGGGGTGGGGGGGCGCTGGAAAGGTGGAGGGATGGCCCCTTACTCCCCGTCCTGTTGCCGCCCACAGGTTTCTTCCACCACCTGCAGAAAACACAGAGACCGTGTCCTTTGGTGGCACGTAGAGGGACCAGGAGCTCTTCAGCCCCACTGTGGAGCATCCCACAGACAGCCAAGCCCCTGAGGGGGGGAGCACGTTGTCNAGAAGCCCCACGGTCCCAGAGGGATCTGATGAGCACGAGAAGGGCCAGCCTGTGTGAACCTGGGGCTCCTGGAAGACCTTAGAGCCCTTTCCAGTGCTTAAAGGAGGCTTAGAAGAAAGACGGGGACAGGCTTTTTTAGCAGAGGCTGTAGTGACAGGACAAGGGGTAATGGCTTTAAGCTAAAAAAAAGGGGAGATTTAGGCTAGATATGAAGAAGAACTTCTTTGGTGTGAGGGTGGTGAGAGCCTGGCCCAGGCTGCCCAGAGAAGCTGTGGCTGCCCCATCCCTGGAGGGGTTCAGGGCCAGGCTGGATGGGGCTTGGAGCAATCAAGCTGAAGATGTCCCTGCTTGTGGCAGGGGGCTGGAACTGGATGGCATTTAAAGGTCCTTTCCAACCCAAACTGTTCCATGGGACTGAGCTGAACCATGGCACCAGCTCAGTGTCTCCCGCAGGGTGGGGACAAAGCCCACAGCAGATGCCTCCTTGCTATTATGAATTAAATATTGATAAATACCCATTATGAATTTAATATTCATCATTAAATAATAAGGATTTGCTGTAGCAGGGCGCCAGCTAATGGCATAGAGTTACCAAGGTGGTCGTGGTCTGGCTGCTGTCCTGGCTTTTCGGCGTCTTCTTCTGCTTACTCCTTCTGTGATCTGGAAAGAAAGGACAGGCTGAGTGGCGCTTGGGTTCCCAAGGCTGTCCTGGCAGCTCAGGCTGCACCCTGCCCTTCACGGGGTGGGTGAAGAAAAGTGGGTGGCAGAGAGCAGTGGAGGTAGGAGCTTTTCACCGGCCAGAGCCCCTCTGGGTCCAAATCCTCTGGCTCTGTGGGCTCGGTGCAATATCTCCTGTACTTCAGACTTGGAAATGCTCTCTCCGCTCTGGGGAAGCCCGAGAGTCCCCTTTCCACCCTCCCCTGGAGGATTTGCACCCTCTTCTCAACACGCTGTTGGACCCTCCTTCTTCCCACTTCCCTGAGATGCTCCGTGTAATCCCAAAGGCTGAGAGAGTGTTCCTGGGTCCTCAAGACTGGGTGACCACGGAGCCCGTGCAGGGGGAGGCCAGATGCATTGGCTAATCGTGGCTACGAGGGGATGCACGTGGCGAGGCCGCAGAAATGAGGAACTTTGAAAAGAAGAAGGTAGGAAACCCACAGCAGACATGTGGAAATCACCTCCCTGATCTCTGCCCTCTCACCCCAGAGCTCATTCTGGAGGTCCCACTTCGCTGGCCTGACTGGTCAGCTGCTCTCCTGGGTCATAAGATGTTCCCGGACCTATTTTTACCCATTTATCATACAGTTTTCTCCTCCCAAAGCTTGCTGGAGCTGAGGATTTTTTGACCAGGGTATGGCTATCACTAGAGAAGACCAAAGTAGGATGTTCTGGAGGAGAAACTCACTCTCCTTGAGCATCTGTGGACAAAGCAGAGGTGCTGGCAAGGACCACAGGCAGAGACCAGTGCCTACGGTGGCTTCTCTAAAAGGATGGTCACCAGAGTTGGGTCCTGAGATGATTTGGATGGTCCTGCTCTTCAAAAGTCTGGCTTTTATCTGACTGAAAAGCATCTTTCCATGTACCCGCTGCCAGGGAGGGTGTGAGAGCTGAGACCCCCCCTCCAGGGGCAGCTCATGACAGTTGCTGGAGGGAAGCTGGGGGGTACTTACAGCACAGGAGGACGTGTCCCAGCAGCATCAGGAGGATGGCTACCGCAGCCAAGACACAGCTGAGGCTGAGATCGGCGGCCTCCGAGCAGCCTCGCTCTGCCGAGGAGAAAGGAAGAACTTGTCAGCGGTCGCTTCTCTGGCCAACACCCCCCTTGGGACATTTAGTGATTTTAATCCAGGGATTAAAGGGGATTGAAGGGGGATCCCTGTGTTTCAGATCATGGACCTCCCACCTCAGCATGGAGTTGCCACCGCGGCCTCAACAACAAGGTTTCTTGAAGAACCAACCATGCAAAGCCACCTAAGGACTCTGTCTGCCCTGACTGAAACCAAACCCCCCCCCATCGCATCCACCCTCGTCAGTGCCAGGAGNTGTCCCACAGCCCCCCAGAGGAACAGCCAGCAAGGGCAATGGGTGGTCCAAACCCCCCCTCAGATGTCCCACAGCCCCCCAGAGGAACAGCCAGCAAGGGCAATGGGTGGTCCAAACCCCCCCTCAGATGTCCCACAGCCCCCCAGAGGAACAGCCAGCAAGGGCATGGGTCGTCCAAACCCAGGCCACCCTTCACCATGGAGCTGCTGGGTATTGTGGAGCAAGAGGATGGAGAACAACACGTTGACGGTCAGCGTTGTGGGGGCTGTGATGTTCCAGATAACTTGGTGCCCTGGGAGAGAGAAAAATTGGTGTGGGAGGAGAGGAAAATTAAGGGATGCCAGGTGGCGTGGGGAGCAGCTGGGCTTTGCTGGGAGGGTGGGCAAGGCCTGGAGAATGTCTGTGGACCTGTGCCCCAGCAGAATGCCGAGCCGCCGCTCCCTCCTGGCCGAGAAAACCCAGATTTAGACCATAAGCAGCATCTTACACACTGTGTTTCTGAAGAGGCTGAGAGCTGCTGGTCTCCACACCACTGCCACCCAGGCGGTTCCTACCGCCGCAACACAGAAGAACAACCCAAACAAGAAGAAGGCGGCAGAGAGACCTGCGGGATCAGAAGTAAACCAGAAGGTGAGGTGGGAACAGGGGGGGGTCCGAGAACAAGGCAAGGAAAGTTGGCTTGTGGTGGCCCTGCACCCAACGGCGGTGTCTGGGAGCGCAGAGTCCATCACCCCGTGCAACGGCGCTGTGCAGAGGGAGCAGCACTGCAGCCAAGAAGGTTCCCCAAGCCAAGAATAGTCCCCCCCCGAGGAGCTCTCTGTGTCCAGTGCCTGGGGAGGGGGGAGGGAAGCGGGTCTGGCTGAGTGCTGCTGGCCAGGGGACCACATCCTACAGCCCAGAGGGGTTTTTAATCCATCAAAGATGCTACTGTAAAGACCTGGAGGAAAAAGAAAGACGAGACACTGAAGCAATCAAGAACCAAGCGCATTAAATGACTCCTACCTTCTTCCTGCATCCAGATGATGGAGGCGGCAAGCAGGAGAAGAGAGGAGATAAACAGCAGTTCATGGGAGAACAGTCTTAGGTGTTTTGTTGTTTCCCTTCCTGGGAAAAAAGGCAGAGGCTCTCAGCACCGCACAAAGAGGATGGGATGCAGCAGCATCAACAACAGGCACAGAACCGAAGTCTTGAGAGTCAGAAACCCTGAAGAACGGGAGAACTTTAAGGGCTTGCTTTGACTTCAGGAGGAACCGGGAGGAACCAACCGCACTTGAGGTCGTTGCACATTGAACCAGGCACCAGCTCATCCCAGGGAGCCACTTTACAACGTTTTTGCCCCAGTATTTGCCTCCTCTAATGACCTGACAAGTGCTGGGTTTCCTCTGGAGACCCATCTCGTGGGGGAAAGCCCACGTGGCACAAGTTCCTGCCCCAGGCACTGGACACGGAGAGCTCCTCGGGGGGGATTATCCCACCAAAGGCAAGTCTCGATGCCACCACCCGTGCATGTCCCCAGTGTTCATGTGGAACACACATGGGAGAACTTTCCTGCCAGCTCATAGGGCTTCTCCTCTGCTCTCCAGACGGTCTCTGTTACGCTGGAGATCATTCCTGGTGGGAAGAAGCAGGCACCAGCAGGTAACAGAGACTGTGTGGGAGGACTTGCTGTTGGCTCCATCTTCGTGTGCTTTCTGTTAATGTCTACGTTGCTACAGAAGCCTCCACGGGTCCAATTGGGCACGGATCTAATACCATGACCCAACCACCACTGTGCTTGGCCACCAGACCCCAGGAAGACATGATCTTTGGGCAGCTCCAGGCTCCCATGGAGCCTCCCTGTCCTGCACTCTTTCTTTCTTCCCAGGGAAGCCCAAGGAATGGGAGAGGAACGGCCCGTAGGCTTGGTGCTGTGACATTTCTGGATCCATCTCTCCAAAGCCATTTGGGATTAGCTGCTCCCGGGGAGTTTTTATTTTCCATGTGAGATACGGAGGTGTCAGAAGAAACAGAAGCCGAGGGCATTTTCTTGTGCTACCCAAGCGAGTTAGGAGAAGAGGGGAGAAGGAGCTCGGCTGAGGCTTTCTGCTGCCCACCCTGCCCGCTTTATTTGGGGTGCAGTCCTGGCACTCACCCTCCCACGGTTTGCAGAGCAGGACCATGAAGCTGACAGCGGAGGTGGTGAGGAACATCAGCACGACGGTGGCCACCCTCCGCACGTGGTGTAGAGGAGGGGTGAGACCTGCAAGGCAGGGCAGGAGGGACACCCCGCGCTGGGGACAACCCCAGAACGCACAGTGGCGGTCCCAGGAAACTGCAAAAATGCTGGGAAATCCAAGGGACGGGTCCTGGGTCTTCCTTGCTCGGGAAAGTCAATGGGAGACCCGTGACAGCAAGACAAAGCACCGGACCTGCCGAGGCAGGGCGAGACTAACCTGTCACCGTCAGGTTCAGGTCTGCCTCCTTCCAGCTTATCACGTTGCTGACGTTGCAGGAGAAGGAGCCGCAGTCCGACTTCTCTCCGCTCCTTATCCGCAACACGGTCTTGTCTCCAGAGAGCTCATAGCACTTTTCGGGGGGAAGGGGATGCCCGTCCTTCTGCCAGGAGGTGGAAGCCACCCTTCCCTCTGGCACCACGCAGACCAGCTCAATGAGAGAACCTGCCAAGTTCGACCTGCACTGGAGCTCGGGCTGGGGCACAGGCTCTGAAAAGCAGAGAGCAGTGTGGTAGCGCTCCCAGGAGCACGAGAACTGCCCTGCTTTGGACCTGAAAACTGGCCAACATGCAAAAATACCGAGCCCCCTGGGGACAGAGCAGGTCCTTCCCTTCTGATTTACCCCCCAGATCTGTTTGGAGAGACAGAAGATACTGCAGGAGCAGGGCAACATCCCAACATCCACCAAGTTCAAAGAAAGCAGATGTCCCCATCCCTGCCACCCCACCACCCCTAGGATGGGCACTACCAACCCCTGGAGATCAGGCACGGCACCCAAAAGAGTTGTGAGCTGGGATTATGCTGGGAACTGATGACAAGGACTTTTTAGATGTTATCTGCCATGGGATTTCTGAGGAGGATAAGGCTTTTCCCACACAGCAGTGGCTGTGGAAGTATGGGAGAGGCCAAAGAAGTCATGAAGTTCAGCCAAAGAGCAGGAACGTGGGACTCTGATGGTGCCTGTGTTTAAACTGGTCCAACTCCATGGAGGCCAAAGCACGGAGGAGCAAATCTCACACGCTGGAGACCCCTGCCATGTGTGAAAGGAGGGATGAGTCCATCCCTCAGCTAATGCTACACCACCGGGGCTGCTCTTAGCTACACCTGGACTTGACAGCAATCCCATGCTCCTGAGGTCCTCCACCCCTGGATGTCCTACATGCCCGTGTGGTGATGCTGAGCTCCAAGAAAGGGCAGCTCGAAGCAGAGTGAGCTCTCATTTCTGTTTAATATTTCTAGGTGAAATTCCGAGACACAGAAAGGCAATGCTGGTGGGAAGAAAGAGCGTCTGCAAGGCTTGGAGCTACACAAGGCTGCTGTAGTGGCCAACCCAGCCCAAACCATTCTATGACCCTCTTCCGATTCCCACCTTTGAGAAGAAAAACCATCCTCTCTCTCACCACGTTTGAACTTACGGATAACTTCCAGGAGGGTTATCCGGGCTTTGTCCTGCATCAGGTCAACCATTGCCCTATAGATGCCACTGTCTGTCTCCTGCACCCTCTGCAGGAGAAGGGAGCCATTCTCCGGGTAGAAAACCACCCTGCCCTGGTAAGCTGGGTAGATGGTGGGGGACCGATAGTCGGCGTAGTACTGCAGGATGAACTCCGTGGTGGTGTTCCTGATGTACTCCCACTCCGTGAAGTTGACATTCTGGATGTCCAGCCCGCGCAGCAGGACGGAGGACCCCACAGCCACCGTCCTCCTCTCTGTGATTTCCACCACCCTGGGGGACCCCTGCAAAACCACCAACAGGTCTAGAAACAGGAGAGATGCCAGAGCAGGATGGGTTAGTTTTCAAGCAAATCCCAAAGAGCAATTTAATCTGCTCCTACATACTCTTTTTTTAATTTTTGGCCCAAGTTACCAACTGACTTTCTGGAGTACATCATGTATCTGATTTCCTTCCTCCTAAAAAGCATAACATTTTTAAGATAATAAAAAATAAGATGATAAACGCAACGTTTTTGTTGGTGTGCTCTGCAAGTGCTTCTTAGATGGGTGAGACAATTCATAGTGTCATAGAAAAGAACCACCGAATTGTCTGGGTTGGAAGGGACCTTTAAGGCCAGAGTCCAACTGTCGACCCAACTGATACAAGCCATCACTAACCCACGTCTCTAAGCATGGTCAACCCGGCTTCTGAATCCTTCCAGGGATGGTGCCTCAACCACCGTTCCAAGGCTTGATAACCCTTTCCATGTAAAAATTGTTCCTAATCTCCAACCTGAACCTGCCCTGGCCCAACTTCCCTGCCCTGTGGAGCCAAAATGATGGGAATCTGGACTTTGAGGTGGAGGGTGGAGGGGTGGGGGGGTGTTTCTACACATCGGGAGCTGCTAACGGGGAACACAGGCGCTGTGGCCTCACCCCTGGACCTCGGGCTGCTCCCCTGGCATCTGGAAGGGCGAGCGCCACTTGGAAAACGGGCTCTAAACAGCCCTTTTGTTGGGACCGTGTGGTCCTGGCTGCGAAATAACCGGAGCGGGAGAGCTGACCTTCCTGAAGGCCATTGAGACCCACAGGCATCTTCAGCCTCGGGAGATGCGGTGAAGCCCTGCAAAATGGATGCTCCCGCCCAGGGATCTGCCCAGTGACCTTACGTGTCTGGGAGGCTGGAATCCATCATGAACACAGATTTCCTGGCACCTCTGAGTAACCCAACAGCTGTAACTGCCACGCTGATGAGTGGCTTTTAACAGGAAAAGGCATCTAAGCAGGCCTTTGTCATAAAGGGGTTTTATGGTTTCCCCAGGAGATGATGAAGCTCATCCGGGGGGGGGGGTTCACTCTGCAAACGTGACCCTGAAGCTCACCCTTGGCTGCACAAAACCTGGGCTGACAATCCCACGGTAGCACTGCTGGCGTAAAGGGACCTACCAAGGGGAAAGTCACCTCTGACATCTCCAGCCCCTCCCCACCCCCTCTCCAAAATCTCCTGAAGTGGCTTTCAGCAGGTTTAAGAGATTATGCTGATTGCTGACGAGGACACAAGCTACAGGAGCAGGGGTCTGAAGGAAAGCTGGGCTGAGCAGAGAGGAAAGATGCTGGAGAGGAGGCTCAGAGGCTCTGGGAAGCGTAGTGGAGGGAACGCCGTGGTCAGAGAGTGGAAGAGAAGCTCAGAGGGAAGCAGTCCTTGGGCGTGCAGTGGAGGAGANCTTTGAGAAGAAAAACCATCCTCTCTCTCACCACGTTTGAACTTACGGATAACTTCCAGGAGGGTTATCCGGGCTTTGTCCTGCATCAGGTCAACCATTGCCCTATAGATGCCACTGTCTGTCTCCTGCACCCTCTGCAGGAGAAGGGAGCCATTCTCCGGGTAGAAAACCACCCTGCCCTGGTAAGCTGGGTAGATGGTGGGGGACCGATAGTCGGCGTAGTACTGCAGGATGAACTCCGTGGTGGTGTTCCTGATGTACTCCCACTCCGTGAAGTTGACATTCTGGATGTCCAGCCCGCGCAGCAGGACGGAGGACCCCACAGCCACCGTCCTCCTCTCTGTGATTTCCACCACCCTGGGGGACCCCTGCAAAACCACCAACAGGTCTAGAAACAGGAGAGATGCCAGAGCAGGATGGGTTAGTTTTCAAGCAAATCCCAAAGAGCAATTTAATCTGCTCCTACATACTCTTTTTTTAATTTTTGGCCCAAGTTACCAACTGACTTTCTGGAGTACATCATGTATCTGATTTCCTTCCTCCTAAAAAGCATAACATTTTTAAGATAATAAAAAATAAGATGATAAACGCAACGTTTTTGTTGGTGTGCTCTGCAAGTGCTTCTTAGATGGGTGAGACAATTCATAGTGTCATAGAAAAGAACCACCGAATTGTCTGGGTTGGAAGGGACCTTTAAGGCCAGAGTCCAACTGTCGACCCAACTGATACAAGCCATCACTAACCCACGTCTCTAAGCATGGTCAACCCGGCTTCTGAATCCTTCCAGGGATGGTGCCTCAACCACCGTTCCAAGGCTTGATAACCCTTTCCATGTAAAAATTGTTCCTAATCTCCAACCTGAACCTGCCCTGGCCCAACTTCCCTGCCCTGTGGAGCCAAAATGATGGGAATCTGGACTTTGAGGTGGAGGGTGGAGGGGTGGGGGGGTGTTTCTACACATCGGGAGCTGCTAACGGGGAACACAGGCGCTGTGGCCTCACCCCTGGACCTCGGGCTGCTCCCCTGGCATCTGGAAGGGCGAGCGCCACTTGGAAAACGGGCTCTAAACAGCCCTTTTGTTGGGACCGTGTGGTCCTGGCTGCGAAATAACCGGAGCGGGAGAGCTGACCTTCCTGAAGGCCATTGAGACCCACAGGCATCTTCAGCCTCGGGAGATGCGGTGAAGCCCTGCAAAATGGATGCTCCCGCCCAGGGATCTGCCCAGTGACCTTACGTGTCTGGGAGGCTGGAATCCATCATGAACACAGATTTCCTGGCACCTCTGAGTAACCCAACAGCTGTAACTGCCACGCTGATGAGTGGCTTTTAACAGGAAAAGGCATCTAAGCAGGCCTTTGTCATAAAGGGGTTTTATGGTTTCCCCAGGAGATGATGAAGCTCATCCGGGGGGGGGGTTCACTCTGCAAACGTGACCCTGAAGCTCACCCTTGGCTGCACAAAACCTGGGCTGACAATCCCACGGTAGCACTGCTGGCGTAAAGGGACCTACCAAGGGGAAAGTCACCTCTGACATCTCCAGCCCCTCCCCACCCCCTCTCCAAAATCTCCTGAAGTGGCTTTCAGCAGGTTTAAGAGATTATGCTGATTGCTGACGAGGACACAAGCTACAGGAGCAGGGGTCTGAAGGAAAGCTGGGCTGAGCAGAGAGGAAAGATGCTGGANGGAAAGATGCCGGAGAGGAGGCTCAGAGGCTCTGGGAAGCGTAGTGGAGGGAACGCCGTGGTCAGAGAGTGGAAGAGAAGCTCAGAGGGAAGCAGTCCTTGGGCGTGCAGTGGAGGAGAGGTGGTGGTGCCCAGGTATGGCAAGGGTAGTACCCAAGTACTGGGATGGTGGTGGCCAGGTATGGGGATGCCGCAGCACTGGGAGGAAGGAGGCTCCCCGGGGCACACACCTTTCCCAACACCACCACAGCCCGGAGCAGAGGTGCAAGGAGAGCACGGAGACGCTGCCAGCAGATGCCCTCTGAGGAGGTGCAAGCCCCACACCAGCCCCTTTGCATACTCACAGCCTGTGATGGCCACCGGCAGCCAGGCTGACATGGCAAAGCCCCGCAGGCTCCTTCAGACCAGCAGGAGGGATGAGATGCTTTGGCAGGGACATGCTCTTGCGGCGGCCACTCTGGGCATCATGGATGGACCTGTGAAGGACACCATGAAAAAAACCATTGGCACCTGCCACGCAGGGGTTGGGAAAGGCGAAAGATGCTCAGTGAAGTGATGGTGGAGCCTCCCAACCTTCTCCATGTGTCCTCCCAGCGCTGGTGTCCCTGCCCTAACAGTGGCTCCTAAGGGCACAGCTGAGGGAAACCATCCCAGCCATACCTGTCCTGGATGCAAAAACCACTGATACCCAACAGCATCAAGACCAGCACCAGCTCAGGAGTTGCTGGGGGGGACGAGAGCACCGGGCTGCTCTCTGCAGCCCCTCCTGTGCTGCAGCCCTCCAGCGCTGGCGGCTGCAACCGGTGTGTTTCTGTAGCTGCTGGCCATGAAACTGCTTGTTTTGCCTTTAGCAACCATCCCTGCACTCTCCAACACCCACACCCTCTTCTCAGGTTTCACTCTCATCAGCCCCTGCTCGTCCCACGCACCCGCCTTGCGCATCACCTTCATCACTATGAAAACTATCATCCATCCCATCGCCACCCCTTCCTCTCCACACTGAAGGCTCCCGGATTTTTCCATCTCTCCTTCCAAGCTCTTGATCCTTTTGGCTGCCGTTCTCTGGGTCTTCTCCAATTGGTTTGGTTTTATTTATTTATTTATTTTTTTTAGAGACCTTTTGCCTTAGTTTCTTCACTCTCCTCCTCCACCCCAGTTCAGAGGACAGCTCGAGAACAACCCCTCCTGCCGCCAACACGCCTTGCAATGGGGCGTTACTGGAAGGAGAACAGAGTCAGAGCGGGTTTGTGGAGCCAGAGGGAAAGTTTGGCGCTTGGACGACAGGGAACGCATTCATCACCGGGTTTTGCAAGGCTCTGGATGAAGGGTGAAGGCAGAGAACAGCAGGACCAGGTTTTGACCAGGGTCCCAGTTTAAGCGACGTGGTCCAGTGGTGGCCTTGGCAGTGCTGGATTAAGGCTGGGACTCAAGGATCTTAAAGGTCATTTCCAATCTAAACTATCTACGTTTCAGCCAGGACCAGAAGAGGCCACAACAGTCTGTGGGATGTGGTTTATTCTGGAAACAGCCCAAGGCTGGCGGTGGCTGAGGGGACTTCGGAGGCAGAGGTGAGGAGGCGTGTTTGAGGAGAGAGCCGTGACCTCCTGGCAGCACCCAGCTTTCCTCCGGGGAAACCAGCATCTGACAGGGAACCATTTCCACCCTGGAGCTGCAGCACAATCTCCTGGATGCGGCCAAGCAGCTCCCAGCGCAGAGCCACGGCCCCAAGAAGATGAAGAGAAAGGGAAAAAAACCCAACCACCAAACCCCAAAACCCAAAGAAGGAGAAAACAGCCCCGGGATGGGGTGTTCAGCCCCATGAGGGAGACCTCCAGCCCGGGATGTCCCCCCCAGCACAGGAGCCAGTGCACATCCCTGGTTTCTGCCTTGCTGAAAGGAACTCAGGAAATCAGGTCCTGGAGAAAATCACTTGAGTTCAGGGTGATCAAGGTCCCGTCCAGCTAAAAACCTGCCTTGTGCGGGACAGAGAGGCTGCAGAGCTCGGTGACCTGGGGGAAGCCGGTCACGGGAAAGCCTTCATGTCTTACGGGACCTGACATGGTCCTTCTCCTCGGCCAGCGCGTATGTGGAGACCACGACAAATCCTGATTTCTGCTGCAGGACTTCCTCACCGGACCGGTACTCCAGTGCTCATTAACCCCCAGGTCCAATTAGCAGTGCAGAAGCAGCAGGAGACCGTGTCCCCTTTCTCTTTGTGAAGCGTCCTGGGGGAGGGCTTCAGAGGGATGGATGGATGGCGACCCAAAATCAGCCTCTTCTTTTTTTGCCCCTTTTATGCTCCTTGGGGGCTGGGCAGGAGCCAGTTGTGGCTTTTCACAGGGGAATAAGACCCAGGCTAGAACAATAGCTGTGGAAAAAGCAGTTCCGTCCTTTAGAGAGGGAGGATTTCCTTTCTTCAACCAAACCCAAGCAGGTGTGGACACGACCCTCTTGCCAGCCGGAGCGGCTGGGTACCACGGCTCCCTCCCGCGCAGTGGGCGTCAGGCTCATCCCACGTCCTGCTTTGGATGGAGGAAAAGCAGAATTTTCTGCCCAGACATTTCAGTTTTCCTCTGTCCCTCTGCTGACAAACTGAACTCCGGGACACCCACGGGGTATTTTCCAGGCTGCTGTTGGATTCCAGGGCGGTGAGACCCAGCTGTTCCCAGTTTATGCAGAGGGCTGGTGTGAGGCTCTGCTGTGCGAATATAAGCTCCTGTTCCTATTTACTGCTCTAACAGCCAAGCTCAGCTCGCTTTGGTCTTTGCCCTGTTGGAGGGTAAGAAGGGGAGAAGCACCGAGGGGTCCCTCCACAGGGAGAAGGGGACCCCAAA
>VZRU01005488.1:353974-422267 GCA_013398155.1 Pedionomus torquatus | reverse complement strand
GTTATGTTAATTTGATAGGGTTTTTGTTGCCCCAAACCAGAAAAAAAAATGCTTTCTGTTTGGTGATACATAGTCTGTGATAGGGAAATCATTAAGGTGGGAAAATTATTGGTAACAAGACCTCTTTATCCTTACGCACTGGGATATTAGTACTTTTTTATTTGGGATTGCATTGGAGCTAGATCACTTCTGTGTCATGCTTTTATATTTACATGCCTGTGTCTTTTTTAGCATTGTTGCATGAACTGCAAGACTGGAGGGACCACTTCATTCTGGGCTGACTCTCCTGCTCTGTTGGTTCCATTGGAAATAGGCTCAGATTTACTCTTGGTTCAAAGATGCTACCCTGATAGTCTTCCTGAAGGAAAATTGCTTCACATTCTAAGATATCTGGGATATACTAGGATAGAAATAACAGTGGGTAGTATGAGCTAGAGGCATTTATTTTTTGGTTTCAGAAAGCCTGGGGCAGGCTGTATTTTAGACATGATTGATGTTTCTACATTACCTAAGAGCCTTACGGAGCATTATGGAATATTATATAAGGAAAGATGACTGATGTGTGAGATTCAAATGTCTCTTATTCAGAAATTTCCTATTTTAACCACTGCATATGAGCCAAAATGCAGCTAACTGCCTATAAATCAGGCCTGTGGTATTAGAAGAGATAATGATGGATTTTATCCTTCTGTCCTGCAGAAACAGTGCCAGGCTGATCTACATCAAGAATTGCTGCTCCTGAAGTCTAAATTTTGTGCAACTGGGTGTGATATATATTCCTTTTATATATTGCTAGATGGAGTCTAACTGCTTCCTAGAAGAGCTTTGCTTGAAATTTTGCTGTAAGTCACGCATTCAACTGCAGTGCATTCACAATGTTGCCAGACATGAAACAATAAGAAATGTTTCTTTGTATGATGACTACAAAGAATTTACCCCATGCAATACTTGTGAGTCATGGCTGTTAACTTCTTATCATGTTTCATGGCAGGAACATAGGCATGAGGGAATCAGACATTCTACTTTCAGCAGTCTTTTCTTTTTCATTACTTCTGGGAGCTGAAGAATTCTGATAGGTTTTCTGGCACTTAGGCTTAAGTCTAACAGGAGACTTGATTTAATTTGTTGACCTAAAGGCTGACGGGATGAAGTCCAGGTTCTCCTTCTGCAATTCCACTGGCTACTTTTATTATTTGACTATTATTGATAAATAAATTTGATTTACGCTTATTGAATTTTCTATGAGTTGACCCTCAGGTGTGGCAGAATGAGGTTTTCTTATGTTTTTCAGTTAGTGCAAAATAAATAATTACTAACTCAAGTGGTAATTGAGCCAGCCATGGGCCCTGCCAAGCCAGGCCCAACTGTGGGCCCACATCCCATTCCATCCTCAGCCAGTCCCCAGGGAGGCAGCGGATGCCCCAAGCTGGGGCTGCCCCAGTGCCTCCTGGCTACCCCGCTCCTGGCTGGGGGTGGGACTTGCCCTGGCTTCCAGGCCCTGTGGAGCCCTCAACACCCTAAGAGAAGAGGCCTCTTAGATCAATGAGTGTATTACAATTTACATCAACTTATATCATGTGATCTTTTGCACAGACTTACTGAGTTCACCTTTAAATTTGTTTGTTTTCCTGCCCAGTCTGTTCTTGCTTCTTGGCAGGCTGCTGTGGTAGGGTGACCTTGGTAGCTCTTTCACTCCCCTTCCACCCACCCCAACTCCAACAGGAGAGGGGGAGTAAAAAAAGACAGAAAAGCTTATGGGGTGAGGGAAATACCTGGAGATTTCTGACCAATTGCTGTCATGGGTGAAACTGGCTCAAATTGGGGATAATTAATGTATTGGCAATTAAAAACAGAGAAGCATGGTGAGAAGCAAACCCAACATCAAGGCTCTAGTTACTCCGTGACAGCTCCTCTCTGCTGCTCCTGCCTCCTCGCACTTTTCCCTGATCCACCATGGGGCCCTCCACTGTGGTCTCTCCCGGAGCCGCTGCAGGGGCATCTCTGCGGGGGCACCTGGAGCCCCTCCTGCCCTCCTCCTGCTCTCCCCTGGGGGATGGCAGGGCAGTTTCTCCGCCGCTCTCCCTCAGCCCCGGCTGCCGGGCAGCGTTTCGCCCTTTCTGGGCCAGGCTTTCCCCGCCGGTGGCTGAGGGGCTCAGCTGTGCCCTGCGCTGGGGCCCTTGGAGCTGTCGGCACGGGGCAGCCCCGCGCCCTCACTGCAGGGGCCCACCCTGATGCCAAAACCTGGGCACCAGCACTCAGTACAGCTGCTCTAGAATCTTCTCCCAGTATATAGACATGATTCTTCCATTATTTTAATACAGGTCCCTGGTTTTTCTTTTATGCTGGATCCTGCATGATTTCTAAAAGAGTATTTTTTCCCCCTTTTCCCTGAATCTTGGCCCTGCCTTGTCCAATCTAACCTCTATAAAAGCCAGTAGGCATGTTACTGCCATTTTCAGGTGGGCTTTGAATAAACTGTTCTCACCTAGAATGTGTAAACATAAGAGCATCACCTCATGTTTAGTGGTCAGACACTAATCTCTCGCTGATGATGGAATATTTACCTAATCATTCTTATTTTATTGCTTTGGACAGAGCTTGAGGGCAGCTGAAGTGATTTAATAAATCTAGCTCGGAGAATATATTAATTGTTTTTCTGCTTGGTAACAAAGCCTAGTTATCGAACAGAACTGCAAAGCTGAAAAATCTTTTGCATTCCCTCCATACCACTAGATTTTGCCACTTCTGTAAACTTCAAATGGAATCTGAAGAAGCACAAACAGAAGTGTGATTGATTTCTCACTGTGAATGAAGACAGAAGAACCTCTAAAACATAACATGATAAAAGATACTACACACACAAAAAATGTATACCTCTATATTGAAACAATGCTCCCTAAGGCTTGACAAGTACCTCAGTTTCCAGCAGTGCTGCCGAGGAGAAAATGCTGAACACTACGTAATAGATATTCAGTGCATAGTAATGATCTAGTTCCTGAGTTGTACTGGACATCACTATTCATAATGGTGTGTGCCATAAGTCAATGTACTTTTTATTTCAGGCATGGCAAAACATATTATTGTCTTCTTCCTTCAAATCTAATTGCTTAAAATATTCCATAGGTAGTTTTGTGCAGAGAACAAGACAACTAGAAACCATTTTTAAAGATAGCCAGAAATGTTCTTTACTTTTTTTTAAAATATTGCCTCCTTTGCCTCTCATTTTCCACCTCAGTGATCAAGCCTCTCATAAAAGCTCTTGTAACACTTTTCAGATAGTTGCAGCCATTTTTGCTTCACTTGTTGGAGATTACTATTCCCATGTGTTGTGTTAGCTAAGTAGTCATGCAGCACATTTGAAGTTTGAATTAAAAGTCCATTTCTTCCCCCTGAACAAGATTCATAAATAAGAAATATCATCTTTGAATAAAATTCAGGTATTGCACTGAAGGGAAAAGGCTTTATATGTTAACACTGTCAAGACTCAATGATGCATAGTAAAATGTCTCCACAAGCAATGAAATTCAGATTTCAAGCTAAGTTGTCTGAATTTTGTTTAAAAAAAAAATGATGCACCGGTTTACTTAGTTTTGTAAGGATTTCAGTCAGGATCAGTTCAATTTTATTATGCAGGTGTGCTGAATAAATAAAATAACATGTAGGCTGTTTTTCTGTACCTTAAATCATCGTTCATAGGGTCATCCTGCTGCCCTAGAGGAGACCACTTTCAAATCATTATATCTAAGAGAGATGCAGCAATGTGGCATCTAAATGCATCCATTTATCATACACAATTTTCCTCTCCCTAACTCTAATGTTAATTGAGCAGGATCTTATCCTACTTCATCCTCATACACTTAGCTTATTGTCAATGATAAAGAAAAGAAGACTAATACCAACCATTAGGATTTCATTAAAATGAACTACTGAATGCCATCATATGTCTATTCTTGAAACTGTCAAAGGAATGTGATTTTTCAGATTATGGTTGTTTTTTCCAAGTTCACACTGGTAGTCCTTTTAGCTTCCTTGAAAAAACACTGACAGCCATACATGGTCAATTCATATCACTTGACATTTTCAGGAAGGCACTGTACTCAGTTCTTTCTCATTCTTTGTGCATGAACAGGCTCTGGGCAAATATGTAGCTAACCCTGTTCAATAGAAGACATTAGACAACTATGTGTACCCAGCTGGGAAAATGGAAAGTCTTTACTGTTCAAGTCTTCAAGTACCATATTGACACAACACTCAAAATTTAAATGTGTTAAAGGTAAACCTACTTTTTGAATAAGAGCAAGTTTATTTTAAACTGGCGCTTTGATAGTGTAATTAGTTTTGTGTGAATTTGCTCTTTTTTGCTGCCTTGTCCATTTCTGTTCAAAAGACCACTGTAAATAAAACAGGTTTAAAGGCAAAAGTAGATTAGGAGGACTTGCTTTGATTACATATCTAGGCCTGTTTAAAAAAGATTAAATAGCCTGTTCCAGCAGTTTAAAACTTGCTTGATTCCTTAGACAGTTTTCCTAACAGAAGTCATATCTCAATTTCTGCAAAACTTAGCCATTTTCACAAACACAATGATTTAGAGAGCAAAAATAGGTCAAATAAAGATGTTAAAGTAATTAATTTTACAGATTTGTACAGCTCAATTTGAAAAAAAATAGCCGTCCTATATTTATCTTTGATTCTGTGATTATGTATTAGATAGAACACTCATGGAAAGTTACAGCTGCTTGAATCATGGTTTTGTGCTGAAACAACACTTAATTTTCTTGCTTTTGCACTAATGTGTTTACTAAAAACAGACCCAGTGTTTTGCTCATTATGCCAATAGAGTTGAAACTCTGTTGCTGTACGCTTGCTGGCCTCTTGTGCCTTTGAAAGTAGCTGAAAGCTTTAAAATCCTCTACTTGGCTTGATTAGACAGTGGCCCTTTGCCTGGCATTGATTTCAGGATTTAGAGTTTATTAGCAGGTCACAAAGGTATTGTTTTTCCTATGTGGTTTTGGCAATTACACAACTTCTGGAATACCAAAATATGAAAACCAATCAGAATTAAAGCTGATCTCTTTTGAAAGGGTTCAGTGTGGTGGGGTTTTTTTCCTCAGTATGATTACGGAATTCTCATTTATGTACTAGTACTTTAATATATTTTACATGCTTATGTGCTAGTTCTGGAATTTCATCTTTTAATACAGGAACGCAGGGGAAAAAGAAATGGTGAGTGAATGTGCATTTCAGGTACAGACTAATATACATGAAAAGATTTTAATTAAAAAAAAAAAAAAAGAAAAAAAGAAAAAAAAGAGAAAAAGAGCAAAAAAGCCAAACAAGGTATTTACTGAAATAAAAGCTCATACAGTATTTTGCAGTGTGCCATACCTCACTCTCCTGAAGACAGAACCAGAGTGGAAGGCTATCTCTATGATACTTATGATGAAAGAATGTTCAATGAATAAGGCACAGGGTTAGAGTTACAAAAAGAGAGGTTACAATCCTGCAGATTGCTGGCCATAGCATGGCTGTGTGCAAAGCATTGACTGATGGCATTACAAGCAGAGTGCGATGCAGAACATCTGAAAACAGTGTAAACGACCAAATAGAATGGATACTGTCAAACAGCTTGCAATAACTCCTTGTTTGATGCAATTTGTATACTTGGTAAGTGTACCTGCTATTCCATTATTACTGAGCCTGAAAATACTGGACAATGAAAAACTGTGGTCCAATTCCCACAGAAAATCACACAACACACTTTTTTTCAGTTTTGATTGTGATCTTCAGCTGCTCTTCATTGAACACAGCTCCCTCACCAGGTCTGCACCCATTTGATTGAGGTTTCATCCAGGTTAATTTCCTCTAATTTGCCCTGGAATGTCACACAGAATAGCATCTTAGCCTTTGCTAGTGTCTAGATATGTAGTAGTTATTCTTTGTTCATTAAAGGCAATGTGTTGCAGAACATGGAAAGTTGATTAGACAGAAAAATATCTTCATCAACTCAGTGTTAGCTGGTATTCAACTGTTTTTGTTGGGTTTTGTGTTTTTGTTTGTCTGTTTGTTTTATTTTGTTTTGTTTGTTTGCTTTTAAGGTATATACCAATAGCTTGTGGGATTATTTTGCTTCAAATGTCTTCTGAGAACGTGACCAACCTCAGCTGAATGATACATACTATTTTGAGGCTTTTATTTTTTTTTAATTTCAGACAGACAAAATATTTCTAGTTTTCTGAGATGTTATATATCCTCCATTAATTTTCAAAAGATAAATTAATGGGTAAAAGTGTGACAGTTTGGCCCTTTTTCATAAAAGTAGTTTTACATCAGTAAGCCAAGTTTGTGGTTCTTGCTCCTCAGTCTCCAAGGCAGTTTGCAATACTCTGCAAGACACAGTCCATCATGGTCCAAGAGCAAAAGATGTTTAGATTTCTTACAAAATTCCAGGTACTTTCTCTACCGGTTATGTTTTAAACTCTGCTGATATCCATTATTCTCTCATAATTTATCTCTGCTCTGTTCCTTTTCTGCCTTTCCATACTTGTCCTTATTTTAGGTTTTCTCCATTTTTATTCTTTTTGTTGTTGTTGCTTTTCCCAAATAAAGTTCCTTCTAGGGCCTTTTCCTATAAAATGGCAAGTTTAAACCTGCTCTGGGCAAGAAATATATAAGACCCCACAATATAAGTACAGTGCAGAAACAGAATAGCGGTCATAGGACATAATCAATTAGTTTTCCTGAGAAGTGCAATCCTAGAAATATACAAATACAACTCTGATTGAACTTGTGTCTCCACACACTGTGGTATCAAGCAAATGGAACTGTCTACTTAGACCTAGATGGGAAATATATCTGTTGGGCTTCAGCGGGACAGGGAAAATACGCCTTTGCAGAATGACAGGCATTTCTGCCTCCAGATGCCTGGTTTCGTGCATGCCATCCATACGACAAGAAGGCACTTCTATATGCAAACGAGTTTAGTAGTTCTCCTAATTCAGAATATGCAAGTCATCATATCTGATGCATGCTTATACACATAATAGAAATTTTTACTTTGTATTCTTGGCAATAGTATACTTCTTGAGTCTATCTCAGCAAGTACCTCGTTGTATCTAGACACCTTAAATTCTTTGAGAACAGTAGAATTGCCTCTCTTTTCTAAGTAACCTAGTTATTGTGCGTGTTTTTTCACGGGCAGTTACTTACTCTCTTTAGCATGCTTACAATGCTGTATCTACACAGGTTGGGATTTATTTGCCTTAGGAGTTGCTGCATTTGAAGAGCTGAATGACAAAAGACAAAATCCCAAAACTCACCAACCTCCCACGGGGGATGGGGAATGGGTGTTGCAGTCGGTTCAGAACAGCTTCTCTATGCTGCCGCTTCCTCCTCACACTGTTCCCCTACTTCAGGGGTCCCTTCCATGGGATACAATCCTTCATGAACTGCTCCAATGTGCGTCCTTCCCATGGGGCATAGGCCTTCAGAAAAGACTGCTACAGTGTGGGTCCCCTACAGGGTCACAGGTGGTACCAGAAAACCTGTTCTTGTATGGGTTTCTCTCCGTGGGCTGCAAGGGTTCTACAAAGGTAGTAGCATCCTTCAGGGTACATCTGGGGTTCTCAGTGCACTGCAGGGTGACAGCCTTCTTCACCATGATCTTCTCCACAGGCTGCAGGAGAATCTCTGCTCTCACATATGGAGCACTTCTCCCCTGTCTTTCTTCACTGTTCATGGTATCTCCAGGGTTATTTCATATTTTTTGTACTTGTCTCTCTCATAGCTGCTGTGCAGCATTTTTTTTCCCCGTTTCTTAAATATGTTATTGCAGAGGCAACACCAGTGTTTCTGATGAGCTCAGCTTTGGCCAGTGGCAGGTTCATCTTGGAGGCAGCTGGGACCAGCTGTCTGACATGGGAGCAGCAGGTCCTGATTTCTTCCCACGTAAGTCACCACCCCTGTAGCCTCCCTGGCTACCAAAACCTTGCAATGTAAACCCAATAAACTGACTCTTCTCTGTTAGTTTTGATGAAAATCTAACAACAATGATCTTTGTGACTTTTTTTTTTTTTTTGCTAGTTTATAAGTTTCTGTCTCTAAATGGGAGAAAGAATTGCTCTCATTCAATTGTTATGAGAGTTCATGTATTATTTGCATTGTTTTGAATATTTGTTTTTCGTTTGGGCATCATTAATTAAAAAAAATGCAGTTACATCTTTTCTATATTCTGATTCTGTTTTCCATTCCTACCATAGATAAAAACATTGTATTTTCCTCCACTTGTTTCTGTAGCTCGTTTCATAGCAAAAATTCATGTATTGGGGAAAATGCAATAAACTCGGTAATTGTTTTGACATGTGCTTCAAATTGTGTGGTAAAACATATAATTTTGAAAAACAATTTTTGTTTTCACCATGTAAGTATGTGTTAAATGACCTGAGACAGGGAGAAGAGTTAAACACTTTATCAAGAAAGATTATATTTTTTTTTATAATTTCTATGGTGAAAGAGCATTCATCACTCCTCCTCACCCTCCCCTCATCTTTTCATCCTGAACTATAATCCCATCATTTGCTTGACTGAGCCTCTTGAACTTTGACATTTGTTTTGCTCATGCAGTGCAAAAAGAATTAAGCTCAAGCACCTACCCAGGTGGGATCTATTTGCTGACACAGTCCTGACTTCTCTGTCTCTCATTTGTCTTCATAATGCATTCAGCAGCATTAATAAGACTAATCAGGTCATGTCAGTTAATGGACTGTCCTTTGTCACCGACCAAATTTTCTCTTTAGAGGCAGAAGAGAAATCACTGAATCATTTCAATGTTAGATCTCTTCTGGACATTCTTGATGTGTATAATTCCTCCCTGCCTCACAGCTTTCCTCTCTCTAAACGACGTCTGTTTTCAATTAATGTCCTTTTCTCCTTTGAGTCAGTGAGCCAGCAATAACCTACGATGTGTTGTTTTGTGCTATACCACTTCTATGCCAGTATCTTGAGCATGACATTAGATCTCATTGTACACTTGCAGCTCTACTGTTTATTACTATAGACCATTACAACGAAAGGCAGAATACTGCTTTTAAAGCTTTTTTCCCTGTATTTTGCATCTTTTAATTCCCAAAACAGGAATTAAATAACTAGATATATAGGCCTTTAGCATTTATATTAATGCTCAATTGACAATATAAAATTTTAGTACATTTAGACCACACTAACAGGGTATCATCCCTTATTTTAATATGAAAAGATATAAATTGAATTTTTGCCATTGAAGTTATAGAACAGAGGTTCATTCTTAAATTTTATTAGGATACAGATTAAAATCTAAGGTATCTTGATAAAAAATGTGACTGAAAGAGGATGACACATCTCCTTCATCACTGCTCACTGTTTTTGTAATTTTGATGATAACTCTGCTACCTATTGGTTGTTTAATTTCTGTATTTTTCAGAACTACAAGGCAGTTTCTGCCTTTCTGGAGAAGACAACTTTATAGATGCAAGGATTAACTTCCTTGACACAGATAGAGAGGATGTTCAGAAAGCTGTAAAGTCAATGCTTCCTCAGAGACTAAATACAGGACACTAAATCTAGGCTATCATTACTGAAAATCTTAACCATAATTGATTCTAAGACAAATTGTAAAACTCAAAAAAAAAAAAAAAAAAAAAAGATTAAAATTAAAATTGAAAGCTGATTTTTACTGATAAGCCTAAGGTAGCAGAGTAGCTGTCATGTCCTAAGACAAATGTTTAAATTTTGAATTATTAATTCTGTAAGTTATAAAAACAAGAGCTATTTCTGAATTCTTTGCTGATTGTAAGGTTTGTTCCTGGTATATGAATGGTTTAGTTATTTCTATTCTTTGCTGTTAAAAAAGCATGAAGGTACTTATGCTATTACAAGGTGCCTTCCTATATCAGATTAAATGTCTGTGTAAATGCATTTTACAATCAAATCTGGACAGAATACTAGTGCTAATATCTGTCTGAGGAAAGTGGTATAAGTTCATAAAGCTTCTTGATTGAACTTCTTGATTGAACGTAGGAAAACTTTTGACTGATCTAGTCCTACCATCACTGCATTGTTGGCACTTCCATTTGCATCCAAAAGAACTAAAAAGTAGCTGTATAGAAGCACATTGCTAAATGAAATGGGACAGATCTCTTTCATAAAAGCAGTTACACTTCTGAAAAATATTATCTGAAGACTGAATTTTGCATTCAGATAGTGTCATTTCACATTTAATGCTGAAAAACTAGGCACTTTTTGTGTGTGTGTGTATGCAAAACATTAAGCATGGAACAAAGAATAGTATATTTTTTAAAAGTGATTTAGATGCTATACAGAAACTTAGTTTTTATATTTAGTAAGATCTAATGTGTGGGTATGTAGTAATGTGCTCTCCCTGTTTTTTCCTCTCTTCCCACCTCCACAGCTCCTGCTCGGGTCATAGTCATCATGGTCATCACAACATCAGTTGCACCTGGACTTTGGGGGATGGCTGGCAACACAGCCAAAACACTGTCTGCAGTGGGGACCTAGATATTTTGTTCCCATGAGAACGTGACTAGAGGTCAGTTGCCTTACTGTATAAATAGTGGACAGCCCAAGGGTGCTTTGAGCTCCCCTGTATGGCAGTGGGCTGCATGTCAGTGTCTCCACTTTTGTGAGGATGCTCACTTAAGGCTCTGCTCCTCGAGGTTGAGAGATGCCTTGCTGCAACAGATTCTCGGTAAGTGACTAATAGCATGTTAAACTTTGAAATCTTAGCTAAGTAATATAAGGGATTGATTGTGCATGTATAATCCTTTAGACATAAACTGTTGACCAAGTCTGGGATTAGGATTGGATCCAGCCACACCTAGACTCCTCTCTGAGGAGGTCAGAAAGCAAGGGGGTCCTTTCTGAACCTCGTGACTCAATGGAAGGGTCTCCCTGAGAGCTTGTCTGACCCTGTCCTCTATGCAGTAAATAATGAATTGTACCTTGCCACAGAATCTAGTAATACACTGTCGCATTTACTACTAATTGTGTTAAATCACTGTTTCACTTTAATACATATTGCTTGTAAGAGAGAAGTAGTGAAAAGTTAATCACTCCACCTGCAGCAGGGTAAACAAATGTCCCAAGGGACCAATATGTACTGAATTTTTTCTCTTGAAATACTTTACATAGCAGGGCCCAGTTAATTTGAAATCTGTGTAATTGTAGTCCAACAAAAGGAATGCTTGTAACTGGTATCATTGTAATATCTCTTTCATCCTCTAAATTTTTTTTATTTTATGAATTTAATTGCCAATGCTGGTTTTTTGTTTTCGTTTGTTTGTTTTTCTGCTTGTGATAGTTGGCTGGTTTGATTTTTTTTTTCTGTAAAATAAAATAAACTCATACATTCTTCTTTTCAAATCTGGTGATTTTATATCTCTACTGGTTAGTGATATTCTTAGTAAAGCAAAACAAGCTGAAAGAGCTAAACTCCTTACTAGTGCTATATAAATCCAATTAATTCTATTAATTTCTAGTTAAACATCAGCTAAGAAGGAGCAAAATAATGTGCAAGTGATATTTTGCACAACGTTATGCAAAAAAAAAAGCATAAATAAATTAAACAAAAGCCCCAGTAGGTGAGCAAGCACACAACATACCCCCCGCCCCCGGCTTTCCTTAAAGCAGCTCTTCCAGCAGAGAGGTAGGGCACCGGGGAACAGGAATAGGTAGCACTCTTTCATTTCCCTCACAGCTGGACAATTAATTCACTTGGCCTCCTGGGTAGCTGACTGATCTCAAAGTGTTTGTTGTATAATGAATATTTCCTTGACACTGGGGGATGGGTTGGGGGGGAATCATCCTGTACTTCTTTCCATCAACAGCTAGCAGATTCTGTAATTTCTGAATATGATTTTTTCTTCCCGCCCTGGGATTTGTGATGACAAACTAGAACTGTAAGTTACAAAAGAGAAAGTGGCTACATCATGATGAAAATCCTTCCAGAATCTTTTAAGAATACTATTAAAAAACTGTTGTTTAGAAGACTGGAGTACTTGATATCTACCTGATGTAAATTCTTTAATGGGCTAAAGCCAGGATAACATAAAACCGATGAAATTTCCAGAACAGAAAACAAACTTGACCATGGAGGTACAAAATAATTGTTTAAAAACTTTTTTGAATATATTATTTGGATGAAAGGAAGGAGAATAGTTATTTCAATTTTTTCTATAGCAATCAATTTGACTACTGCGTGATAACAAGAAGCATTTCCATCCAAATTCATAAAAAGCTCAGGAGGAACATTCATGGAGTTCGGAACAAAGCTGAGGGCAATAGATAGAGAAATCATAGAATCATAGAATGTTTAGAGTTGGAAGGGACCTTGAATATCATTGAGTTCCAACCCCACTGCCATGGGCAAGGACACCTCCCACTAGACCAGGTTGCTCAAAGCCCCATCAAGCCTGGCCTTAAATACTTCCAGGGATGGGGCATCCACAACTTCTCTGGGCAACCTGTTCCAGTGCCTCACATGCCTCACAGGAAAGAATTTCTTCATAATATCCAATCTAAATCTTCCCTCTTCCAGTTTAAAACCACTACCCTTTGTCCTATCACTACACTTCCTGACAAAGAGTCCCTCCCCAGCTCTCCTGTAGCTCCCTTCAGATACTGGAAGGCTGCTATAAGGTCTCCCCAGAGCCTTCTCTNTGATGCAGCCCAGGATACGGTTGGCTTTCTGGGCTGCCAGCGCACACTGCTGGCTCATGTTGAGCTTCTCGTCCATGAGCACCCCCAAGTCCTTCTCCTCAGGGCTGCTCTCCAGCCATTCTCTGCCCAACCTGCATTTGTGCCTGGGATTGCCACATCCCAGGTGCAGGACCTTCTACTTGGCTTGGTTGAACTTCATGCCTTTCACACTAGCCCGCCTTTCACACTAGCCCACCTCTCAAGCCTGTCCAGGTCCCTCTGGATGCCATCCCTTCCCTCTAGAGTGTCAACTGCACCACCAAGTTTGATGTAATCAATAAACTTTCTGAGAGTGCATTCAATCCCACTGTCCATGTCTCTGACAAAGATGTTATGACAAAGATGTAGAATACTCTTGTCTATTCTAGATATTTCCCGATGTATCTATAGCTGCTCTCAAAAGGATGAGGTTTTCACTCCATTCTTTTACACTTTGAAATGTTATTGGCTTACAATCACAGACTGTATTCTTGCTCCCCTGTAGGTTATAGAAGACTCATAATACCTTTGTGAAGGTAAAACAAAATCCCTCTGAAACATCTTTCATAAAATGGTCTGAATAAAGAGCATAATGTTTGACATCTGTGTTAAATTAAATATGTCAATAGAAACATTGATCATGATCATATCTCTTCTCAAAAGTGAAGACCTCTATAACTAATACATAAAAAGAACATATTTTTCAGACAAACGTAGCCTCAAAGTTTACGATTTTATAATCAAACATTTAAAATACAAAGGCAACACATAAAACAACCACTGTTTCTGTGGTTAATATTATTTCATTTTAAAAGTAGTAGGACTGGAAAAGAGAGAGAGTTAATTAGTACCTTAATTATACCTTTGGTCTTATCTGTAGAAGAATAAACAAAAGATTGTGTACAATGTAATCTATAACTGTGACTGTATAAATTGAAAAAAAAAAAAGCCATAGCTTTCTTACATCCTACCTTGCAGTTTCCTGAGGATCACACCACGTATGTGAAGTTTTGTGGTTGAGGACAGAAGTTGTCTGGACAAAATATCAGCAGAGGATGATCTGAAGTACTTTGCCTTGTGAATATGCTACAGGTGCTGCCAGAAACTGAATGATGAGAATGTGATTATTTAGTAAAAGAATTTACATAACCCCTGTGGACACATTATGTTTCTTCATTACCAGCATGACAGAGACTTCCAAATGATTTTAAAGTGGTACATAACAGGCTGCTTTTCTCAAATAACATCGACTGGTTTTGTTCTGTTCATTTTAATTGAAATTAAAGTCAACATTTATGTGTCTTTCCAATAAATTACTTTCATCTGATTAGACCAAGGTAAAACATTTTAGCAGTTTCATCTGAAATTATACAACTGAGTTACAGAATCTCTTTGATAGCCAGGACTTAGTCACTGCGATCTCTTCCTATGTTAACTTCTCATGTTTCACTCCTTCTCTTCACCAGAAAGCAGTAGTAATTGCAAAAGCACACATGTAATATTTGTAATAATTATAGTTCTTTTAAAGGAAAATAGTGGCTACATTTGTGAGTCAGATTGCAGAAACTGCTTAAGGAGTCAGTCAAAGCTCTTCAGTAGCAGAGCTCTTCCTTTAGTCTAATTCAATACTTTTTTTCATCTTTCACAATAGTATATTATATAGTCATGAGAGAAACAGACAGAGCATTCCCAGAGAGAGATAATGTCACATACAATATCATATTTATTCAAAACTTCATTAATTTTCTTCAGTGTGGCCCTGCCAGGGGTCATTGGCCTTTAACTCCTGAGAGAGTACAACAAAATCTGTAGCATATTTCTTTGCAGAACCTCCACATATTTTAAACCTAAATCAAATCCAGGCTCACAAAGAGATCAACTCATTATATGGGCAGATAGGTTATATGCTTTTGTCCTTCTGACAAGCCTATATTTTGGTAAACTTCCATTTCTAAATAGTCATTGATAGTATTTTTCTTCAATTATCTTAAAACGTGCTTTGGGACTATTGCCAATATGACATCATAAACTATTTCTACAACTGCTATTTGCTATTCAGGACCAGAACAAAATGAAAGCTACTTTAAAAAAAATGATTCAATTGAACTATTCTTTTTGTCAGCTTCTAGCACAGCCACTTAAAGAAAAAGAAGTAAAATGAAATTTGAAAGATCTCTTTTATGAGGTGAACAGATATTAAATTTCAGACACGGCAAATGCAGACATTGATGGAAATGTAGGGGGGAGGTAGAGATGGAGAAGATGAAATAGTATCATGAGATAGGTGTGGGTAAAACAATACCTCTGTTACACAAGTATGATGAAGACATCTTAAAAGCAGTGTTGATGAGCTCTATCCCTTGGATGAGGCATCCTCCATTTTTACTTTTCACCCAGCACTGTGGTGTACCAGCTATGTTCTGCCTTCTTTTCCTGGATCGCTGCAGGCAGATTGATGGCACTTTGATCCTTATTCAGTCTTTAATCTTCCTCACAAGACTTCTTTCTGTTTGGTGGACACTTCTGCTACTTCAGCTGATGATGAATTGGTTTGCTGTTCTCTATTTCCTCAAAATTAAGGTTTAATAGTAATCGCCATTATATAGGAAGACCAGATGTACCTGAAAGAGCTGCCATTTCTTCTGTATCTTATTTAACATTGCAAACTGAATCTGCTCCCCAAGGAGACAGATAGAAGGCACCATGACATACCTCTGCGGGATTTGCATCTGGTCAAACCTGAAGTCTGTATCAGAGCTAGAAGAAGAGCAGTTGTACTCAGTTGCAGTCCAATATTACAACCTGTATTTCTTTCTAAACTCAAGAGGTTTGCACTAACTTCTAATGAATAAGTAATTCTGCAACATGCAGACCATGTAATAAGTTTCCTGCATTGTGCTAAGGGCATTTATTTAAATGTCATTGTTCCAAATGAGGCTGTGCACGTGGCTGATATACTACATTGACCAGAGATGTTTTCCTAGGACGTGGTCAAATTAATGATGGAAGTTTAAAGAATTCCTCACAGGGTTTAGGGATGATGTAGATGTTCTATATATGTTATAAATAATGTATTATGTAAAAGGACTCTTAGAAATAGATACATACCACTTGTAATAGTTTCCAAAGCAATATAGAAAGTAGTAATTTTTTTTTGGAATTTCTCAAAATGTCCACTTGTCTAACCAAATCAAGTCTTAATTACTTGCTGTAGCTCAGTAATCATAATAAAGTATAACCAAATCCACCAATTTACGTATATTCCCTAGAGATTAATGTTCTAATCTCTTATACCTTGTTTGTGTCAGTATTATTGCCTGAAGTATGACATGAACTTGTGGGCAATTACATCTAGATGCAATGCTGTAGATGTTGCTGCCACCATTCCTTCCTTAGGAGCTCATTTCAATGTAAAAATAGGTGGAAAGAGTTCTTGAGGATAATCATAAAATCACAGAATCATTGAATTGTTTAGGTTGGAAAAGACATTTAAGATCATTGAGTCCAATAATAAACTTAGCACTGCCAAGTCCACCACTAAACTATGTCCAGAAGTGCCACACCTACATGTCTTTTTAAATATGTCTAGGGATGGTGATCAACTACTTCCCTGGGCAGCCTTTTCCAAAGCTTGATGACCCTTTCAGTAAAGAACTTTTGCCTAGTATCCAATCTAAACCTCCCCTGGTGCAATCCAATCTCTTGTTACTGAGGAGAAGATACCAACTCCTACCTCACTACAACCTCCTTACAGATAGTTGTAGAGAACAATAACGTCTCCCCTCAGTCCCCCTTTCTCCAGAATAAACAACCTCAATTCACTCAGCCACTCCTGATAAGACTTGTTTTCTAGACTCTAATTATCCAAGCTCAGCTGGTAGCTCATCAACAGAACAGTGGTTTTACCCTTTTTTACTTTCCCTCTCACTTCTGCTTCTTGATTACTTATCCCTTTACAAATTCTCTGCCTTCAGTGTACTTGTCTACTGCTCTGCCCTGGATGCCTGGTACATCATGGCTTATCAGTGTTCTGTCATCCTGTATTTCACAAAACTCTTTTCCAAAAACCTAGATACATTTTGTCATACAAACTGTTGTTACAAAGCTTGTATGGGTTATAACTCCATAACAAAGCTCAAAGCAATTAGACAGCAATTAAGATTTGGACGAATGTTTCTTGTCTCATTTTATCTTTCATCTTTTGACTGCATTTTAAACTAAAGATGCAGCTTTCATTATTTAAAAATAAAAGTGTGGAAAATCCATAAATGTTCAGATTTTTGGGAATCAAATTTAAAAATGCCTATCTTCACAATGGCTGCTTTCTGTCTCAGATCCAGAAAAAGGGAGAAAAAACATATCTAGTAAGTCCAAATTCAGTTTTTTCCAGAGCTGCAATATTTATTGATAAATCCAAGGCATAGGCAAATTTTCCATTACATCCTTTCAATATTTTCTTTCCTGGAAATACTGATTATATGGAGCATGGAATATTTAATTTATGGAAATACTCATTTTATGAGATTCTCAGATAGTATGTTATGTCTACATTAGACTGTAAGAAAGATTTCTGTATCCATATGGGCAAAAGAGATGAGCAAATGGTCTTGGTGCTTTGACTGTCAGTATTAATTTTCCTGACACTGCTTGCTTACTGTTAATTATTCATGCACTAGCTAGGATGTTAGGAATGTCAGACCAGGTTTGCTGAAATGGTAAGTAAAGTTGCAACAAACTCAAGGGAATAAAAACACTGAATAATTAAAAGGTTGTTATTTATAATAGATGGGACTTCTAAAATGATATTGATTTAGAAAAGGCGCTCACTTGTCAAGAGATATCACTGTGGTTTTAACCAATATTAATCACCAGATCATGGTGGCCTTTTCAAAAAAACTGTTCATTTGATATTAGTATTACTAAAGTCCAAACCAGGATATAATACATCACACCTAAGTGAAATATTTGCAGAAACTTTCTAGAACACTAATGGTTCTTTTATATTGTTGAGACAATTGATTTCCTTACACAGTTTCAGACAGTCATTTTTAATTTTGAGGACAGAATATTGAGCATTACTAGGGAAATTCATGCCCAGGTGAATGGAACACAATCCCTTTCCTTGTGACTACGGACTCTCATCAGAAAGTGCCAAACATATAAAGTAAATTGAAGGCTGGATTTCATTTAAGCTGCTACCATTGCTCTATTGAGTGAATTTATACTAGTATTTGCATGGAAAGATGACACCAGCTGTTGTACTTTCCCTTTGTTGTAAATAGATTGGGAAACCTTTATTCTTTCACTTGGTTCCTCCCTTCTGTTGTAGCCCTTGTAGACCGGCAGGATCCCAATATAGCCCAAGGTCTTATCTTAATTAGTCTTAAATTCTTTATTGCACTAGCTATGAAGGAGTCAGATGGCTAAAGTCTACCAGCAAAATCAAACAGTGGCTGTTGACAAACTATAAACCTTGTTCATTGCTATTAATCTCTGCCCTTTTTCAAACTTGTTTTACAAATTGTTTGATCTAATATTTACCTGTTTGAGCTAATGCTTATCAATGCCATATAGGGTAGTACTTCCCTCTATCATTTATATTAAAGGTCCAGAAAAGAATGATAAGAAAACCACTTTTAATATATAGAATAGCAGATCAAATGGAAAATAAGCATATTAAGAAACATCGACATAAAAAGAGCCCCATGCAAATGCAAAACTTTGTAAAATATTGCAGAAGCCCTGGAGAATATGGTACCATCAAAAACACTAAGTTAACAGATCGCCAGAGCTACCATTCCCCTGAACTTGCCGAACGGAGACAGGCAGGGATGAGGAAACCACGCATGACCAGAACAGAAAGACGTTCAGATATAAGAGTGGCAGCTGTAACATAAAATACTAAGGATTAAATTGCATGATTGCTTTCCCCGCCCCTTTTATTTTGGTTGAGTAATATTGATTATTGGTATTTTCTGTGGGTATGTTTTTACCTGGAGTAGTAATGACTTTCACTGTATATCAGTATCAGCCATAATAATACCACCAGTATCACTTGTAAATTCATGGTTCTGTATATATTTCCTTTTTGCTCATAACAATAATTTTCCTTTTTGTTCTGAACATAAACCCAGGGAGCATGCAGGTGTTTTGAAGACTACCTGTTGTCCAGACTACCTCAAAGGACTAGGATGGGGAGGAGATGAGACGCTTCCTCCAAGTTGCCTGACAGAATTGACCTTAGACCCCTTAACTATCTTGTTAACTTGCAGCAATTTGACACAAATATATTGGTCCATATTTTTACCTATGTAGGCTAATATGCAACAATCTCATGTTCCTGAGTACTGTGTCCAGTTCTGGAGTCCTCAACAGAGAAAGGACATAGAACTGTTAGAATGGGTCCAGTGGAGGGCCACGAAGATGATTAGAGGGATGAAGCACCTCTCCTATGAGGACAGGCTGAGAGAGCTGGGGCTGTTCAGCCTGGAAAAGAGAAGGCTCCAGGGAGACCTTCTAGCAGCCTTCCAGTATCTGAAGCGAGCCTGTAGGAGAGCTGGAGAGGGACTCTTTGTCAGCAAGGATAATGGTTTTAAACTGGAAGAGGGAAGATTTAGATAGGAAAGAATTTCTTCCTAATATCCAGTGAGGCATGTGAGGCACTGGAACAGGTTGCCCAGAGAAGTTGTGGTTGCCCCATCCCTGGAAGTATTTAAGGCCAGGCTTGATGGGGCTTTGAGCAACTTGCTCTAGTGGGTGGTGTCCCTGCTCATGGCAGGGGGCTTGGAACTCGATGATGATCAAGGTCCCTTCCAACTCTAACCATTCTATGATTCTATGATAATAGTGATGACATTCCTATCACTATTCATATGTACCTAGTGGGTAGCTCTCATAGCCTGGCAGGTCCAGGTTATAAGTAGAAAGGTGAGGTAATAAAAGGAACTAACTTGTCTTGATTCCAGTCATAGTTAGATTCACAGGTCCAAAGAAAGAAATAAAAATCAATTTTTTATTATGAGATACATAAGACATCTATATCATACAACCACCTGTAAATTAATGCCTTCTTAGGAGCAGATCAAACAGGATCAAAGAAAAAAATACACTTAAAGGAAGGCCTTACTCTGAAATCCTTTAACGTTTCAATTTTGTTTTGAGTACTGCCTATGGAAAGCAAACATTGTTTTTATTTATATAAATCTATGTCTTCCTATGACAGTGCTAGATTGGGAAAATCAAATCTATGTGGTTTTGTACTACATCTAAATTCACATAAAATGTGTTTCAATACTACAGCATGAAGAAGCTTGAGAAAGATCAAGAAAGATAAAAAAACCCCAACAAACTGTAGTGCTGTAGCTACAAATATCTCTGTTTCTATGGCCCAGAATGTAGTCATACCTTTTATCATGCAACATCTCATAAACTTTATGCATTATGTAGATTTTTGAGATTCCAAACAGAAGTGCTGCATTGTAATTTCTTTCTCTTCTTTCTGGCAGTTTCTTCTGTTGTAGACATTAAATTCTTTAGTCATTTGTAACAATGCATAATTATTTTCTGTATTTTTTCCCCTCAATTCAATTAGATTATTTACAGTGAGTAAAAAATTAATAGATTTTTCTTTATAAATATACTCCTTCATTTTAAGTTTCATCCTACTTTGTAAAAATTTTAATCCTTTAGAGGGTTATTAAGTATTAATCTCTGCAATATTAGTATTGATTTTTATAAATATCTTCTGATGAAGTGGAAGAATTTAGTGAGACAGATATGAATACAGTCTGTTACTCTATCTTGCATGAAAAATTATGGTTGTACTTTAAGACACTGAAAAGTTTGTTAGTTATAGACTCTAATAGGTAATTTGGTGAGTATGCATATTTCAATTTCAAAATCATCAGTAAGGTATCACATATGAACAATTCGGATAATTCAGAGACCATTTTTGCCCTTGGATAAATCAATGTAATTTCTGCCTACATGTTACTGTCAGTAACCTTATGGGATCCTGCAATTAATATAAAAGCTTACCTTGATCACACCTGTGTATTCCATTGCTTTTCCTGAAGCAGGAAAATCTGATCTGTTGAACAGGAAAAAATGTATTCATTTTATAACACCATTATAATCATTTCACTTAGGGTAGTATCTAATACTTCAGTGTATAAACTGAAATAATGGTCAGGAACAATAGATAACAACATTACTTTTTCTTAATTTTAATGAATAAATGTCATTCATACTCATCCTAATTAAAAGACATGACAAAAAATAATGATATAAAAACGATCTTAGCACAGTGCCAGATATGAACTATGGAAAGTGTCAGCAATTACTGACAAAATTACACATTCCTTCTGTATGAAGCAATGAATACAGAGAATTCTTATAAACTATTTACATTTTAAAGAAATTGAATGTTCTTTTAGTATGTCTCTCTAAAGGTATTCAAGTCCTAATGGCAGAAGGTAAAAAAAATATTTTTTTTTTTTAAACAGCTTTTTACTTCCACAATTCTTTTGAAATATTTAGGGCAAGTTACACAAAAACACGTAATTGCCAGAGAAGTTTGATCTCATTTTCAAATGCCTAAGTAGCTGAAGGCACCAAAATATGCAGATGGGGCCTAGCTGGAATTGCAAATATTGGCCTGTGACATGTTTACTGATTAATCACTTGGACTATTCTCCATTAGTTATGCAGAGCATGAGACTCACTTGAGCTGCATAACATGTTCCTGATGAGGTATCACCCCACTTTACAAATAAGAAGAGTAAATAATATACAATTCATTTTCTGTGAGCTTTCTGGTTTAGGGTAGCATTAGCTAAGATCTTGTCCTGGTTTGAGGTAAAATGAACCAATTTTCTGTTTTACAATTTTTCTTTCTGGGCCTCTACTAACTAAACTCTGAAATTAACAGCACATTGGTCAGAAAACTGTTCACTCTCACAGTAGTAAGACCTGATTATACCAAGGTGTGGTATGCAGAGAGGCCCTTGCTTGTACCAATGGCTAGAACAACCAAGGTCAGGTAATTTTGTTATTTGCCCCGTCGGAGGGTTGGAAGCTGAAAAGCATCGAGGGGTCAGCAGGGAGGAGTGGACAGGACAGGTGACCCAAAACTAACCAACTGGGGTATTCCATCCCATCCACACCATGCTCAGTATAAAAGCTGAGGGATTAATGGGTCAATTTCTTTCTTCGATGGCCAAAGTCAAAGGACGACCCTGCCTATTCATTTCCACTATTTTAGCTTTCTTTACCAATAGTTGATACGAGCAAAACACATCTGAAACCATGTCCACAAGCAGCGATAGAAATGGAATAGCACTTTCATACATTTTCTTTGCAAAACATATACAAGAAGCAATTAGGTTGAGAAGGTCTGTAATTTATGAAAGTGTTGTTTACATGCTGATTTGGAAGGACCAGGCACTAAGGAGTGATTGACAAAAGTTTTAATATGTGTAGAGAACTTGGGGGAAAAAACACATTTTATTCATCTGTGGAAAACCACATTTTTCTAAAATACTAAATGTGAGCAGTGGAAGCAAAACTTTACAGGAACCAAAATTTACATGCATTTGTCTCCTCTTTCTCTAGACCTTTCTTTTCTTCTTCCTATCCCCAGTCTCCCAAAGCAGTACACATGATACTCTTTGGTTAGTACTAAAGGCAGTAGAAAAAAAAAAAAAAACCAAGCAAGCAAAAGACTTCTAGCAGTTTAGAAAGAAAACAACAAAAATAAGAATGCATATAAACAGAGAAGCAGGAAATGAGTATGCACTTGGAATGATATTATACCAAAAAATCAATTATTCAGAAGAATCAGAGATTGGACTAAAAGCATAGGCAAAAAACAACAGAAGGAAAAGGGGATGGGTAGGAAAAAAAAAAAAGGTTCAGGACGGTGTCTGCATAATGATTTTCCCTGGCTTATGTAAACACTTCTATGGACCTCTTCCATTTTTTGCATGAGACCACAATATGAAATAGTACATCAAGGAAGGAGGCAGCATTTCTCTGTCACTTCTCAAAACAGTCCTTCAATAATTAAATAGCCATGACTTGAAGCTTGTTAGGCATTTAGAGCATTAGATGTAGCTCCAGTAATGATGTACTAAGTGTCTGTAAGTGGAGATCTCACAGAAACAGAGTAAGTGCAGTTCTACTTCAGAATTCGTAGAATCATAGGATGGTTAGATTTGGAAGGGACCTTAAAGACCATTAAGTTCCAACCCTCCTGCCATGAGCAGGGACACCTCCCACTGGACTAGGTTGCTCAAAGCCCCATCCAGCATGGTCTTGAACTCTTACAGGGACAGAGCATCCACAACTTCTCTGGGCAATCTATTCCAGTGCCTCACCACCCTCACAAGAAAGAATTTCTTCCTAATATTTAATCTAAATCTCTCCTCTTTCAATTTAAAACCACTACCCTTTGTCCTGTCACTACACTTCCTGACAAAGAATCTCTCCCCAGCTCTCCTGTAGGCTCCCTTCAGATACTGGAAGGCTGCTAGAAGGTCTCCCCAGAGCCTTCTCTTCTCCAGGCTGAACAATCCCAGCTCTCTCAGCCTGTCCTCTTAGAAGAGGTGCTCCAGCCCTCTAATCATCTTTGCGGCCCTCCACTGGACCTATTCCAATAGTTCCAGGTCCTTTTTAAGTTGAGGACTCCAGAGCTGGACACAGTACTCCAGGTGTCCAGCTGGGGTCCCACAAGAGAAGAGTAAAGGGGCAAAATCACCTCCCTTGACCCTCTGGCCATGTTTCTTTTGGTGCAGCCCAGGATGCGGTTGCCTTTCTGGGTTACCAGTGCACATTACAGGCTCATGCAAGCTTCTCATCCATGAACACTCCCAAGTACTCCTCAGGGCTGCACTCAATCCATTCTCTGCCCAGCCTGTATTTATACCTGAGATTGCCACATCCCAGGTGCAGGATCCTGTCTTGGATCGCTTTAACTTCATGAGATTTGCAGGAAGATGTATCTGCTCCATGATTTTGTTGGGCATAGAGCTGAGACTCACCTGCCTGTAGTTCCCCATGTCTGTTTTTTTTCTTTTTCCTCTTTTTGAAAATGGGGATTGTTTCCCCTTTTCCAGTCAGCGGGAACTTCACTAGAGTGCCACAAATTTTCAAATATAATGGAAAGTGGCTTAGCAACTTCATCTGCTAGATCCCTAAGGACCTGTGGATGGATTTTATGAGGTCCCATGGATTTATACATTTTGAGGTTCCTTAGAGGGCCTCTAACCTTATATTCTCTTACTGTGGGTTAATCATTCTCGTAGCACCTGTTTTTGCCTTCTGAGACTTTGGCAGTACAGTTAGAGCCCTTGCTGGTGAAGATTGAAGCAAAAAAAGTCATTCAGTAACTCTTCAGTAACTTTTCCTGTTTCCTTGAAGAGAGGGCTTTTGTCTTCCCTAGTCTTGTGCTTACCTTTAGCCTTGACATATCTACAGAAGCTTTTCTTGTTAGCGTTGATGATACTATCTGGGATTTAGTTTGCCTGATTAGGTTCCTGGTCATGCAGATAGTTTTCTACATTGCACTCAGTCTACCTAGCCTTGTTCCCATCCTTTCTAGGACTCATTTTGGTTTTTGAGCTTATCCAGGAACTGCTTGTTTATCCATGCAGGCTTCCTGGCTTTTTTGCCTGACTTCTTTTTTGGGATGCACCGTCTCAAGCAGGTACCTCGAGAGTCCAAAGTCTGCTCTCCTGAAGTCCAGGGTAGTGATCTTGCTGCATACCCTCCTGGCTTCCCTAAGTATCTTGAATTCTATCATCTCATGATAACTGCAGCCAAGGCTACCCTTGAGCTTGATGTTTTCCACCAGCCCCTCCTTGTTGGTAAGGACTAGGTCCAGCACAGCTCCTTTCCTGGTTGGGTCCTCTACCATTTGAAGAAGTTGTCATTGACACATTCAAAGAAATTCCTGGATTTCTTGTGCACTGCTGTGTTGTCCCTCCAACAGATATTGGAGTGGTTGAAGTCCCTCATGAGGACCAGGGTCTGTGAGCTGGATGCAGGCTCTCTCTGTCTACAGAGGGCCTCATTTTATCTGTCACCCTAGTCAAGTGGTCTGTAGCAGACCCCAACACCTGGCCCTGTGTTCCCTTTAATCTTGACCCAGAAGCTCTCCATTGGGTCTTCATCCATCCCCAGGTTGAGCTTCATGCACTACAGCGGGTCACTGACAGAGGGCAACACCCCTCCTTGTCTCCCCAGCTTGTCCCTCCTGAAAAGTCTGTATGCCTCCATTCTAACAATCCAATGATCCCACTCCAATCATCCCACCATGTGTTATGACACTAAGATCATAGGTGTGCCCACATCCCTAAGTCCTCTTGCTTGTTCCTCATGCTATGTGCAATTGTGTAAAGACACTTCAGCTGGGTGCTCAATGAAGCTGACTTACCGGCTGGAGTGGCTGTATTTCCTTCATGTTGCTCTTTAGGTGGCTTTCCCTTGAGGTGTTTTATTTGTGACTCCCTTCTTCATATTGCCTTAGGAGCCCCTGGTTTGTCCCCATAGGACTTTGAGTGTGCTGCAGTGTACCCATCACATCTCAGAGTAACAAACTGATGCCTTTTGCTAGTGACTCATCCCACAGAATTTGGAGCATCATCCCTTGGATTGTCAAGAGCTAGCCAGATTATGTCCCCCTCCCCCAACAAGCTTTGTTTAAAGTTTGGTAAATTGATTCTTTAGATATTGCCAACAGAAAAACCTCTAGCTTGCTCTAGAGGTTTTGTGCAGAATTTAACCCGGAGACAATACTATTGATAATATTTAGTTACCATTGGGCCTAGCAGCATTTATTAATCACCAGGCCACACTACTTCAATCACTGTAGAAAGTTCCCTAAAACAACTCCCCTGCCCCATGCCAACAGAAAAACCTCTACTAATCAAAAATGTAGAAAGTCACTAATCAAAAATCAGAAAATATAACTTTGAAATCAAAATGCAGAGTTAAGATTGTAGATTTCCTCTTCATGCATAGCTTTAAAGCATGAGTGAGTTTCATACCTCCTATCTTTAAGCACTTTCAGACTGGAGGCTAACATATACATACAGCTGAGGGCAGAGAGGGTCCTCCAGGGAGTCATTTCAGATAGGAGCCAAAGTTATGGGTCCCAAATAATTCACTAGATTATTCTCTTTCTTGTGTTTATACATAGGTCCTAGACGGACTAGCTACTAGGCATATTAATTGGTTGGGTTCTTATGCTTCCCTGATGCCTTAATTTATACAGTAGGATGAACTATTGTTACAAAGCAAGCGAAAATCTGTTAATACAAAGAAAAGGGAACAGGTTCACCACCAGTGAATGAATACAGAAAAATTCAAACAAAAAATCAGTAGATTTTTAAAATATTTCTAGTATATTTAATGGAAGTATAAAGGATTTTTATAGTGTTGTTCATGTATTATCTTTGAGCAATTGATACTGATGGGTTAAAGACAAAAGAGTCCAGTTATTCTTAAACAAGACATCTTGAAGATAGCTGACCCTGAAGCCAACCCTTATGACCCAGCTGTACATAACTTAGATTTCCCGAACTTGGTTTTTCACATACCCGACTCCATGTATTGAATTCTTCTTGGCTCTAAGGCAACTATGCTGTGTAGTAGTGCTGCTTTTCTTGTTTTCACATATGCAGCTTCAGGTGGCTGAGTAATTACAGCCCAGGGTCTGGTTGCTACTCTGCAGGAACCATGGTCAGGCAAAAAGCAGCAAGATAAGCCTATGAATAGCAGCCAAGTAGAATTGCAATCTGTAGATTTTTAGAACTTCATGTATGACTGCCTTGGGACATACGATATCTCAAAAGAGAAAGCAGCAAAAACATACCACTTACTTTTTACTATAACTGGATGGAGAGAAAGATATAGGGCTTTGCCATGCCACTTGGAGGCATATAAAAGAAGAAATCTCTGTGATCTGAAAGGGTCTAGAATTATTTTATTCAGTATAGCTAGCTCTGTGGGAAACCTCCAGCAGCAGCTGCAGTACAGTTGGGAAGACAGGTTAAAGCAAATAATATTCATTTAAGCAACCTTATTGCTACCATTAACCTTTTCCTACAATTAGAATTCACATTTGTTCTTTTTTCTCTGTCATTCTTTATGCTGACCTATACACTCAGAAGGAAACGCTGGCAACAGCAGAAGAGATGAACTAGTTACCTTCAAAGTAACCAACCTTAAAAAAAAAACAGCTTGATGAAATATTCTCATTTTCTTTGGTGTGAAATATTATTCATTATAATTTTTTTTTCATCATGGTACATTATTTTATCCAATCCCTGCATCTTGAAATTCTACCCTTCATGCAGCAGATTGCTTAGTTTGCATAGAAAATGTCATGTAGCTCTATTATAAATGGACCTTTCTTTCTCTAAGAAAGGTGAATTATTACATATTTAGAAGATATTCAAAGATGATAAGGGTTCAGACTACAGAGAAAAATCTCCAGTTGAACGTGAATGTGGCTCTTTGCTCTGCTGGGATTTCACTTTATTGATCCTTCTAGAGCCTTCCTGTCAAATGCTATTTTGCACAGTCTGTAAGGAGTAGAGGTAGCCCATCAGCAGATGTGTTGCAGATCTTTCTGCTGCCAGTCTCCAAGTTGAAGTCTATTACATGATTAGTGCTCTACTACTTGGGAGGGAATGGAAAGGGGTGATAAGACATTAGTTTAATTAACGAAAAGTAAAATTACTAAGAGAATATGATTTTTTCATATTATTTTTGCAGATGATGTTAAAATATGCAGCAATGTTTTCTTGGGTGGCTGCATCTCACTCTTGTCTCTGCAGCAAATGCAGACTTCCAGAGGGGAAATCCAGAATACATTCTGTAGTGAGAGAGTGACCCACTTATTCAGATTTCTGTGTTGGATCTAAATCTTAATTTCCCAAGTCGTCTAGCACAGACAGCTTACTATTTCACACTTCCTACAGAAATTTGGAAGTCCCAGGTACACTGTCTCCAGTGACTCTGCTGTAAAAAAAGTAGCTATGAGTGGGTGATACCTTTTCTATCTGTCATTTCTCATTAGATAAATAAGTTCAGAGGACTATTGGGGAAAAGAAAAAAAAAAAAAAAAAGAAAAAAAACCCAAAACACAACCCCAAACTGCTCAATTAGAAAGTGCTTTCTTATGCTAGATTCTTGTGACTTATGTAGATCTAAATTAACCTCCTGGGACCACAACTTTATCTGACAAATCAGTTCTTAATCTGCAATTCCTGTTTTAGCTTTGTTTTGCTACATGATCTTGCTTGTAGAACATCTCCTCAAAAAAGCCACTTGGGGAAACATCAGATAACTCAATTCATCTTTCAAAATTAAACTATGAAATCAAGAACTGTCTTTCTGCCACAAATAATTCTGACAAGCAGTGGTCTGGATTCTCAATTTTGTGTCTGTTTTATATCAGCATTATCCTGCTGAATATATGATAGAGAGGCTAGTGGTAAATTTCTTAAATATGGCACAAGAAGACAAAGAATCCAATTGTAATCCTTATTGTAAGTTCTGAAAAGAGGTATCTTCACTAAGTACGTGTGTCATGAAAAAAAAACACATAGAGTTTTGGTAGCTGATTTGTGGAGTGAGAAGACCATAAGAGTGTCTGCTCCAATGGTAGATGGATTAGAGAGCCACCAGCAGTGGGTGCTCTAGTGGGAACACATGAAAGCTGCCTTCTGTCTGAAATAGCCATTGCTGAAGGGATGCTTATCAAAACCTGAATTGTGACATAACAATCACTGAAAAACATAATTTCCCTCTTCTATTTAATGCTTTCAAACCTAAACTTAGGGTAGTAAAGATTGTATCTCTGGAACTTAAGGAAATAATGTGTATATTGAACCTGTTGCTGTTTCAAAATGTAATAATCTGAAAGAACACCAAAATTCTGTGCAGTTGCTGACACTGAGTCCTAAGCCTTTGTTCTGCTAGTAAATATATCCAAACTGTGAAATCACTTACAAAAGCAATTGCTTTTAGTGAATGTGCTTATAATACTAGTCCTATACTTGTACTGTAAAAAAGGTGCTATTCTGTTGCTATTTGGTTGATTGGGTTTTTTAACTCATATGGCAATTGCAAAATAGAAAAAAGATGCAGCTTTGTTAAATAAGAGAAACTGAGATCCTGCACTGCTAAGGCTAGAAGTCCAGGGGTAGTGTGAAAGAATAGTTGCAGAGGAAAGTAGGAAGACCAGGGATTATTTTATTACAGGAGAAAAGATAGATGTCTTGATCTGTATTTTCTCTATTAATTTACCAGGAAGGTAAATCAGTTATTTAGACACAGAATGGGTTAGAACAAAATACTGAAAAACTATCATACATCAGTCAATGAAATCCTAAATAACGGCACAAAATCTTAATATTGTGTTTTACTAATGGAAAATTTCTTGGTCCATAGGAATAATATGCTTTTTGGTAATCTTGTATTGGTAAAGTATTAAGCAGTATATGAAATAAATAAATGTGAAGAACTTTGTAGTGTTCCACTATATATCTCTAAATGTGTACAAGTCTAGATTTTTTTCCAGACTTCTACAATTTTGTAGTCATTCATTTATTCTTCATGTTAAACTGGAACAAACACAGTCAGTAGCTGAAAAAAGCTTTTGACAAATAATGTGCCCTGTAATTCTGATGTTGTTCCTCCTAGGATTTCAAAGAGTGATATTCAGCTGTGATTAATGAAAGCAGAAAAGATGTTTCTCTTCTGTGATGATTCTGTTTCATTATAAAGATAAATATCAGTGAAGAAAGTTCACAAAGAGCGTGTCATCAGCTAGAAATAGGCAAATTAGATCTGTTTGGTCATAATGTTAAGATTAGGGGTAAAAAAGAAGAAAAAACTCTATTATTGCTACTGTAATTACTTAATTCCCTTGTCTTGCAGTGTTTAGGATAACATAAGTAGATAACATAGGTAACTAAGGATAGCATAAGTAGAAGCAGAAAAGAGATGCATTACAGAATGAAAAAATTTACACCAAATATTTAAAATTAAGTGGTAAAACCACAATGTGCTGTTGAAACACTCTTTAGAATTCTTGATAAATATTGACAGTACACTCAATACTATACAACATATAAAACAGTAAATGGGTGTCCTAGTTTCAGCTGGGATAGAGTAAATTTTCTTCCTAGTAGCTGCTGTGTTTTGGATTTAATATGAAAATAATGTTAATGACACATATTGTTTTAGTTGTTGCTGAGTAATATTTATATCAAGTCAAGCACTGTTCCAGCTTCCCATGAGACAAGACAAGGTGGCCAAAGGAATGTTCCCTATCATAGATGAAATACTCAGTATAAATGGGGGTTGGCAGGGGCAGAAATCTGCAATCATTGCTTGGAAAAGGCTAGGTAATCCATCATCAGGTGGTGAGAGCAATTGCATTGTATAACTTTATTTTCTATATTCTTTTACCATTATTATTATTATTATAATTATTTTTTCTTCCGTTACTGTGAAATTAAACTATTTTTATCTCAATCCATGAGTTTTTTTGGTTTTTTTTGTTTGTTTGTTTGTTTTTGTTTGTTTGTTTGTTTGTTTGTTTTGTTTGTTTTGTTTTGTTTGTGTTTCTTTTCCTCCTTTTTCTCCCTCTTTTCCCTACCCTACTGGAGGGTAGGTGGGAGAGTAAGTGAATGCTTGTGTGGTCTAGTGGCCAACTGTCTTTAAACCACAATGGAGGCTCACACTTATGATGCAATTTGGATGAAAATGAAGTCTCATTCAAACCCCTAAAAAAAATTCAGCAACAACAGCATAAATATAGCTTCACTGATCCTCTATATATAGCTGGTAGAGAAGAAAACCTCTAGAGCATGGGATAGCTATTCTTCATTTAACACATGGGCAGGCAACACAGTAAACATGGCACCAGTATTGACACCACAAATGTAAACATCCCTGTTCTTTTCTCAGTAGGTCCTGGTTTGCTTGTCTGAAAGTAGTGTCTTACAAATAACTCTATGTCCCCTCTTAAGTTGGAAACTTAGGCCAAACTCATTTTCTTTACACCAGCTGAGGAATCGAGAGTTCAGGAGTGTTCTGAGCAATGCAGTTGCTCTCTGTCCTTCCTGTTCTATTAATGGTTTTCCTCATAATCTTTCTTTCTTCATAGTACAACTTACAACTACATGATGTTGTATTTTGACTTATATATTGAAGCTATTTCTGACTCTGTAGGAAGAGCTAATGTGCAGTTAGGTCCCTTCTGTGCTGTTTTCATATATACATCTATAGGTTTTCTTATCAGTTAAATTCTGGTTGGCATTTTTTGTTCTTCACCCTCCGTAAAAGAAGAGGAGATCACACCTGCTTCTGATATATTTTCAAGATGAGGACTTTCTCTGGTTTTGTCAAGCATGGCTCTTATGCTGAAGGTTTACTTTGGTTCCATCAGCCTCCTTTTCTGCCTGCTTTGCAGGTTTACTTTGGTGTAGAGACATTTCTCAAGCATATTTACATCTTCAGATCTTATCTTGCCTACTTTACTCCTTGCCTATATTTGTCCTTACTGTGTTTGTGCAACTATACCTAACATTTTTATTTGCTCCTTTGCAGCAATAGCTATTATGTCTATATTTAAGCTCATCATTGTTACAAAATGCTAATATACTACTGCCAGTTACAGTATTTTAGTGTACTTGTCTGGGGTTTACATGAGCAAATATTGATCATCACTTGCTCAGGGTGCAACCCACCTCTGCTTTGGCAAAATATTTCAAGGGGGACTTGGTTCAAGACAGGAAAGAGCGGCATGGGATCATGCATAGGAAGGAAAGAGCTATGTGAGCTGTGTAACATTTGATCACTTTACAAGGTACTCAATGGGAATTGCAACAGTAACACCATTTCTCCTACTAGGCACCTTCTACAATTTCAGCAGCAAAGAAATTAAAGATGTGTCCACATTCCTACTAGTAATATTGTAGCAGTAATATTGGCAGTACCACCTGCCAATAGTGCAGATCGTGACTATTTTACTCATTACAGTGACTGTATCTTCTGAGCAAGAATAACCTTGGTGGGCAATAATACATGTATGATCACTGAAGATCCTCTATGCATAAGATAACGAACCCTCGAAGGTTCAAGGGTTTCGAAGGTCACCCTCAAAAATAATGTGAATTCAGCACAACAAACTGTGATGTGCTGGTGCATTTTTGGTATGCATAAACTGCAACAAGAGGAATTTAATGGCCTTTCCTACTACTACTAGCATTAAGCAGTCATTCCAATAGCATGACGTCCAAATATTTTTTTGCCATCTGTTTTTTTTTGTAATCTTTCCACCTGACTTCAGCGTTTACTCCTTCACCTCAAGCAACAAAATCTCTTGTCTCCCAAATTACCACTACTAGCTGTCTTCCCAGGTTATGGTTGGCCTACTCTGGGTACAACATCAAAATTGCACAACTGACACACTCAGAGAAGGGGAAAAGGTTTATGTAGGGGCAAGCACATGGAAGAGTTATGTGCTGGTGATCTCTTGAGACAGGGATGTGCCAGTATCCATGGATGGGAGCAAGGTTTTGCAGCCTAGGGGATGCTTCTCCCTGTCTGATTGTATGATAGGAATGCATGCCTTTACCAGATATAATATTATATTTGACAAATTTGCATGCACACCTTGTAAGATGAGACTTCACCATTAGCAATTGAGGGAATCTCTCTTTGTGGGCAAGTTGTCCTATAGCTGCCCACTTACAGTGCCCACCTGTCCACTTTACTCTGTGCCACCTGCTGCTGTCCCCTACTGGAAACGAAATCCCAGTGTAATCCCAGCTGGCATTGTGTTGTCACTTATCAAGAATGTTACATTCCTTAGCTTTTTCTTTGACTGTTTTACCATAGCCATCCACTTGCTCCCACTGCTCCTCTTTTTGCTTTGGAGCTGTCTTTGGAGAAGCATATTAAAAATATGTGCACATGCTGTATTATAAAATTGCCTGAACAGACTCTGTGAGTTTTAAAAGCCATATAGATTGGCATTAAATATAAAACAATCTTACTGAGAGGCAAGGTATACTAGCATGTGTGCCTTATATTCAGAATCTGAATGGGTTTGTGTCCCATCATTGTGGATGTTAGCAGAAAGCATTCAAATTGAAGGCAGTATATTTCATAGATATATTTTCACTGTGGCACCCTGAAAGGTGTAGTCTTTGTTGATAACATTACATTTATCAACATTTATCAACAATTTTTTTTTTTTTTTTGGTCAGAAGCCTCTAGCAACCTTTGTCCTTTGATGGTTGTTATTCTCACCATGCCACATTATCTCTCAGCATACTGTATTTTACAGTCTTAGTTTTCTGTGTTTTTACACAAAATGTTGATCTGCTGATATCTTTTATGTCCCTTAAAGGTTGGTTTTATCACAGGTTGAAACAGCAGCTAGAATGTGCTGAATGACTTCAAGGGTTGTCTGGCATTTTAGCCTTTTTGGACATCTAAGTATAAAAGTTATCCCAAAACACAACTATAACCTGAAATGAAAGAAAACCATGCAGGGATTCTGTACCTTATATCTGCTAGGTTTTGTTTTATTTTGGGTTTGCTTGTTGGTGTTTTTTTTTTTTTTTTTTTTTTTTTTTTCCTCTGTGAAAGCAGCCTAATTTTAAGCAGAAATTATTTTGGTGGAGAGAGAACGTATGATAGTCCTCTTTAATCTTGCATACCACTATGCAGATGTAGTGTCCCAAATTTATGCACTCCTACTCATTCAGAGCAGAGTTCTGGCAAGCATTTAACTAAACAAAGAACTTCCTGACTTATTTGGAAAATGCTGGCAAAATAGTCTGGCAAATGCAGGTTTGGCAGAATAGTTGTTTTCTCTTGTAAAGAACAATTCCAACTCACCAAACAATTTAGCTTGGAAGTGACATCTCTGTTCCAAAGTCCCATTCAAAGCAAGGTCAACTTTAAAGCTGAACACTCATTTAGCAACTTCCTAGTAAGCAAACAATATGTCCCTTGATGTATGTTCTTAATAAGTGTTTCTATTCATTGAATCAATACCATAGGATATCACTTCCCAAGTTAAGAAACCGATGTTATCTAAACAGCTAAACAGAACAAATAATTGTCGCTTATTCTGACTCATGAGACCAGACACAATAATGATCAGTTACTCAGGTTAACAGTATCTTTGAGACAACTCATAACATTTTTCAAGAGTTGTTTTGTTTTGTTCTACAGTACTGTTGGACTTTCCTCCATACCACCCAGCAGACATGAAGAAGCCCTCCCTGGTAGATCCAGTGCCTGTGAGCTGGCTTTGTGTCTGCTTCCATTTTTTCACTAGTATACTTTTCTATTGACATGATGTTCACATTTAAGAGGCAATTGTGACTTCTAACATTCCTTTATGCTGATGACAACTATTATTTTATCCTAGCTAATTTATTCTGCTGTTGCCTTTTCATTTCCTTGTAAACTCTTTGGGGAAAGACAATCTTCCTCTTCCAGTGACATCTGTTGTCACATTTCTGGTGCTGCTACTGTACCAATATTAACTGAAGACAATAGTGAAACAGTAAGCCCCTACATTAACCTCCGGAGCTACAGCACAGTGGTGTGTTGTGATGTGGCAGAAGAAGAAACAATGAAGAATCCATTCCTAATAATGCTGGCTTCAGAGTATATTCAGCTAGAGTATTAAGGTGCTACAGATGACATGCATGTGAGTTCCTTGTTGGTATGTATTCACTATAATTTTGCAATTTAAAAAGAAGTAATAACAAAATCAATAAAATGTGTAGCAACTTTTCTTTGAGGGAAACCTACATTGGCTAAGACTCTTTAATGTGGAAGGTGGATGTAGAGTATTTATTAGATATTCATTAAGAAAATGAAGCACCATAAAATCAGAAAGAAATGGTTTATATACATACTAGAAAAAATAAATCTGTAAAATTTCTTTCCATGTTAAGGGTTTTAGTCAAAACAGGTTAAAAAAGGTACTGAACACATATATGGAGGAGAGATCAAGCAGTACCAATTACAAATAAAAATCCAGATGCAATTTAAAGCTCTAGAGCACCCTAAATCAGAAGTCAGGAGGGTAAAGCAGGAAAAGGATCTTTCATTAATCAGCTGTAATTGTCCACTTCCACAGACAGAAAACTGGGGTAGATGCAACTTTCAGTCTCATTATACAGAAATTTTTACCTGCCACATACTCACTATACAGGTGAGATCAAATACCTTCTTTTACATAATACAAACTCAGCAGGCATAAAGTTGAAAAATAAAGCTGGGAAAACATACTTGATTTTCACAAATCAGAAAGCTTTGGCTAAATACCCCCAAATTGTCTGTTGGAATGAAGCTGGTATATTTTAACATTTCATAAGAGTAGATTTTGTTAGGTGACTATAGCAGAAAGTGATATTTACACAACAGTTTGCAATTATTAGTTGAAATAGAATAACTTACCCTCCTGTTAAATTTTACTTTGTAAGCTTTCTTGAAGAAATACTAGAATAGACATAATACATCAAAATTCAAATAACTCTTAAGTTTTATTTCAGATGTTTCTAGGAAGTAAAGGGCAGCTTTCATGATACTTTATAAACAAATAATTAAAAGTAAATTCTAGCTTTCTGAAACATTCTGTATTCATAAGAATAATAATGATAACAATTAGACCAATGGGTCTGAAACACTAAGACAGCTTTATTAGGGAATCATGTGGAAGGGAAACAGAAGTTGTAGGACAATTTACCCACGTTTGTTTTTCTCCTCAATTTTTGTGTCTCACCCTCCAAATAAAAATTCCTGCCCTCGAGAGATAGTAATTAATACATTTTCCTCATGACTGTGGCTAGTCTGTAAATGTATCCTAAAGTATTCCTGAAGTTCACAATATCCTCTATTATAAGGCAAAAGTGAGAAATAGTGTCTGCATTTTAAATTTAAATGAGCTACATAGTCTTGCTCTTGACTACTTATTGGATGGAATGGGAAGCAGAGGTTTTAGGTACATACATAAGAGTATTGCCAAAAAATGTTAATTGGCCAAATAGCTTAGCGTTTCAAAATCCAGTTTTCTTACTCTGCCTCTGAAAGAGATACTGTGGTGTGAATTTCTTATTCCCTGATCTAATGTTTTTGTTATACTCTGCCACAATAAAACTTAAGATTGTGTTTACAACATTTCTTTTGAGATATACTATTTTTCAGAAAAGGTGAAGTTCTAGTTCTTCAGAAAAGCTGTCTGCACACTCGTCACTAAGGAAAGACTAAGCAGCTTTTGAAAAGAAAGTAAGCTGAGGATGTGAAATTATTTTATGTCTTCTTTTGTAAAATAAATCATTTCAAGAACTGAGGATAATTGCTGACATTCATCCAGAGAACTGCTTATACAGAAAAAAGATGCAGAACCCAAGAACAGCATATAAAACCCCCAAAGAAACAGGGATTTAAATGGATTGTCCATTCTGCAGAAAACTCTTGAGTAATTACAACATTCAAGCAAGTTAGTCACAGGAGTATCGGAAATGCTTGTTGGAAACACTACTGTATTGGAACTGCAATTGGAATTCCCACTTCTAAATTAGAGCCTTTTGTTTAAAAACTGGTTGGGTTTTTTTTTTTTTTTTTCTGTGTTTTATTTTATTTTATTTTGTTTGTAATTTAGGGCTGGAGACTGTCAGAGTAATTTCTAGTCAGTCAGATATATATTTCTTAGAATGATTGATGCAACACATTTGATTGTTAATTTTTATTTCTTAGAGAAGACAAGTTGGATATCATAGAATCATAGAATCATCCAGGCCGGAAGGGACCTCCAAAAAGTCATCTAGTTCGACCTCCCCACAGTTGCAGGGACACCCCCAACTAGACCAAGTTGCCCAGGATATACAGGACTTGAGTTTGATTAATTTATGTCAAATAGCATCACTCTTATAAATTCTTCTGGTGAAATTAATAGGACTAGTAGAATAAACTTGGGCAAACAATGATAGCTGAGATCTGGCATAATAACAATGAAGAACAGTCTAAACAGCTAGCAACAGCTAGGTCTGAATATTTGAGAAATTGATAGTGTTTCCTTCTTCATTTTTCTGTCTTTCCAAGTGTCTTGCATATGAAATGCTTTAAATGTGCATACACTGCAAAATATTAAGTTAAATTTGTAATTAAGTTAGGGAGACTGAGACCTCACTGTGAGAGGGGAGAGGGTCTATGTATTCAATTTTATTATTTAACTGAAAACCCACTATTTTACAATATAATAGCACGTATAGAAATAAGCTTCAGGAGAATCATTGCAATTGTTTTTCCTTATGAATACCACAATAAGGAAGTTAGATCTTAGATTGTTAAATATGACATTTAGCATTAATTTGGCTTAATGAGTTATAGAAATATTACTAGATTGGTTTAACAGGGCAAAAATCTTAGACTTAAAGATTTGGAGGGTTCATTGTTCATTTGTTCAACTCCAGGAAAGCTGTAGATAAGGTCTCCAAGGGAAATGCGTAAGATAAAGCAATATATATTTTTTTAAAAATTGAATTTACTGGTAGGAAAGGTTTGAAGGTTATTCTAGAAAGGAAATATTTCTGCATCCCATTAGGTGCACTGTCACTGATAGGCAGTGAAAGCTAGAGCCTCATTCCAGCAAAGCATGATGTGAAAACTTCAAAACTTTACGCTGAATGAGAATACTCAAAACAGAAGGGAAAAAAAGAAAAGAAAAAAAAAAAGAAAAGAAGGAAAAGAAACAGTGTAAGAAGCATTAAAAGTGGGGGTTTTTCATTATTGCTGTTTTTTCCCCCGTTTTTTTTAACTAAAGAACAAGATAATGAATGTTAATTGAAACAGAGGGATGTTTTGATCAGCCTTATCTTTATTCTGGGAGACATCACTACAAATTAGTCACGTAACTGTGAACAATTTTATTAGACAGTGGACTTACCAAGTGAATAACAAAACTAAGATGCTTTGGAAGATTCGTCAGAATCGAGATGACTTATTCTCCACTGAGAAAGCAATTTACTGTTAGGTATTAATTCAAAGATGTGTGTACCCTGTTCTCAGGTAGACCTACTCATGTATCAACCAGAGGGTTTCAGTATTTGCAAGCAAAGTTGTGGCTTGCCTGGGTACTTTGTTAGTCCCCACAAAAACTACCGGAGCTGTCAGGCACGGAAAAGTAAGGAGAAGGAAGCTAGAACTTCAGTTAACAGCTTTTGTACCAAGAGCAGGCAAAGCAAGAAGTACTTGGAGCCCTCTTACCCTGGCTTCCTAAGAAAGCAAGACTAGTGAGACTGTATTCCTTACATGCAATATGTATTTATGCATTTTTCCTGGCCCCACAATGACTTTTATGCCAGCTCACTGAGAACTAAGATGATATTTTTTACCCAAATTTGTCAAATGAATACACAGGTTTAGGAATTCCTTTATCAAACTAGCTTCCTGGGTACAAGAGAGGACCCTACCAGAACTAAGGTACCCCCACTCGCGAAATAATCCCTCTCCCTTCAACCGAGAGCAATGCTGCAGCATAAAACCATTTAATGATAGACAGTAGAGACTCAGTAAAGAGATGCTCTAAGTGTAGGAGAATCCTACTGTAAACTTAAATGAAGTCAGGCTTCATTAGTCCTACTACTCACAGAAATGCTTATTTCTATAGCCACTGGTGAACCCACCAGGCTGAGCAAAGGAAACAGTCAAGCCTGATAATAGTCTGGCACATATTGCTTCTTCCCTGGAGTAAAAGAAGAAAGCCAAAAGTTGAACTTTGACGTGCTGCTTTCTTCAAACTTACAATGATTTTGCAACTCTGAAGCAAATATATTTATGGTGAAGATGATGTTAATACAGTCTCCCTTATTAATGGGCATCAATTTTTAAGCCTAACTGAAGGAAAACAAAAAAAAAAAAGGGAGTTGGGGGCGGGGGGAAGGATTTAAGGGATTATTTCCTCCAGTTTGCGGTTTATGAGGATTGTTAACACTTTGTTTTTTAGTAACTGAGCATCAACATTAAGCAGACCCTATTGAAGCGTAATTTGGCCAAATGCTATCATTAGCAAAACCACTTGTTATACATGCTTGCAGGACTGAATCCAAAGGCCAACAAAAATGCAACACTTCTCCTAAAATAAAACTATCGGGATTTCTTATTTCCATTTGATTATAAATTATGACAGAATAAACTTTTAAAAGCAAATTTATTGGTTAACATTGAGGCAGTACACAGTTGAAGAAAAGGCAGTAGTGTCTTGTTAGGCCTCTAAATTAGGGTTGTATGTCTTTTATGGTGTATATTATTTTAATTGTTTATATCTTGTATTATTAAAACAATCCTGTCTCTCCTTCTCTTTTAACTGAAAAAAAAAGTTTGTTCCACAAAAACCAAAGTGCTAGTACTCCATAGCACTACTGGAATTGTCTGAAGAGAGCTGAAAGGAGACTTCTAGCATGGAAGATTTTCTTACAGTTTATCTTGTGAATTTAGCAAGCGGGAGTCCTTCTTTTACACTCTTACATTTACATTGTTGTTTATTGCCTAGTTCAGGAAATCAGGAACTCCCAAACAGTGGTACATCTCCAGCTTTGGATATGTATCTTGAGAGTATTTAAATGATATAAATCTAAATCTAATGTGAAGCAACCAGTATCAGGATGGATTCAGAGTGAAAAATTTCAAGACTGAAAATCCTAGGGTTCCTGTAAGACACACAAACATGTTAACTGACACCCCCATTCAACAAATCCGTTACGCATGTCTTAGACAACACTGCAGATCCAGAGTTCCAGATACTCCAATAGTTCCCATCTATTCTCATGTAGATATGGCAAAATGTCCTGCTTCATGATGCCCCAACAATATCATCAAGTTAATTACTTTGCATCTGGTCAAAGGAGACAACAGCAGTAGCTCAAGGTGTGGAAGCTCCTTAGCCCAGGTCAGCTGAAACATAAATCAAATATGAACATCAAAAATTATTTTAAAAAATCCAACTTTTAAATGGACTGTTTCTTTTCCTAACAGCCTTTTCATGTCAATATACTGTGATAATAGTATGGTGCAATTTTTAAATAGTCTGATTCACTAATAATTTATTTACAGGTAAAATAGTGAAATGAATATATTCCCTGGCTGCCAGTTAGATTTTATGAAATTGGGATGATTTTTTTTTTTTCTTTAAGCTAAATATAATAACATATTGTGCAGAACAATGACAAAAGCTAAATTTTTGAGTAACCTCTACTTCACTGGAGTTCAAACAGATTCAATACATGCATTTCTACCAGGAAACAGACTGAACTATGTACACCATATAATAGCTATAAATTGCTACAAGAAAAACAGCTTTTTTGCAGTATTGATTCCTTTCACATTTGTCATTTTATGTTAAATTTTAATTAAGGAGAGAGCTTTGTCAGTCACTTCGTTTCTCAAATTTTGATCGGACTCTGTACTATCACTTTCAGTTAGGTTTGTTATATTCTTTATATGTGATATCTCAAAAGGAATAAATTTGCTGTACTAGTAATTTTTGGAGGGTACTTCTGAAGTGGCAATGGCATGACTAAGTGCAAGAGAGTAATCCACAGTGAAAAAACAGTCTGGTCTTGCTGCAAGCTGAGTATAGAACGTATAAACATAAATAAACTGCTGAAGAGCAGATGCTTTGAGGATAATGCATGAATGTGCTTCCCCAGCAATGCTGCTCCTATCAGTTACTACAGACTTTGTGACTTTATGTAGCATTGAGCTTTGCCCTAGAAAAGGCACAGGAATGGCTCACTTGTGTCAGGACCACACTGAAGTCCTGCGAAATAAGTGAGAAGACCCCCACCGACTGTATCATGAACAGAAGTTAACCACATGGTATCAGAGGACATTCAGTCTCCTGGTAAGAGCTGAATGATGTCTGAGTTGTCTAATATACTAATTCAGGATTTTATGGAGTCTTAAACAGCAATTAAAATACTTGTGAAAACAAAAAAGATCTCATACAGGTCTTAAAAAAAAACAAAAAAAAAAAAAGAAGTTATATCTAAAATAGACTGCTAAAGTGTTCAATTCTCTAGGTACATCAAAATGTAAATTTTTTCAACATGGCTTCTTTTTAATCTCTGTGTACTTACATTTCAAGAGCCTGAGCTTTGAAATCAGTGTACAGTGAAATCACATCTGAGCTTTTTACCAGTGTACAGAGTGAGAAGAACAAAGCCAAGGACATAGTTTATATTCTGCATTTAAACAACAGTTGATTAGGTGATAACAGTATTAATTACTCACTGGCAGGAGAACAGGTTAGGTAATCAAAAATGTATTTGCTGCATTGAGATTTGTATTGTCATGAGAAAAGAGATGGCAGACACAGCACTTCAAAGATGGCAATCTGGAGAAATTAGGACTCCTGCCTATCTAGGCGCAAGACTGCCAGCTGGTAGATGGATTTCATTACCAAATCATCACTGAGTGCCTGGCTTAGGTTCCACAAAGGTAATGTCTATATATCCTCCTACTAGAGGAAATGGCAAAGCTAGCATTATTGTATAAGTATTAATAAAACACTGGCACACACAAAAAAGAGAAATAATAAGTTATTTCCTAGAAAATTAGAAATAAAATATTATATTGAAGCTATCATTGAACTACATATTTGTAGAATTTATTTTTGGGGTAGGTTATGGTTTGCTGTTTTCTTTAAATTTTTAAGATACAGTTTGTGGCACTGATGCTGTTTGAAAATAAAGCAAAAAACTTAAAAATAAAGCAAAAAACTTAAAAATAAAGCAAAAAACTTAAAATGAAGCAAATCAAGCACCAAAGTAAAATTACAGCTGATTATCACAAATATTTTTTTAATGAAATCCATGACAAATGATATTTAAATTTTTTATTAATTTATTGCATTTAAGGTCTTATATGTCTTATTGCATATAAGGTCTTATAAGGAAAAAACCTCCAACTCATTCATTTCTACTGATACTGTATTTGCATTTCATCTAATTCCTCTTGTTTATGTCACTGTTATGACAAAGTGATAGAAATTTATTCATTTAGAAGCACAATCTGAAAATCAGTTCATATATATTTATTAACAATGTGTACAGTTAATTTTATGTAAAATTCAGTTACTACTTTCAGAATTTTTATTCAAAATAACTTAAAGTTTCATTATAGCAATGTTCTAAAAAACTACAATGAAAATAAGAGTGTTCTGAAAGTTAGCTACAAAGCACATTATGTAGCAAGAAGCTATTGATCATCTCTCCATTTAGACGGATGAGACTAGGTGAAGCCAAGTAACTAGCACTTGACTCGGGCACTTCTGTGAACAGTCCCAGACGCTAGACTTCTTTTACTTTTGATTTTCTCTTTCTTTTGGCCAGAAATGTAGCACTGAGGAGTATATCTTCTCATTCAAAAGGTTGGGAGGGAGCTCTGAATCTCAGAAGACAGCAGGAAAAAAAGTCTAATCTTTTAGGATGCTGCTAGCACAAGCTCACACTTTTTTACGATGTCATGCATGTGGTACTTTTCTTTTGTTTGGTGTTATTTAATTGTAGTTTTTGTTTCACTTTGTCCTGCCAGAGGCAACTCCTCATTTGTGTTTCATTTGTGTGTCCAGTTATTAGAGTCATTACATTAATGCCAGGGTCTGGTCACAATTTCAATTACAACAGCTGTTGCATACAAGCAATTAGACATCTATGCAGTAGCTTCCTCATTGCTGATTGCCATTTACCATTCTGTTGCTGCAATTAGACTAATAATTTACACGTGTACTGTGCCTTGCATGCATGTGATCCTGAACAATTAACTGCTCATAACCTCGTCCAAGGCAGATAAAATGCCAATTTATTCACTGTCCCACATAGAACAGCTGGCAGGGTATGTCTGGAGCCTAATTTGCCTGCAGAAGGACAAAGGAGAGAAGGCAAGTGTCCAAGAACAGTTACACAAAACCTTGTTTTAAATTGACAAGAATAGAGGGGTAAAGAAAGCCACTTTGAAGTAGATCTTTGCTAATCAAGAGGGCAGAAAATGTAGTTGAGAGGAAGATGAAAGAATTTTACTTGTGTAACAAGGTGGCATGGCATCCTGAGGACTTTGTGTTTGTTGCCAGAGAACTGAACAGAATTTGATACAAATAAGTGATACGGTCTTCCTTTCTCCTGCATGGATATGGTGACACTGAAAACCTGATACTGGTATTTTTATTTATACTTTGTACTGGTATTTTTATTCTGTACAGAAGCAAAGAAAGGAATCTCTAACAAGGTGTTACTGTTTATGTATGTAGCTTTATTAATGTATTTATTAATGTGGTTTTATTAATTAAATGTTACTAACAGGGAACTTATAGGCACGGTCTAGTCAATAAGGCATGGAAACTAAAAGTAGATATTTATGTTTTAAAGCCACTTGTGCCACCAATTTAATTTCTGACATCTGTCACCTACCTCCTAAATGCTTTCTTCTTTCTCATTTTGTGTTTAAACAAAGCTGATGCCACAGCTATTATCTTAGCTGAAGCACAGGGGGTGGAAAGACAAGCCTTCAGACCTCCAATAGTATGAAATAAAACTTCTGCACTTTCAATTAACTTTTCCAACATGTATTTGCTGTAAATCACTCCATGAACTGAAAAATAGCTTCAAGATATTGAATGTAATCAGAACTAAAATAGCCTGGAAATGTATTTGGTTTTTTTCAGTCTCGAGTGAGACTTCTGCGTTTTGCATCCTGAATAGTATAGTATGGAATATTATTATGCAGTACCTATAGTATGGAAAGAATTATAGAGAAATACCTTTCTGTATATTATGTCACTGTCTGTCCTTCTGTACTTGCTAGCAATGAAAGTCTGGCAAACAACACTGTGCACAAGATTTCTACCATTCATTTTCCTCAGGCTGAACTGAAGCCTTGTGGTGGTAACCTAAGAGGTGCTATCACAAGAAATTCTCCTGGCTGGAAATGTGCAAAAATTCAGTAGCAGTCAACATAAAAGAACTTTTTTTCATACATTTTGATGTATGTTAAATAGTTATGACTTTTGAGCCAAATAAAAATCCACAGTATTGAAGTCACTGGCTACAATTTGCTCTCAGATATCTTTCTTGTTTTAATAACTGAGAACCTGTATTCTCTAGTAGAAAGAATAAATATTCCAGCGTAAGAAAATTAATTATCCCTGGTGCACTTTTGTGATAGCAACTAGATTAACATTTGCATCCACTCTTTTTTTTTTAAGGAAAAAGTTATTTTGATAATGTTATCATTTAACCTTCTAAGCATGTCAGAGGTAGATGTCTATTGAAGGTTATGCTTGCAAAAGTATGCCAGAATTTTAAAGAAAAATTTTTATACACATTTCCAGAAACTGAATGCACCACAAAGACTCTCCATCTCCAGAACTAAAAGTTTACTAAAAGGAACTCTGGGGACTTCACTTTTGAAACATAAAGATCAATTAGTGGGAAGACTAACTATAAAATGAGTTGAGAATAAATAGTCAGCCTACTCACTGCATTCTTAATAGGAAGGTCTTTTTTAATAATCCTGCATTCAGTTCAGCAATTTTTCTAAATTTCAGCCAGGGCCCCACACTTTCTGGATCTGTAACAGTTTTATGCATTCTGTCACTTCTGACATTTGTCTATTTGTATGTTCCATTGTTCACCAGAAATCTTTCTTGCGCTCAAGACTTTTTTATGCTGCTTTTCAGTCACTGCCTGTTGCCCTGTGTCTCAGGAAAGGCACCCATTTGAGCATCCTCAGGAGTGCTCTGCAGAGATATTTTGCCTCCCTGCTCCCTGGAGGGTTTTTGCTGGCTGCAGAGGTTAGCAGGCAGAGCAGGGAAAGCAGGAGTGTTCTGCCCAGCCATGCTCTTTTAATACAAAAGATTAACTGTGAGGAAAACAGGTATCATCCATCACAGAAAGCAACATTTGCAATTGGCTTTTGAAGAAAATTAAGTGTGTTATTTCCAAAATCGTACTTGTCCTGTGCATTTAGCATTGTGGTGATACACTGAAGTGTTTTTTTTTTACTGTGGTGAATTCTGGTTTAGAGGAGTAGGAGGAAAACCCATCTATCTTCTGTTGGATTGAAATCCACAGTGCAATCTGCCTGTAGTAATTTTTAATCCAAACATAGGATTTCAATGGCAGCAGTCTATGGAAGGTTCCTTGTTTGAATAGTGTAATCATATTTAACATAGGAAACACTTGTGCTGCTTTGTAGGCAATGTTCCAAAGTAAAGAAAGTTGAAGGGAAAAAAAAAAAAAAAAGAAAAAGCATGAGGAAACAAAACCTTTTACAGGGCTGCTTCACTTTGTGCAGAGCTGATGGGAAGAAGGAGCTTCATCATATCATGTAATGGTTCATTACTTGCTAAATGAGTCGTAACTGCCCACTCGGACAGCCTGCTCACACTGCTCTCAAAATCATAGCTAGGTTTTCTCTCGATGAGCCTCACGGACAGATATTTTATCCTCCTTACCTTAACACTGGTTCTATGCACTGTGAGACTTTTTTGCAGCATACTCTGCGATAAAAAATTGAAGCCAGCTGGAAGCAATAGCAGTTTCCACAGGCACCACAGGTCAAGCACCAAGATTCTCTTTTCCAAATATCCCGTTGTTCCTCTTGTTTTGGCCAAGTGGATCCATTTGTAATGATTACCAGCCAGAATGAACAAAACTTTGTTCTGTGCTATGGAGTAGTCAATTTCAAATATGCAGTGCTTTGCAGTGGTAACATGCAAAAAAAATCTCAATGTCAGGCTTTTCATGCTGGACCTTCACCCTCCTTAGCAGCATTTGCAATGGTTTTGCTACGAGTATTAGCAGATAACCTGTCTGTAGTTGTGATGACAGGAGAATAATGCATGCCAGCTGCTTTGGAAGGATCTTCTCCAGTATGCGGCAGAATTTAGAGATATGCTGTTATCTAGAATGTGATATCTATATGCGAATATTTCGTGGTTGGTTTTTTTTTTTTGTTTGTTTGTTTGTTGTTTTTTTTTCCAGTAATTGGAAACCAAAAAAACCCTAGCTGGTGCTGATCACAAAGTCTTTCAGAGGTTTTCAAAATGCTATTAGCAGGACAAAGGTATTTTCCTTCAAACAGCAAAGCCCATAGTGATAGATATTGAATGCCTGGTGCTCTTGCATCAAAATGACAGCCCTTGCTACTTTTCTTAGCTCACATGATGTGGAATATATAGTTATGTTTCATATAATTGTATGAGAATTTCAAGACATGTATCAAGACCATTGATATATAATTTACACTACGGTAAATAAGTCCTAGATTCCTTCTGTTAGTGTGGTGTAAACATACACAATTTAATTCTAAGCTTCCTACTTAAAAATGCCTATGATTCATTTGGTCTGTACTTTCTTTGGGTATTTGTTTTAATATATTTCATTTTTAACTTATACATTTTCATGATAGCTGAATAAGGCTATTTCTTAACTTCCCTTCCCCCCAAAACACCCAAAGAACCTAAGTGCAAATGGATATAGTTTTTAATGGAAAATATATAAATATTAAACTAAAATTCAAAACTAGGGTATATAGGTATGGAACATCTAAAACATACAATTTCAGATCATATTCTGTAGGAAGCTCTTACTTTGAGGGTACCTCCCACGTTCCAGAAAGAGGAAAAGAAAAAAGACCCTTTTTAGAAAGAACAGCATAGTTTTGTAGAAGCAAAAGCAAAACTGACTGTAATAGAATGTGTGGCATGGCACTAAAGTTCCATTTGTCTGTGCTTCAGTGGACCCATCAAAACGAAATCAGTAGATTTTTTGTTTGTTGTCTTATTTTTTTTTTCTCCTTTTTTGTCCCCAGTGGTCTCCTAGGCTGACCAGGAGATTCTGACGTGCAGAACAACAGCTTCACGACCTTAGAAGGTTATAAAGGAGGTATGTTTATTCAGTGCTGGACACACACAGGATCGCTCCCAAAGGTGTGTGCACCGAACACAGGCTTTTTTATGTGATTATATGCCCTAAATATTGCATATTCATGAGATTACATAATGCATCTATATATATTCAGTAGCTATTCCTGCTTTGTATTAAAATTAGTTCTCTGCCCCTGTGCGTCTGCGCCGTACTTCTTGGTAGTGGTCATTAGGAGTCTCAGTGATGAAGTTAGTAGTCTTCCTCATTGCAAATTTCCCCCCCTGGTATCTTGCACAAGCTCAGATTGTCCCTGGAGCCCATCCAGGCCTCAGGTCTGGTTTCAGTGAGTTTCATGGCCTTGGCTTCTGTTTTGCATCTGTTCTGCTCTGCTCATAGAGGGTTAGTTGTTCGAGATAAGCGAACATCTGAAAGCTTTAAAACTAGACAAAACTACTCTAAGGTTTCATGCCTTATCTATAACAGAAAAAAAACCTACACCTTTTATCAATCCAAAATCCCTCAACAGCTCCAACAGCATTTGGTCACAGTGCATCTTAGGGATATGGACTGTGGATGAGTACAACTGACCAAACTTGACTGAGACCAGCATCTGAATAAGGAGGTGACATCTAGGCACTGTAACTTCACATCACTAAAGAGCACATAGAAAAAAGACCCAGTTAAATGTTTTAAATACATGCAGTGTGCAAAGAGGAATGGGGTGGCAGCTAGGCAACTGGCCAAAAAAAGTGCTTCCATCTGTTGCCAAAGTAGCACTAGGGTACTACCCACTGAAGAAGAAGTCTAGAACCTGTGTTATCTTGTCAGGGAATATTAGTGCAAGTCATTTTAATGTGCAGAAACTAAACTTGGAGTAAACTGACTCCTGCAAGTCAAGAACAAGACCATCCAGAGCAAAGGAAAGTAGCACGTGAAAATTAGAAGCAGCATTTAAAAATGGTTTAAGAAACACCACTCTTTTTCTTAAATAGAAAAAAACAGTATAGCAGCACCAGTTCTGCTTCCAATTTTTCAACCTGCAGCAGGATTTCCTGGGGGTTAATTACATACTATTAAATTCTAAAACTTGCTATTAAAAGTTACAGTCCTGTTTCCATTCACTATTCTAGGTCCTTGAAAGTGATATGATGTCTTCTGTGCCAGTATTGTATTTTTCTTCCAGTTCTGTCATTGCAGTACTGAACACAGAAAGAATTGTTCCCCAGAACTGAGTCTTATGCTTAGAAACCTTGCAAAATCATGCAAATGCATTAATATATCATAACTGTATTCAAACACAATTATAATTTGCAACTTAATGGAGGAGTAGAAAGTCATACATATCATTTAGAGCCATTTACTTTTCATTTATCAGGATTGCTGTAAATACTAATTAATCTTTCTGTCATTCACTCTTGGCATACACGGTGAAGATGTTATGGTTTCGTTCTACTAATTTTTTACAATGAAGTTGGAAGGCAATATTTAGACTTCAGAATTGCCATTAAAATTGTCCAGAGGTCATTGATCTGATGTGCCAGTTAGGGCTTCCTTGTATGATATTCCCTAATGGGCCTCTTATTCATAAGATTTCAAGCAGGTATTGAATTGCACTGCTACGCCACAGCTTCCCTTTCTGATCCTTTTTTTCTAGAGAGTTTCTATCCTTTTGTCTTCCTGAATCTAAATTTTAAATAAAGAAATTATTAAAATTATTTTCTATTCAGTGGACATTTAACAATGATTTATTTATTTTGCTACAATTGCCTTCACATGAAACACTATTGGAAACATACCTGGTTTTATTTCTCTTGTGTTTCCTTCAGTGTTTTCACCTGATCTGTTGTTGTTTTTTTTTTTCTTCATCTGATCTTATCAAGGTAAAAAGAATCCATGCTCCATGCCTGCAAAAATATTTCATGAAGAGTGATATTGAGTTAGCTATCTCAGTCCAAAAAGAGATCTACAAATGCAGTAAAGACATAAATTAAGTCTACACTAGAAAAGACATCCACCTGAATACTTCCCCTTGCCTGCCAACCAAACGAATTGGTGCAGTTTGTGTCCACACAGTTCAGAGTTCTCTCTCTTCCAGAGCCACTTGTGTTCATAGTATTTGGTATACTACCTGTCTGATGTATGTCACTGGGATGCTTCATTATAGAACAGATCACATGAACTGTCCACATTTATCCTTGGCTTTAAAATTAGAGCATTTACTGTAGAGTGACAACACATCTATCTAACAGAATAATAGGATTGCAATGGTCCATTGGAAATGGACCAATGAAGAAAAAAAAGCAGAATTAGGAGCATGCTTTAATATCTTACACAGTAAATGTATGTTTTTGTTTGGAATTTTGTCATGGTTTATTTTTCCTAGGTTTTATTTTATTCTGCTTAGGATGTCCTTTAGTGTTATTATACTTACGGAAACCTACTCCAATACTTGTCTGAGAGAGTTAAGAGGACAAGTGTGAACTTCCTAATGCAGACAGGGCTTGAATCTGGCACAGAAGTATTCCTGTGTGATAGGCTCGCTAAGGAATATTTGGGAATAGGACAAGCATGCCTTCAAGGTTGCCTCATATTAGGAAATTTTTCCGAACATTCCCTTTCACATAGGCTGTCTCAAACATTAGTTTTGAGAAATAATTTGAACCAGTGAAAGTTGAGCTTTGAGATGGAAGAATCTGGTAATACTTTAAATAATATAATAGTATTTTTATAATTGAAGACAATCAGATTTTCTGTTGTCTTGGATAATATACTTACACGTTACTTCATTACAAATATTTTGTTATCACAAGTAGTGGTGGCTCATTCATCTAAGATGAGATTAAATATCTTGGGACAAGGATACAGGGACAAGCCTTGCAGCATTTAATTAAGAACTGGCTTTGGCATTTTCTTGGAAAAAAAGTCCTTTAAGGAACAGAGGATCTCCCTTCTGCTTTTCTCCTTTGAAGTCCCTAATTCCATCTTGCTCATTTTACTGGTCCCCAGGCCCTTCTGAAAACATCTGTTACTCCCATCTTGATAGCTGCAGTGTTTCTAATGTGGAATAATAAGCATGCTTCATTACGGGTGCATGACAAGGGTAGGCATTTGCCAGAATGAAGCTGCAGATGCAGATGTAACCCTGCAGTTGCCCACTGAACCAAGAATGCCAGTTGAAAACCAATGGGTGAATCACCTCACGAGCAATAATTAAATTAGCAGGGACTAAGCATACTGGAATTGGCAGAGTTTAAAGTCTTTTGTGGTTTTCTTGAATCAAGCTCTCCTTTTATTTAATGAGAAAAAGTGTCTGATATTTGCAACTAGTTTTCGTAGCTGCTAGGACGTATCTAGTAGAGCATTACCAGGATAGTACGCTCCCTTCAAAGCAAAGAATTTGAACATGTAAAGCAAAATTATGCATGTCAAGGATGAGAAGAACTACCTTGCTGTCTGCTCAAAAATAATACATGGTTTCACAACTTTGAATTAATTTCTTTAGGGGGTAGAATTTTATTTCTAAGAGTAACATCTCTAAAAAGGTGTAATAAGAATATCTTGGGGTTTGAAGTTTGAAAATTATTATTATTATAATATGAGAAGCAGAACTAGTTAAGGACAGTTTCATTGGATATATTCCATGTCCTTTCTAGACATCTCCCAAACTTTTACTATTTCTTCTACAAACTTGCCTGCTAGCACCTTAGCTTTCATCCTTACCTTTCTTCTCCTGCAGGTAACCTTTTACTTTCCATGTCCCTGGAAACACTGCTGAGATGAAATTGAACTTTTCTTATGTAGAAATGGGAAGTCACCCTCTAGTCCTGTGCCTGTTTTTATGAATTTTGTTGGAATTTATTAGCTGTGAGACCTCTACTTCTATGCTACAGGTGACAGAAATTGGACAGTTGCTTTCAAGTTACTGGGGAAAGCATTAGCAGACCACACAATCTATTCTTACAGAATTATTATTATTTTTTTTTTAATAAGGAATACTACCATTAGAACAGCAAGAACAATAACTCTCAAATGTTTTGGTCGGGTGGTGAAGAAAAATCAAATTGGTAATTATTGAAACTAAAAACATCATGAGTAAAATTTTCTCCTATGCCCTAGAAGGTTTATTAGTGTGTCATTAACATTCAATCTCCAGCTTCTAAGGGCTTTCTGAATAACAATATATCATCCACTGTCCCCAATTTTATTCACCTTCATATTTACTGTGGTTGCACTCTCTTCTATCAGTCCATTAATGCAGATGTTAAATAGCATCAATTCCAGTATCAACCCCTGATGAATAGCAACAGTAACCATTTCCTAACTGCTAGTCATAATTTTTTGAGCGCAGTGCTCCAACCAATCTTCCTCACAGTTCAACTTACCAGTCACCTGCAGAGAATGAGGTGGTAAATCCTGGGATTAATTGTGTAAAACAGTTAAGTATTTTTGCTGAATGCTAACACTGATCTTTTCCCTTTAAGAACACTCCATTGGAAAAATACATAGCAGAAGACTAAGTACATTGAGTGAAAAATCACTCCAGGCAACAACATACGTTAACCTACTTCACCATGTACTGTGACCTGAAAGATGATTATACTGAAAGTCAGTTATGTTCATCAATAGCATAGTAAAAGTAAAGGACAAGAAGCAGGGTTTGCATTGCAATTATTTGGCCCACTAGTAATATCTGATAGATGAATTCTTCTGTATTTATGAACACGAGTTAAACACAACTTCTTGGCTGGCTACATTTTTCATCACTTTACAAAATCTTTAAAAAGATGCATGCTGAATTTGTGTGCCAAACACCAAACTGAGGGAAGCAATTTTTTCTATCTTTAAAGTGGTTTTAAGTGTGACATGTTTGCTTAAACCACAAATTAAAAGTTTATACAGATAAAGCAAGGATTCCCCAGAGTACTGAAAATGGACTAAAAACATGTTATAAAAATTAGCTGGTTGTGTTACTCCAGAGAAGATAATATTAAAACTCGTAGCCAGGTGATTCTCATTCAAATGCCCTGTAACTAATGAACCTGTTTTACATTAGATTTGTTCTGTGAATGCACTAAGTATGCAAGAGGAGTCTAAATGTGGTGATTGACACATACAGTTCTGGTAACTAAGTTTATCTAACCTGCATAGTCATATAGAAATCCATGGTTTGCTGATCTGTGAGAAATATCCGCAGCCGAGATTGCATGCATATATCCTATGGTACTTTGCCCTGTAGTAAGCTAAGCAGTATTGTATGATATCTTTTCCAACGTAAGTGTGAGAACATTCTTCTAGCATCACAGAGAACTGTGAGACATTGCTGCGGGAATATGAGCTCCATGGTGATTGACCTGACCTGTGTTTCCATTGCAAAATTAGCAAGTGGTCAGCACCAATGAGTGGGTATGTCCTACTGGGAAAAAAATGACATGGAAGCCATCAGATCTATAGAGGACTCTACCTCTCCCTGAGGACATGAAGTGCTAAGCACATTTCTCTGTGGCAAAGGTGGCAGATTTATCCTTGAGCTAGAATAATTCCCTGTGTGCTTTATGTGACTGACTCTACCAGCACGTATCCACAAAATATAAAATTTAAGAAGGTAACAATACAGTTCTACTCCTGACAAGACAATAGCTCATCCTTCAGGAATTGTAGGTGCTACTGTTGTTTATCTTCAACACTGTCAAATGATTTTCCTGGAAAGATAGAAAAATTTATTTTTTTAAGTATCTAGTCTCAAAAGCAGCTGTAAGTAAGGCCTTACAGTTTCAATTAAAATACCTGTTTATAGGGATAAAACAAGTCCTGAAAAAGAAGCTGTATTAAAAAGAAAGCATAGAAATTGAATCAGATTTTTGTTTTTTTACTGAAGTTATACTGCATCTTTGCTGCCTAACTGCAGTTGTATTGCAACAGACGCATTTTCCCAGATCCAGCCCCTGCAGGAGATGGCTGAGCATTTGGAACATCTGTCGTTTGATGAAAATAGGATAATTGCTACATTCTCCTGGTATTCTTAGTTGAGTTAGTACATAAAAAAATTAGAAAAAAAAAAGATGAAAGATACATAGGAGGCAGGTGGATGTTCAGCAAGGAAAACTCCCCCTAGACCTTTAATAAATGCCAGAAGTGTGTACATATATATTTCTGTAAAGGCGCAAGAAATTAAATTTCCTTTGGGTATGAACAGTTTGTACTCCTCTCACAAAATAAACTAATTAGCTCTAGGGGTGATTATGAGAGAGATAAAGAAGAAAGTCTTGGAAAAAATATGTTCTAACGAAGAAAATATTAAGATGGTCCATACTTTAGCCAAATAAAAAAATTACCATTGGATAAGAGAACGACTCATGCTGTTTTGTTGTATTAACAAGGAAAATAAAGACAACAAAACCAAACCAACCAAAATCATTAAATTCTCTCTCTCCTTTTCTATCCATAAATCATCTCTATGGATCATTCTTTGAATGTCTTTGGAAATTTTTTTCTACAAAAGGAATAAAAAACAATCAGAAAAAGTTTCTATTGGACTGCTTAGGATTTTGAATTACAGAAGCCCAAAGTGTGTAAAAGCTGTGTGCGCAAATGATACAGATCAACTATGATGCTGGTGCTTCATTATTTAGTCTAAGATGCCTCACATGATGCAAATAATTTATTTAAAATCTTTTGAATTTTCTTGACATTTGGGGGTTTATAGAAAATTGGCAAACATCTGCTGGTATAATTGCTTCTCACAACCTTGAATGCATGTCTGATCACTAAAGTTTTGGTGCAAACTTCCTTTGGAGTATGGCCCAATGTTCAAGACCCATTCAGCTGGTCTCCATGAACCATTTTACATATCCTTATCCCTGAAGAGGTCTCAGAACACAAGTATGTATCTGATGCCTCTGATACCTTTTTACACAATACTTTAAAGATCCAACAATGGTGGTTTACTGTAGAGGAACTTTGACAACATGACTCCATATAAACCTAGATTTTGCAAATTATTTTCTTTGTTACTGCCCTTAAAAATATTTTTCTTTCCAAAAGGAAGTATGTTAGGTGTAGCTTTTGTTGCCTTGTATCTATTTTCTAAAGTTCTGGCTCATGAAGTAACAGCTCTTAATGAACAAGAGAACATTGGTCCTGCCTTCCTGAGCGTCCTGTTTCTGCCTTGTCATATGAAAAGAAATGCAGTTTCAATATTTGTCTGTCAGAGACCCAGCAAAGGACTTTCACTGAGTTGGATTCACAAATAATAGAAATTAGTTATCTATTGGGAGTGACAGAGTAGATTCAAGTTTGCCATTGATAAATTAACTAACTACAATAGTGCTGCTAATTAAAGTTAATATTGCTAGTAAAACCCCAGAAAGGGGTCCCTGCCTGGGGTGGAAAACGAGAATGCAGCCCGTCAACTGCTCCATCAGGCATCAAGTTTATTCTCTCATAATTTAAGTAATTGTCTCTGTCTTTTCTATCCTCAAAATTATGAGGTTTCTGTCCCTTGGTGATGTGTAGTGTGATTTGGGTGGAGAGATGACTGTTTAGTATGTTTAGTATGATCTCTATAATCTTCATTAGCATATGCAGGATTGTCAACATCAACACGTATTTCACAGGTAATGAGACAAAGGTCAGTTATTGGGCATGGTAGCCTTTTGAAGAAACAAAGAACTGCACAAATTCCTGTCATCTTGATTTTACTGTCTTTGCTGATGAAAAGCAGAGCTGATCTGGCTCCATAAGACTTCCCTCCCTTCCACCCTGTGATAGCCAGAGGGGTTTGTGATAGCCCCCCTGGGTTGCACAAGAGATAGCAAAGACAGTCTTAATCATTTTCTGAGCACAGAGACTTCAAGACATTATCCAAATATCACATACCTGTAGATCTTGATCTGATACATCAAGGGCAATGAAAAGTTCCTCCTGATTTACTTGTTCAGTTAAGATTCTGTGAGTAAAACCACTTATTTTTCAACTTTTTCAGAAAAGTATCTGGAGCTCTGAACTGTGAGATTTGATTGTTAGGTTAATCCTCAACATCTGGGCTTCAGGAAGAACTTCAGTCTTTATTTCTGTGTAAGAGAGGAATATGAAGGCACTGCTTACGCTGTCTCACTCGCTATATATATTTTCACTGGCTTTCCACCTCATTCTTTCCAGATTCTGACAGGGAATATTTTATAGATTGTAGGGACCCATGGAAACCAATATTGTCAATCAGACTAAATAATTCACTTCTAGCTAGCTCTCATCTGTACTGGAGCTCCCCTTCTGCTACCACCTTTAAGATGAAGGGACAGAGGAGGAGTGTAGGAAATTACTACCCCCACTCATGAGTTCCAGGGATACTGTCTCTCTGAACTGCAGCTGAATAGTAGAACTGATGCTTTAGGGAGTTCCACAGGCCCTTCCTCCTTTAATTCCTCATTTGGAATATCTTTGTAGCTTCCAGAGATCAAATACATTTTATTTCAAATCCAACCAAAATAGTACTTGAGCTGGATGAGCTGAATAGCAACCTGAAGTCTTTTCCCTGTACTACAGAAAGAGATGTAGCTTCGCTGTTAAAAAATTGTTGGGAAATGTATTCAATCCTCTCTAAGCACCTTCAGAGAAGTCACTAGGTTTACAAGGCATTGTCTGAATTAGGAACACCTTTCATATATCATACAGGTTATCATGGGTACCTAAAAAGCAAATTTAGGATATTCTAGAGAAGGAGTGGGATCCACAACAAGTTCCAACATCTTTAGCTTGCATCTCATTATGATAACCACAGGGACCACCTGTGTAACTGACAGTTGGTGGACCATCTGCTGCTGCTTTACCCACTTTGGACACAGAAAGTTTGGGACATACCGTGACAGCACAAAGTGGAGAGAAGAGGTAATGGCACTGCAATGCAACCGAACAATCAGATCTCAAGCTCATTAAGAGTCACAGTCTCCCTTCCTGCAAACATCTCATCTCAGTCAGGATGCTACTTTTTCAACCCAGTTTTTGAACAGTGTCATTTGGTAGTGAGATGCTTTATCGGGGTTCACAGTCTTTATTTTACACCCTGCTGCTCCTATGACTTCTGTGAGAATCAAGTTATCTCCCATTGTCTGTTTCACTATTAAAAAAAAAAGACATTAGAACTAAAGCATTTGTGAAGAGCTTTGAATGCTGTTTTCTTGTAAAGCTGAGTGCCACTTCCACAGGCAGCACTGTTCTGTGCTTCTGCTAGTAACAATTTACACTGTAAGTGGTAAAAATGCAGTCATTCCTTTATACTCAGTAGAAGATGCTGAAAATCTTGTTACTAGAACACACCTGTGAGTAGAAGATCCAATTTAAAGTGTAAACAGCTATCTGTTCAGTTTTTCCTGCCAGTCTCTCTGACTTTTAAAAATATCCTAATAATGCAATAGGAATTTCTTGCAGTACTGATAAGGGTGGGGAAGTTACCAGGTCTAATAGAGTAAGCAGCCTCAACTAAATTTTATCTATATTTATCAATAAATAAGATTCTTCTGGTAAGTTATTACCGACTCTTAAAAAAAAAAAATCCAGCTGCAAATTTGAAAAAAATTGTTTTGAATTTATCTTTCCTTTTTAAATACTGAATTTTCACAGCCTCCTTTACAGCTTTCTGAATTCTATATACTGACCTTCTTGAAGTTAAGAATCAATTTATTTACTTTCCTGAATCAGAGGCATTTAGAAATTCAAGGTCTGGGGAGATTTTGATATCATGGTAAAGAAAACAAATAAATAAAAAGTATCTAGTTTCATGAAAATCATAATATATTTTACACTTTTTCCATTATTTACCTTGATCTACTACTCTACAAATATGAAGTCTTTTAAAAACCAGGGAGATGTTTTCTTGTAAAAGACTGCATGAAATAGAAAGTAAGACTGAATTTATAAGATTAGGGAAATGTCTCTGGTAAGACTGAGCATTTAGGTAAAATTCTAGTAATAATGCTAGTGAACTACATTAATACAACTTGCCACGCTTCTTATAATTTCCCATTCCATTTGCTGCTCAAGCTAGTAAATAAATCAGCCTAATCTAGAGTAAATTCAAGGAACAGAGAGACTTAGAAGTAAACCTTAATGATAAGTATTTTATGTCCTACATATACCACCAGAGAAAGTGAGCTCATAAATGAAAATATATGCTTTGCGTGGAGTGCAGTTCTATGTAACTGAGTGTCTCCATACTTCATGGCTGCAAAGTTCAAAGATCTTATGTCTGGTATGAAGCAAACAATCTAGATGACTAAGCTGCATAATGAAATGACTATTGCTCTTATATTTAATGGGTAAGTAATATCCTAGCACAATAGCTTGTAAGGAACATCAAGGATTTTGCTCTGTTGAAAAAGAGCAGCTTCCAGACCAAGAAAAGATGGTCCTGGGTGTGCATTCTATACCTAGAAGATTGATCAGTCTTAAGACACTTGCCAATTTAACTGTCAGTAGTCTGGAAACAGCTAACCTGAGAAATCCAGGCTGTTTTAAATAAAGCAGTCTTCAGACCAGTGGAGACAATAGAGGGAGAAGAAAATTCAGCTGCTGTCTCCCTTTCTATGTTAGACACTCATCAAATGGTAACCTGGTTTATTTTTTGGGTGGATATTTTGAGCACAAGTAATTTCTCATTAACTTTATCCAGTCACCCTTGGAAAAATATTTCACTTCTATAGAGCATTTAACTATCAAAATAGTAGTCCTCATTATCCTATGCAGATGATTGTTTTGAACATTTAAACATAGGTGAATGGCAGAAATGATGGTATTAAGTAGAGAACCCTGGAGTCTGCATAAACACAAGTTTTCCTAAGGCAGTTTTAAGAGCTCAGTACACAAAAAGAGTTGCAGTGTGTTGTGCTTAGTTTTTCCATGATGGTAAGAATTCTAGGAACCGCTCAATACAGATGTCTGTTTTTACTTCAGGAAAAACATCCTCTGTGTTCTTTTATAATGTTACCATTGTGGACATCAATACTTTTCTATGTCCTCTATACCCCAAAAGTGACTCCTTGCTTACAGTCCTTTCGGGAATGAAGGATCTGGAAGGTAATACAGGCTTGTCTTACATATGAGGTACCAGACCACCTTAAAACAAAATATTCACAGTGACTTTGGACATAATGGTTTACTTGAATAAAAGTTTGTGTTAAGTATTACTGAGTTATTTATTTTGTCTTATGATTATTATTTTAATATAGGCATACTCATTTTCTGGTAGGTCAATAAGATCTAAAATTGGAAGAATAAATTTCAGCACGTTCAGTATGAATAAGTGTTTGTTCTCCAAACTCATTATATTTGTACATTTTTTTTCCTGAAAAACAATTTTTATTTGCTTATCTAGAAAAAAAAATATTCCTTAGAGTTCCTTCCATAACATATACTGCAATTTTCTCACTGTACCAGTGTTTATATTAACATTTACCTAATTTCTATAAGCAAAGCAAAATCTGAACTGGAATTCTATAGACTATGAGTGTGTAGCTTCTAACAATATTCTTCAGATCAGGTTGGACTGAGAAAAGAACATTTCCTTTGTTTTCTTCATACTTAGAAGATTGAAAAGTTTGACAGACATAAAATTCCTTTGATACTAAATGATAATGCCTCATTAGCGCAGTCATTGTCATATAGGTATTCTGTTTCCAATCATGTTTTCAATCTGTACCTTTCTAGAAGGTAATGTATGTTTTTCCTGTCAATTTTCATTTTGGAACAATTACCTTTTTAGTATCTCTGTCAGAAACTTGTTTAGTGGCCTTGAGATGACAAAGCTAGACATATGTGCTGAATCAGAAGATAAAAGGACTTTTCCTTTCTGTATCTTCAGTGACATTCATTAGTGCATGCAGCTCTTCTTGTCCTTTGTAAAAAGTTAATGCATTGCTTTAAAGGAAATCCTTTGCTTTGTTAAAATCCACTTCTCAGCACTATTTCTGAGGGAAAGGCCTCAGAGTACAGACTCTAAATGAAGGTAAGCATTAGAAGACAGGTATAAAGAAGAGAACAAAAAGATGAAAAACTATAAAAGGATGACATTTGTTAGGAAGTTAAGCCACTGAACAGCAGCAGAAAAACAAGAAGGATTTTTAAGAAAGAAAATAAAGTGAGTTCTAAGGCAGTGTTTATTTCATTAATACTACATTAATAATTATATGTTTTTCCTCTGATCCTCATAAATCTAACTAATGTGATGTATCCACTGTAATAAGAAAAGTACTGCACAAAAGTAGAGGAGTGGTGTGGATTTCCACACCGATACGACCAACAGAGATACAGGGAAATTTTTCCTTCTTATACCTAAAACCAGCGTCAATGAACTATCTGAAATAAGAATATTACAGAAAAAGAAGTCTGTATTAGCATTCTCGCATGTTTTTGACATCCCTGCATTGAAGCCTTTTATAACAGTGGCTGTTACTGCTGCTGTTATTTCTGGCCTGCTGTTGTTGACCTGGATTTTCATCGAGTTCATCATCTGCCTCAATAAATTCTTTAATTTCCTTCCTTTAGAAGTTACCAGATATGAAAAAATTACTGCTAGTGTTATTTATTGTCTGTACGGGTACTGTATGCATGAGCATGGAAAAGAACATTTGCTTCTTAGATAGAATACAACCTCCTTCTGGAAGTACATCCTATATATTCAATAGAGATATTACTACATTACAAATTAGAAAACTTGTCTGGAAAGCCAAAGCATGGTATTTCAGTTGTAACCAGTAGCACTGTAGGCATACAGCCAATTTCCTTCTTCTCACAACTTCACTTAAAGTGCTTGGCTATATTCATATAGTTAATATACAATTGTATATACATTGCTCTTATACATTTGTATATACATTAGAGACTATTCTATTAATAGTTCTCTCTAACACATGGATGGATGGTTTTACATAGTGTTTCTTTCTTTAAGAAAAATGGGTAACAGTCTTGATTTGTTGTCTCCCTGTAGCCAACAAGACAGATGGTAGAAATATACTTGTTCTAGAGTATCACCAGATTGTTCTGATAAATAACCAGAGTAGCAGTAAGGTCCACATTTTAGTCCTTGGCCAGCAAGCAATCGGAACAGGAGGCTTACCATAGGCTAACACTGCTGTCTTCTTACCTCAGTGCAGATGCTCTGAATATAGATGCCATTCTTGAATTTATAGCCTAGGATTTTCTCTATTCTGATACAAAATCAATTTCTTTAAGTAAATGAGTAAAATATTTTACTGGCTACATGCTGTGGCTTTAAGCATCATGTGTGTAACAGGAAATTTTACAGTGAAATTTCACATCATCATACATGTGTAAGAGAAAGAGATTGGGAGTTGACACCTTAAATCTGTTATCACTGTAAGTGGTTGATTGTTCAGTTAAGAATTGTAGTAACATAAATCCAATTAGAAAGTGTTGTTTGTATTTGTTCTCACTTTAATATACAGATTAACCTAAAATGATCAGCAAAAGATCCTTTTCTGACTAAAACATGTTGAACAGTCACCAAAGAGAGAATAAGAATGTTAAACTCCATTGAAGCAAATAATTGTTTGCTAGCTATTAAAGTGCAGATGAGTTGATGACTTTGAATGTGACAAAAAAACTTCAGGAGGTATTGAAGAAAACTCCTTCAGACCTGTTAGACTTGTTCAGACTGCCCCTTATGTACATAAGAAATAAAATAGAGTTTGGAAGAATAAACTAACAAGTGAAAGGAGAAATTAATTGCTAAATCTGTTATATCCCATAGACAAGAGGAGACTTTGAATATTTGACCCTATTGTAAGAAAATTAGGTATAGGTTTTCAGTCACTTGTACCTATGTTTTTCCAAAAATTTAGAACTTTTTTACCTATTTTGGATGCTAATAAAATTTTGCATTTGTATATTTATCTTTAGGTGGTAAACGAAGGGAACTGGAAAACACCGATGTCTTACTCACCCACAAGTGCTGACCCTGTACTAAACACCCCATGAAATGCCCCATGTGATTTCCTAAAACTCCAAGAGGCATCAGAAGAGCTCTCCATTTTAGCTGCATCAGTTGGGGGCAGAGGCAATACTAAGAGGATTGGGCAAAGTAGAAACTTTCAGTGACTGCTGGTGACGTGTGACACTGGCATACATTGGAGTACAGGTTTGAACCGTGTGTGTCACTTATTCACTGTCACAAATTGTACTGGAGGAACAAAAACAAACACAAAGACCCAGTGACTGCATTTTTAAAAAGCTTTTAAAACTAAATTATATTCAATGTACAATAAAAACACAGGATGACACAGTGGCTGGCAATAAATAAATGGAAAAGGAGAACAGAAGGAAAAGCTACAGAGAGAAACAAAGTCATAATAAAATAATGTCCATAGAGATGACCATATATTTCTAAGGATTTTAAAATAAGCAATGCCCAAACCAACTAATCAGACAGACACAACATCAGAGCTGTGGCTACTACTCTGTTATCTAGTATTTGCACATTTTGAGATAAAAATGAGAAAATACATGGTCTGTCACTAGCATAAGTCTGAGAGTGTGAAATATCAGAACTGGAGACTCAACAGAGAACTTCAAGACAGAACAATGGGCTGTACACTGTACTGCTTAGCAATCAGAATGAGCCACTTGACTAAAACTGAAAAAGATTAAACAATTCCTATTTTCTAGCAAAGATAATGGATTTTCTTTTTTCCCTTAGGGATAGGCAGTCAATTTTCCCTATTGGAGATTGAAACGCAAACCTTATGGACCTCTGAAACTTAAAGGGAAAAAAGTAATTTTCCTTCTTATTAATGTGTTTTTTCCCCCCATCTCTTTTTACAGTTCATGTTATTTAAAATTACCTCATAGAAAATACAGAATAGTAGCTATGGTTTTTTTTAATGAAAATAAATCATGGCAGAAAAGTATTAGTTGCACAGACTAATCATCTGATTTTATGGAAGTTTTATATAGTTAACTTGTACAAGTGAAGGCAGATTTGTTGAAGTTTGTCTCCATTTTCACTTCTTTAGCACACAACCCAAACTGAATGCTAATATTTAAGAAACTGTAGGCTAACACTGCAGGGTGCAAAATAAAGATCATTTATCCACTCAGGTTTTCTTCTACTAGTTGTACTTCCACATAATTAAGTTTTAGAAAACTCTGATGATCTTTATCTCAAGGTGCATTTATCTTGTAATCATAAAGCTTTGGGGAAAAAATGGTTTAATTTTCCCTGGGTTTTTTTTTTTGGTACTGTTGTATTTTAAATCATCATATTTCCTTCCCAGCAGTAGTAATGAAACTTGTATACGAATCACAGACTATAAATTGCTGAGTCCTAAGTCCTTTGATCTAGAATGCAGTCGCATTCTATGATTTGCTAGACTGTATTTGTAATCGTGGATTAGATTATAAATCAGACCTTTGTGAACTTCTAAGCATTTGGTATTTCACAGATAAGCAGCTAGTGTATTATTCAATTATTCCAGTCACAGAAGTCTGTGAACTGGTCAACCTAGTTTTGCAATGAGTGCATTGCCAAAGGTGGAACATCCAAGAGCAGTGTATGTTTTATTCTGCCCACTTAGAAATAACTGCTTGCAGATTGTAAATTTGTGTATCTGGTAACTGAACCTGCCTGTACTGACGTGGCCTTGGCCTGAGGAAAATATTTTAAAGGACAAATCTGAACTTGGCCTTCCCACCCAATGTTTTTGAATCTTTGGCATGCTCTTTCAGTCTTTCAGGTTGAGGTGTCCTGGAGCATCATGACATCTTTTCCAAAGTACACCTTCACCATATTTTTCCTTTTGCAGCAATGTTTGCCTGCCACTCAGCCCAACCTTGTGGATGTCCCATGCAGTACTATATACAAGACACTGTGTAAATCATACTGTTATCTCTCAGAATGCTGCAGCAAAAGGCAGGGGAAGGGAGGCAAGTTTGACTTGGGAGAATCTTTAAAAAAGCTTTCAATAGGGCTTATGAGTCCTCAGAGGTTGGAGTTGGTATCACTGGGATCCAAAGACCTGACTCGCCAAAATGGAAAGCAGAATGGGCTACCTATTCCTCACGTTGTAAAACTTAAGTTTCAGGTATTGGCTCTAAGGAGATTAGCGTGATGGGGGGTGTTTGAGAGTCTGAGTGTGAGAAAGTCAAGCAAGCAAGAGCTGTGAGCAGTGACTTCTGAAGCACAAAATTACATGAGGCATGTGTATAAAATCTAGGTGCAACTGGTTTCTGTTGTTCCAGGCTGCGAAGTGGTTGGCTGCTGAGAACACTTGTCTACAAACAAGTCTGGTACTGGCTGGCAATTCCCAAGTCACATTAGAATTGGAAAAGGTAAATGATGTCTGTCAGCTCATTCGTGTGTTTACTGTGGCAAGGCAGTAGATGGTTCAGATTTGACTAATGATAGAAACTGAAGACAGGATTTCCTCTAACAAGGAAAGAGCTCTGTCCTGGCAAGTACCAGGTGACAGAAGGAGATTGCAGACCCTTGACTATCCACACACTCCACAGCCAAAATGTGATTCTGCCATCCTGTGGGCTTAAGAGCAGGATGACACAAAGACTATGGCATAAACAGACACCATGAAGATGACAAACTGAAGAGTATCTCTACAGATGGTTATCCACAAGATTTTTTCTGTGTCTTTCATCTGCAGGTTCTTAGATTGCTGTTCAGGGACTTGAAAATAAAGAGATTGTATCTGGACAGAAAATTGGCACATGCACCCCAGAGGAGTCTGTCAAAATGTAACATAGGCACAGACCCAAGATTCATTCTTTTGTTTCATTTCCCCTGGCATCTTCTATTTCCAGCTGAGAGTCACAATCTTGACGTTCACAACAGGCAAAGACACAGCTGCAGCAGTAATGCTTCACCGCTGCCCATGTGCAAAGTTGTGCTCCTCTAGATCTGCACATGCTGATTCTGACTTGTTGACTTAGGTTCCTGGCTTGACCTCTAAGCTACCTCATTGTGATGGATGTGCCTGGTTATGTAGACTTGGATGAATCTGACTAAAATAAGTGCACAGCTTCTGCTCCCCCTGCTCAGCTACTTGTGGGACTGCTCCTCTCTCACCAGCCTTATGTTGAAGCTCAGCTCCTGGTCCCCTTTTCCAAGACTGGCTTTGCTACTCCCTATGGAGAAAAAAAAAGCCACTAGGAAGAGAGGACTCCAGAGCTACTGAACAGAAGCAGGGGTTAAAAGCCCCAACTTCTTTCTTCATTAAGTGATTCCTGTGAAACACTTGCACGCATAGACATATTAATCTGTTAAAAAAAAAAAAAAACAAACAACAACAAACCAACAACAAAACAAACTGTCACACTAATTTATTCTTATCTTAAAAGGAGGTGATTTGGGGTAGAGTCAAACTGTTTGCTAAACATGGTCAAGTTTATCTCTGTCCCAAATCACAATTCTCATCATCATTAACGTAGCATTCACACATTAGAAACATCAGCAGCATTATTACTGGTGAACTACACCATATATCTCTAAAAGTGGCAATAAATAAGCTTCTACTGACTGCTAAAAACAGAGAACCTGGAATAATTTCTGTGGCTTCCCTCAAAAAAAAATATTTTTTAACATAAATAAAAGAGAACTTCAATCAACACCAAAGTCACATCATCTTTATGTGAAAAATAACCATATAAATTATTATTTTAATTACACAAACCTGAAGTATCTGTGTAAATGAGTAACTGATAACAAGGCATATTTGCTCAAAAATGAAACACTTGTTGTCCATTTAAACAGAATACCAACTTAGATTCTTCACCAGTAATGTCATGGTCTGAATACAAAACGAGAAAGTAAACAGAAACAATTTTATGTCTTGTGGCAGCTTTAGTATTCTTCATTTTCTTTAATTTAGAAGTGTATTAAGCAAATAGATTGAGAATGTCTTTGCAGACTATAATGGTACATCCTATGTTTCATTGATTCAGCAGTAGTCCTGCTACTAAACAGCTGTTTTCTGTAGACCAGTCTTCCTACCTTTTGAGTATGTCATCATCTCTGTAAGTTCCCAGCACTTTTTTTTACAGATAGGCCAGATGAGTTGCTCAGGGCAACCAAGGAGTTATACAGAAAAGTCTTGCAACCTGTGGCAGTTTTACTCCTGTAGCATTGTTTTTTGACTGTGTCAGGGATTCTAATTTTTTTTTTTTTTAACATAGTAATTTGGGCCCACTTGAATCACTTAAAGCCTGTGTTGCATCTGGGGTTTGTAGTCTTTCTAGCTCTTGTGAAACCTAATCAATGAACTGTCCTAATTAAAGGATGATTCAAATACAACTTGTAAGGATTCTTCCTCCCAGCATTGCATATGCTCAACTGTGGATACTATTTGACCTCATCTATTCTCTCATGGTGTCAACAAAAGGTATGTTAACATTACGGACTGTTTAAGCAGGTTGTTCTCTTTTCCTCTATGGTACAGTCACTAATACTAGTTGCAAATGGTTAAAACAATATCAAATATTTTAATGTAAATATTTGAGCAGAGTATATAGAACAGTTGTAAACTGGACAGTGTTTTCCTGTGATCTACTATTGCTTTAATTTTTATAGCAAGTTGCCTGTGTAGCTCCAAGTTATACATACATCATATTAAAATAATTAAACATTTCAGTGAAACAATGAGTTCTATCATCACCAGAGAGAGAAATAAGAGTTTCAGATGTCATGCCCTATCTTAAATGCTGCTAAATTGTTACAATTACAGGATCAAAAAAGATCTCTATCTCATTAAGATAGAGACTGAGCTTCATCAGGGTGCATACTAGTGTGAAAGTCATTTAATTGAGCGATCTTCCAGGGAACAGATTTATACCTAATAATACTGAAAATCAAGTGGCAGTTTAATGTGGGACATGTTACTGCTTGGCAGGTTGTCTAGGGGTGTAACAGTGAACATTATGTCTTGTCAGTTTCATGTTTATTTTCACCTGTTCACTGATTTATAAAGTCTAAAACTTTCCTTTGAAACCACACACTATGTGTAGGATTTATGTTCCAGCTGCTGAGTCTGCAACTGGAAAACCAGCTGTTATCAATATGTGTGGCCAGATCTCAACTACATCAAAAAGTTAAAAAATGTGAATCAAATCATAGGCTAAAGCAACACTTGCTTGACATATCCTATACAGAATTAAAACACAAAATTTAAGAGGGCTTAAAATATTGTTTCTGAAAGTGTTGAGTATGTTTTCTGTTTGTCAACACTGGTAATATAATTTGCCAGGGCATTGGTAAATGCACACAACACTGACATGCATTAATAACAGAAGTATTTTGGCACCAAGCAGGCTTTAGTTCCATGCCAGCTGCTGAACATGTTTCATCACACTTCCATCTCACAGCTGCTTTTCTTGCTGCAAAGAGGCAATTAACAGGTTCTGCCTCTGTTGAAGTGTGCCCCCTCACCTACTCTGCTAGTATTTTTATGTCCTGAAGTTGTCCAGATGATCAGACTTGCAGCTACCTGAGTTTTGAGACCATGAGCACAGCCCCAGGTACAGCACATATACCCTTCTGGTCATGCAGGGCATTATATGCAGAAGGAGGTTCAATATCTGAGCTTTAAAAATGCCCTCTTATGTTATGACCGTCAGTACACGTACTATTCATTTCCAGCTTTGTATCACAGACACCAAGTAGGAGATTCCAAGACACCATTTTGTCAGTGTATAAACTTATCACTGTTGAAGTGTCCATAGCTTCTCAGCACATCACATTATACCTTAAGTATATTCTTTACTATTGGTAAAAGAGATTATGAGTTGAAGAGTGTAGAAGAGAGTTACACAGCTCTCTACTCCAGGAATTTCCAGAGAACATAAATGTTTCAGAGTGGATGCTCTTTTCTGATATGGAATAACTGACATGAATGTGGAATGTTTCTAAAGTCCTCATTAAAACTGATTAATTCTTATTCACTCTCAGTTTACTTAGCAGCACAAGCTATTAAAAAGGGCAAACCAGTAGCGAATAATGCTCTGTTATATAGTTTTGCCGGTTGACAGAATCCTTGGATGATAGCTTACTATCATATTTCAAAGTATGATTATTTTTCTTCAGTAAATATTATACATGTATTTAATAATTTTTTGTTATAATCCCTGCTTTTTATCAGTTGGGAAGTATCTGTTATTCTTAAAATGGCTATAGGTAGCTGCAAAAAAGGAGAAGAAAATAATCAAATGTCTAAGCAATTAATATATGTATGCAGTGTAAAATATCCTATCCCATTTCAGTAAATGTTCCTCCTTATTCACGCCTTTGCTGGGCTGAGTTTTTACAATCCTACTATATTTAGAGTTTCTCAATAAAAAGAAGACATAAGAGAAAGACAAGGTAAGAAAATTAATGAACTTAAAAAATGCCAAAGGCTGAAAGATAACCCAGTTTTCATACAGCTAGGCAATTAACATGTCAACTATAGTCTTTGTGATGTGGAACTCAAAGTATTCTTAAAAGGTTAGAAGTATATATTTGGCTGCAGTACTTACTATAACAATCTGACACTGCTATTAATACAGAAGTTCTTACAGGAAACTACACTGGAAACACATTTATGGAAGCTGAGTATCTACTTCTGTGGTAATTTGCATAGTGATTATATTTTTATAAAAAATTCACAAGTTGAAATACTTACCTTAGAAATATTCGAAGACTGAGATAAGGTTATTAAACAGAAGAGGTAAATCATCATGTCTCCCTATCTGTCTGTAAACTACGGATATAGATGTTTATCTCTTTAGAAAAATGCTTACAGATTTACTAAAGAAAAGGTCTATATAAACCTAAGTATATGCCTATATGTGTTTCTTATAAAGAGGCACAAGAGTCTTATTTGATGGGATGCCATAAAACTACTTGTTCTCACAGTGAAAAAATATTTTGAGAATAATTTAATAAAAATGACCACTTCTGAATTTATTGTTATTTTTATTTCTATTTTAAACTAGACTATTTCTAACAGAGTGCTTTTTCATGTTCTCTCAAATGCAGAAAGTATCATGTTTTCTGAAATTCTTAACACCTTTAGTGTGATTTGGGTCACAGTGATTAATTTTAAGTTAGAGTTAGTAAAACATTCAGAAAATATCAAGTACTTCTTGACAGTTAATGTATTTTCTAAGATGCGGTGACAACAGTTCTTTGAAAGACAATGCCCACCATGCATCAAAAAATGTCAGGCTCAGTTTTGCTAGTGTCAGGAGTGCACTGAGACTCAGATGTTGCAGCATATACTTAATATTTGGTATGCATATAGTTCCACTGAAATAAGTGTCTTCTCTTGGCATGAGAAAAACAAAGAGCTGTGTGACTATAGGGTATAAGTAGAGAAAGGATATGGGACCATACTGTCACATCAAATACACTAGGACTGTTTCATAATGTAATGCACCTTTTGTAGTCATATACACTTGTGCAAAAAGGGAATAAAACATTTCTATTTTCTTTTGGCAGGCTTTTGCAACAAACACAAGTATAAGTTACAGATACAGAAGTAAACCTCTGGAGACTAGAACATATGAAAGTAAAACTTCATCTGTAAAGAATTACCGGACACACACCCCCC
>VZRU01005488.1:301222-353965 GCA_013398155.1 Pedionomus torquatus | reverse complement strand
CCCCCCCACCTGGATCATAGCAGAACCAGCTTTATACATCCTACAAATCCCATGAACAGCACCACATTATTTCTGGCATCTTACCCTTTACCATTCTAGAACAATTTCATCTTTGCAACCTTGCACAATATTTAGGATAGCAAAATCTGTTTGGATTTTGACTTGAGACAGAATGGTTATATATGGCACTGATCCTTCAAGAAATGGAGTAGAACTAAACATGATTAATTACACACTACTTTTGGATTATCAGCAAAATCCTACCAATTTCATTATTACAATTATAATGTTAGTCTAACATTCAGTCATTTTGAGGTCTAAATTCAGGTACTGACCATATTGTTAGCATTTAACAACAGTAAATAACTATGACTTCTTATCTGTCTGAACTTGCTGACATTCTGTAACAGTGAAATTCATATTTTAAAATAGTTTTTATATACTCAAATTTTTTTTTTTGTAGTCTCATGCAAGTGACAAACACATATCCAACTGTGACTTTTTTTAGTGCTGGTTGCCTTACATGGTCAATTTGGTTGAGAAGGAATAAAACACAATATTGACTTTTTCATTTTAATCATTAGTCCTCATTTAATCTTTTCTACAATTTACTGTGAGTTACACTTGTAAACCTATTTTTTTTATTGAGTAATTTCATCTAACCACCTTTATTAAGGGACCTTTTGGCTCTCCACTTTCTTTTTTTATTGAACTGCTAATTATCAGATTGTTTTCTTTTACAAATGCAAGCCTGCCTCCTATTTTCTTATCATGCATTTCTTAAGTTAGCTGACATTTTCTCTTCCCTGATATTTCTGTTGTTTGCTCAGCTATCCTGTAAGTCTCAACTGGATGAAATCAAGGGGCAAGACACTTTCTGTAAACTTAATCTTCTCTATTTTGGCTAACTGAACAGAGAGAAAATCTAGAACAGAATTCAAGCACTTTCAGATTATGCTTGTTGTGTCGTACCTAACATTAGATGTAAGGAGGATAAAGCCTGCATGCCCTGTAGATTAGTAATACCAAGTAGCTCAATCAGCCCTTAGATCAGGCAGCAAAGGTTATGCTTTTATTATTTCTAATAATCATCAGTGAAGAAAAGAAAGCATCCTTTTTAATCTTCCAATAAGCTCACACACAGTATTAATCATATTTTATCACAAATTATTCATGTACTAAGAATTTTTTAAAAGCACAGAGAATTTTTTATTGACATGAAGGATGGCACATACAGTACACATGATCTACTGTAACATCTTCCATATTTTAACACAGTAGTTCCTTCATTGGCATGTTTACATAGAATCATAGGATTGTCTAGGTTGGAAGAGACCTTTAAGATCACCTGGTCTAACCATCAAGCTAACACTGAAACACCTCCAGGGATGGTGCCTCAACCACTTTCCTAGGCAGCTCATTCCAATGCTTAATAACCCTTTCAGTGTAAATTTTTTTCTTTATATCAAATATGAACCTCCCTTGGCTCAACTTGAGGCTATTTCCTCTTTTCCTATCGCTTGTGACTTGAGATAGTAGAGGAGTGGGGATTGGTCTCTTCTCCCATTCCAGGTAGTTGTCTCCTTTCTTGGCTCCTAGTGGAGAAAGGATGTGAGATCATTCACAAAAACATAAACTTCTGAGCTGTCACCAACAAAACAGAAATGATTTTCACTCAGATGTGTGAATGACCTCTTTCTTTATGTCTGTTTTTGGAGAAGAGCATTCATTCCTGACAGGAACTGGAAACACAAAGTGCTTACTTTACCAGAATATGAATAGCATTGCAAAAGCAGCAGGAGGATATTTCTACACAGGCTGCATAAATTTGGCCTATCACCTGGATAAGAACTACCACTTTTCTACACTCTGTTTCTCTTCTGTGTGTTCTTAAGTCACCTTAGCAAGCTATTAAGTACCATAAAAGTACTTTTAAAGAACTGCCAGAAAGATTCTCTCCTCGCTATTTTTTGCTTTACTTACTGAAATCTTTGTCTTCTCCCTACAGAACTTGTGTGTGTGTTTAGCTTTGTTATTCCATGGAGCCTTTGTGACCTTTGCTGTCCTCTTTTCCTCTCTCAGCAGTGGAGAGTAAGTTTTGCCCCAGTCAGAAAGAATGTATTGACATACACCTCATAAGTGGAGTAACATTACTTGAATAACCTTTCCCAAGATATTCCTTCCTGTTGTATGACTAGAGTGAAATATGAGACGGCACGATGAATACTGTAGATGGACTCCTTATCGGAGGGACCTGAGAGATAGGGTTGGCAAGCAATTGAGGGTAACTCCTGTAGAAGTTAGTCTGCTGAAAGGAACAGCAGCATGTTGGACAGGAGAACAAGTCTGGGAGATCTGCTCTAAATATAGGAGAGCGAGAGTACCTCTAAAAGATTGCCATTTGGAGGCAGTGATGGTCCCCTTGACTCCTTCACAGGCAACTCCAACCCTGTCTTCAATCTTCCATCTCCATGCAGGCAAATGTGTTCACTGGAAAAATCCATACTTTGAAATTCAGGTATTGAACTCATGTTGCAGTATCCCCTGTGAGTCATTTCTAAGGAATGGAATTTGCCTTTTAACCTTCAAATTTTTCATAGACTGGATGACATGAACTCATCCATAATAGAACAAGTCAGTACCCTCAGCTGGAAACTGTTCACGTGGTTTTTTTCATTTTTTTTTACCTAAAATATTTATCTCCACCTGTATAGAGAAATATGTAAAATACGAGTAGATACCCCATAAACTAAAATAATAAAAATGCAAGACTTTAAGCACCTAAAGAAGCACCTGAATCCTGAAGTTCAGTAATTAAAATTGTTTCTACAGCTGCAATTTAACACCATTCATTCTCTAACTCCCCACCCCATGAGGGAGAGTGTTTTACTCACTGTACAGAAATTCTCTGGAGAAAAATACCAATCTGTGTAACGAATGGATTTTTTGGGAAGATGAACTTGTGTAATAAGTGAAAAAGCAGCTAATTGCCAGATACATTTCTTAGGGTATCTTGCTCTAAGAAACTAGACTGTTTTCCAAACCCTGTCCAAGGATTCCTTTGCATTGTTGATCAATCTCCTTGAAACAGGATTATCTCAGGAAAAGAATCCTTATTTCTAAATGCCCGATTTGAACATTATAAAAATGTTTAGAACTCCAAGCTAGAGTCAGTGAGGGTATGCTTTGAATGTGTAAAATGCTATAAAAAGGAGGAGTACTTTGGGAGACCACAGTCTCAGAGAGGTCTCCTCTAACAAGTAGATCTTTTTATCTGAACTTATCTTTCCCCATCGGTAACAGTGAGATAATAAATACAATCCCTTCATCTCACAGGGATGTTGTAAAAATTCTTAATGAATGTTAAGCACTTGGATTCTGTGTAATGATGAGTGGTATACAAACCCTGGAAGTAAATAAATAATTCTGAGTTCATAGAGGGATTGAAAAGTGTGGTAAATACAGTATAAAACAACAACTGCACAAGCCACAAGAAAATATTGAACAGCTGTTCACTAACTAAACATCACCCTGACAGTTCATATAATTAAACACAGGCAAACAAACTATTGTAATCAAATTATTAAAACTGAATCGAGATATATATGTACCGACCATCTAATAAAGATTACATTGGAGACTAAATCTTGCATTTCTTAACTTCTGAGGGCTTAATGTTAGAGTATTTGCAACTTGTGCACAATTTTCTATATTTTTTTTCTAAAACCCCACACTAATAAAACAGTTTTCATTTTGTAATATTGCACTGATACTTAATACTTAATAGTTTGTAAGACATGCTACAGCTGTTTACTTCATGCAGAAGGTTGCTACCTGGCCCAATAAGGCACCTGATAACAGAAGCAAGTAGTTTTCACAGAGACTAGGACAAGAGCACTGCCAAAAGCAATTCTTTGATAGTAGGTTTCACAGAATTTCTTCAGAAGTGTAGGATTTGGAGAACAACATTTTTGGTCAGAATTGCTCTTCTGGACACCAATGTTTCTTGCCCATGTCTTTAAGTACTATCCCATTTTGTCTTAAGGGGTGGACAAAGGTGGCAGGAACATGTCCTTTCCTTCCCTGGTAGGGTGCAGTCTCAATCAGCCAACCAGGGCTGGGGCCAAAGCAAGGGTACAGGGACAGCCATGGGCCAGATCAGGAAAACCCTAACAAAGCTCTACACAATCAATCTATATGTCATTCCTGTAGGTTTTTTTTTTTTTTCTTTAAGAATAACCAGTACTAGATATTTAGAAAGTGTACAACAAAAGGGCTTATTAAAGTGATCCTTCTTTTCTATATTCCTGACATTCAGCTCTTTAGGGATCTCCCAAGCAAGAGAAAGCATGTTTTAGAGATACTGCTAGATAAAGTCCCTGTGAAACACTCCTAACCTTCCTTGCTCTTCAAATCCATACCAACAACCAAATCTACCTTTTATTTGTCTGCTTCCTTTTTTTTTGCTGTATTTGTTCTGCTTTAACCTCCAGAGTTGTTCTTAGTAATACAGGAAAGATGGATGCCTGATGAAAGATCAGTATCCCAGAACCACTATAAACTACCACACCATCTCACAATGACATTAAAAAAATATAAATTCTAGTCTCCAAGTTGAAGGAGGCACAAAATAGAGGAAAATTTAAGTTTCTAGCTTCAAGAATTCTTCTTTTAAGTTGACTGAGGCTGTGACTTTTAAGTTGAATGTAAATCAGTAGACTTTTCAAAAAAGATTTAAAAAAATTTACTCAGAAAAATAATCCATTTCATGTATTCTGGTTTCCATTAGTATTGTTCTTTGAAATAAATGAAACATTTTCACTAAAATTTTGCAAAAAAAAAGTCAACTTGTTAGCCCCAAGCAATTTAAATTTGCTAGGATTTTACATACTGATTTTCAGCCTGACATGATTGCAAGGAGCAACAAATTTTCATGTGAAAGATCTACTCTGAAGTAGAGTCCTTAGAAGAATTCCTTGCTGAATATTCTGTCATGATTTGGACATCTTCATCCCTTGAATTGTAATGTGGGCCAAAATACGAAAGAGTTACACAAAGTTTTTTTAGCTTTCTAGGTTCACATACAAGATAAATTAAGCCTAAGATGCAGCATTCTGGGCTGTTCAGCACAAATTAAAAAGATACACAGCACCTTTAGTTAGTGACAAGCAACTGGTGAGGATTTATCCTCTATTATAGTGAATGTATGTTCTACAGAAGAGACTTGACTATCTAAGCAAGCAGTGAGAAGACAGAAAGATCCTGCAAGATTTACTTCCATTCAGCTGAAACATTATCTGACATATATCAGATGTCACGGTTTTCCTCCTAGTAGTGCCACAGTTAACAGATGTACGAACATCCTAAGAAAGGCCATCTTACAAAAAGGAAAAGCTACACCCTGCATAATGTCTTCTCTCGAGATTTCTGTAGTAATTTAGTAGCCTGAAGAAGCAAGGGTGATATAAAACACGAATGACTACATCAAAGTTCTCCTGACTTTGAGGAGAATTTATGTTTTAGAGTTCTATAATTGGGCATGGTCTGAACTTTACAAATCAAATTATTATTTTATTGAAAAAGCTAAGGAAAATGTACTGTTGAAATAAACCAATGATGTCTATGATCTAGTTAAAATAACTACTAAACAATTGAAGCTGACAGGCATTTTACCTCCAAGCTTATAAAAAGAACTAAAAAAAAAAAAACCAAAAAATAATATAACAATACAAAGCACTGCTGTTGAATTAATCTCACATTAAAAACCTGTCAGAAATGTGATAACCAGCCCAGATTCTCATAAGCTATTTTAACACACAGTCACATTTTGAACATATTATTTTAACTAAGAGTCTCAACATTTTGTTGTTTTTTAAAACTTCTGCATTTTTAACAGCACTTTATTCCCCCCACACCCCATACTTATTTAACCTTATGCCTTCTCTGATTCCCCAGGAGTCTACTTTGGTGCTTCACTACAAAAGACAATAAAACAAACAAAAATTGTTTTTGTCATGTGTCCAGCTGCTTGAATGAATATTCACATTATCTTATAATCTAACACATTGAATAATGTTCATTTCTCCAGGTGTGAGAGGATACCTGTGGCTCTAGGGCTCAGAGCACAGAGGCCCCCTGCCTACTGGAAATACAGGTTCAGCCTCATTACTAGTTGGACCCAGGGACATGGAGCTGCAGAACCCTCACCTTCAGGCTGTTGGATCTGACATTATAAATTTTCTTTTAAAAATGTGGGCTATGCACCTGAAGAAATTCCATTTGCCTTAGATAACCTGAAAAGCCAACTGTTGTAAATAACACAAATTTCCAGTACTAAGTAGTAAGATCAGGAAGCATGAAAAGAAAGTTCTGAAGATAACCTAAAAAAGAAAAAAAAAAAGGAAAAGAAAATAATCTGTTCTGTGTTAACATTCCAACCATCTACAACTATAGTATCTTGGTAAACTACTCATCTATGAACTATTCAACTATTCTTTATATAATATTAAAAAAAATAGTAGCAGTAGCTCTTGGCAATAGTAGTTGGTCCCACTGAAAAAAGAAACCAGACAACTGTAGCTAGACTACTGTCTGCACAGGAAGGAAGTAGTCAGGCTAGTACAAGTGACTTGGTAACTGTATTTTTCCTTCTCAATGAGAGATTATAGATGACAGAGACTGGTCAGTCATTTTTAGTTAGATCAGGAAAAGGAAACAATAAGATTATGCCAGCAAAGGCCATAATTAAAAGTATCTATGTGCAAAAGTGGTTGGGAGGTCCCTCTCCTGATTTGCAGATACCTCCCTGAAGTCTGAGCAAAGGTGGGAGGGGTGGGGGGAAGAAAAACTAATTTTCTTTGTTCCAAAAAAGAAAGGGGGATTTGTTCATAATATATTTTAAGATTTATTTTTTTTCCTAGAGCTATTTTTCTCTTGGTGGAAAGATTACATCAACGCACAGTATGATAATGTCCTTTAGAGTTCAATCATATTTTCAGTCAGGTGTCTATTTTGCAAGAAGGTGTCCAGAAATAAACTTTCACTACTACCTATCTTCTAGTAAATTGAGAAAGTACGAAGCTATTTTTGAGATCTATGTTGTTGCATGCAATCATTTCCTTTTGACTGCACTAGAGGTTCTAAACCATTTTTCAGTCTCAGGCATGTTCTAACCTGAATGTTGAACCAACTATGAAGAATACTGTTTGATATTTTGTCTGAAGTGAGGGATCTGTCAAGCCTCTTGTAAAGAAAGGATATAACCTTGTCAAAGGCTTGGTCCTTAAGGTCCAGATCTATTTGTGTGCTTTGTATCAATGGTTGACAAGCATTTAATGTTACATTGAAACAGGTAATCAGAGAACATGTACTGTAGAAATACTTTACTTTGTTAGGATAGATACACTATAATTAATGTTGGATAGCTTTCCAGGGGCCTGGCAAGCAATACAGAGAAGTAGTACATGAATACTAGAATAAATTTCATTGCAGAAATTAATATATTATATTCTGGGTTTCTATGATTCTCCACTCATATTCATGAATAAAAACACGAGACAAAGGTGTTCCCCAAATATTGAAAAAGCTTGTTACAGATCAGATAAAAGTCTAATTTTGATTTCTGAAATGAGTTTTGTTTATTGGTGCATTATTAATCATAACCTCCTATTCTGCTATGCCATATGAGATACCAGATGAAATCTCAGATTTACATTAGTAATAAACAAATAAAATTCTAATACAACCTGTGAAGGGACAACTTCTACAATATTTATTGGTATACAGTGGCACAAACACCACATACCAAACTTGTAAGGAGTAAAGTAGGCTAACATGCAATGGTATGGCAGAACAGTGAAATGCCTGAACAACCAATGTCTCAATTTACAAAACAGCACGTACCATGACTTAGACAAGATTTATGGTTTTCAAGATATGAATTAATAAAAGTGATGTTATATAGTTTAAAAGGGAAAAAAAAACAGCATTATTGAAGGTGAGAAGTTTTTCTTTTTGGTTATACAGGCTTGATTTGGCAGTTCACAAAAGAATGGCTAGAGAATGCCCAAATGGCTGTTTAGACTTTGTTCCAAAAGCAGTTGTGGGCACATTTGAGAAGGGCTTGAGGAAACAGAACAGGCACGAAGTGTCCCATTATTTTCAGAAAAAAGCAGATAGAGGTAAAAATCAGATTCAGCACATAGCATGTCTGTTTCTCTGCAGTATGTTACTGTCATTCTCTTACTCCTTTTGAAGCAAGTGGAAAACGGAGACAGATCATGCCTGCTATGCTTTCAAGGACAAGCACCATGTTCTATTTCTTGCTGAGTATAATCCAGGATTTACAAAATTTAAGGACTGCTGCACTAAATCAAATCATCTCCCCATTATCCTACTCCCTACAGAGTCCATTAGGGAAAGAAGCACCAGCCTTACTACTGGGAACTCTCTAGACAAAGTGTACTGGAAGAAGTGATGCACTGAAAGATGTAGTGAAGAGTAATTTTTGAGTCATACACCAACTGAATACTTGCCTACTTAAAAATTAATTGTGGATTACACTATTTGCTCAACTCGGCTATGATTGTGATGAATATCCCAACAAAAAGAGTTAAAAGCATTAACTTGAACTGTAGTAGTTATAAAGTGTTAAAAGCACGTTAAAAAGTGGAAAGATACATTTATGTATTGCTGGATTCATCCGTCTCAGAAGAAGAGAATTATTTCAGGAAAAAAAAATTCTTTGCAAGGGGAAGTTGACTTATATCTGATCTTTACTCTGAGGCATTTCAGTCAGCTTATTGGGATAGCAACTAATGGTGGATGTTACTCAAAATTGTCAACATCCATTTCCAGAGTTCTGCATTGAACATCTCAGGAAGAACTGTACAAAGACAGAACAACATTCTCAGGAAATAATATCCTTTCAGGCAAATTACAAGCAAGCCCTTTGACAGGTTCATTATAAGCTTTTTTGTACTTTGAATTTATTAAACTCTTTTAACTCATACTGTGAAAATTATATGAGAAAGAGGAAAATATGTCTAGGAGAATTCTATTACTGATCTAACAAACATGTGACTGATTTTTAGAAATATATCTTGATCTGAGTGTCTTGGTCTCTAGCAAAACAGCTTCCATTTATTTCTTCACAAAAATTNTGTTTTTTTTTTTTTTTTTTTTTAGTAAAGAGAGAATAGACAAAAACGCATCATGATTTCTGTGTAATGAAAAGGGATTTGAAAAAGAGGTAGTGGTATTGAAGTGCCAGGGCACTGAGACTTCTGAGCACATTACTTGACAGGTCTCCAACAATACAAAGACGTAGGAAAAGTAGTGCCCTTTGTCTTTTCCCTGTGGTCTGTTACTGTTTTGTGGCTTATGGTATTTCACCATGTCCAGGTTTCTTTTGCAAATGTCCAAGTACTGGAATGGTATTCAGAATAATCCAAGCTTAACCTGTGGAAACACAGGTCAATGTCTTCAGCTAATGCTAAACTATGATTTAGAGTCTGTATCATATAGGTCATCTGGACTATTATATCATATAAGATTTCCTGTTGCAATTTATAACAGAAGATATCTGTAACTCCATTTCCTTTCTTATCTTCTTCTCCCTTGCCCAATAGATAAGGACCAGTGATTATTAGTAAGGTTGTAGAAAACTCCCCTTTCTTTCCTACTACCACATATAACACTTCATAAAATTAATTTTGTTCTGAAAAAACTAAAGACCTACTGTTACAAAAAAGAGCAAAGAAGGTAAGATAATTCCTCATGTAACATGGTGTTATCTTTATTTTCAGTAAATTTAAGTAGTTCTATCAGATGTCTGAATGTTCAAAAATATCAAGGCTTAACTGAGAAAAATAATATATTAATTACTTACTTCCTGTATTTATTATATTATTGGCTTGTTTTATTTTTTTAACATGCACACATGCCTATACATGAATATGAGGTGAGCAGCAGCAGCCTTACATTCTAGTCCATAATTCCTTTTGTCTACCACCCTAATTTTGCAGGCAAACTTTATGCACTTAGCGTCAGTGAAGCTATTGAAAAGCAACATATGTAATATAGATGGAGGAAGGAGTTTCAGTCACATGTTCAAAAATGAGACTTACAGGAAACATCATTACAAATGCACAGATTGATATCTGAGATGATATAAATTTTTGCAGTGTTTGGTGCTGATCAAGAGGAAAAAAACATCAATCTATTAGTAAAGTCTCATGACAATGATTCAGAAATGCGTACAATAATGCAAATTAAAGAAAAAAAGAAAAGTTAAACCCCTGGATTTCTCAGTGCCTAAGCAAAGGAAATGTATTTATTATTGCTTTTCTGTACAATTAGCACATAGTGCTAATAGGTTGATTTTTCCCCCTACATTTTTATGCAAATAGGGAAACAACCTCTTTCATGTTTAAGAACATAGTATTTGAAATTTGAGTTCTGGAGAATACAGTAAATTTGTACTGCTGCATCCTTTGTTACAATCATTAATTTTAGTAGATTGCTTTCTGATAATTAATTGAGCTGTGCCAACTCTAAAAAAAAAAAATCCGTTTCAGGGCTTTAAGAATGAGGTTCCTAGTGTACTAGTGAATATGTATAGAAAGACTTTCTGACATAGAAAATAAATGACTGCAGTGCAATGCACATTGGTAGATGAATCCTACAGACCACTACAGAAAGTTTAATGTAGTAAATACACAAAAGAAGCAGGTAGGATATGAAACAAATACTTCTAGAATCAATGGAATATTGTCATGCTTAGCCCAGGTGACTAATGACCAATGTCTTAAGTTGGAGAAGGGTAGATTTAAGTTGAATATTAGACAAAATTTCTTTAAGGGTGGTGGAGCACTGGAACAGATTGCCCAGGGAGGTGGTTGAGGCCTCTTCCCTGGACATATTCAAGGCAGAGCTCAACGAGGCCCTGGGCAACCTGGTCTAGTTGGGGATGTCCCTGAGACTGCGGCGTGATCAGACTAGATGACCTTTTGGAGGTCCCTTCCAGCCTGGATGATTCTGTGATAAAACAACAGATGCTCTCTCCCACTTTTTGTTCCAAGGAAAAGAAAAGAGATAAAGAGGATTAGGAGTTTAGGAAAAAAGCTTAACTAATTAAGTGAAATATTAATAACAGATTGAAAAGAAGGTAATGAAATAGACACACTATGTGCAAAAACATATATAAAACCATATTAAACTCACAGAGATATGTCATCATCAGGCAGTAGGAAAGTCCCAGACTAATCTCAGTAACAAACAGGAAACGGGTACTCTAGAACACTGAGGGGAACAAAAGGTAGACAAACTCACAAGGTTCTCCTCACTAAAGAGGAAAAGAGCCTTGAAGAAGAACCAACAACAATGAGCAAAGCCACCCTGTTTACTCCCTCAGCTTTTATACTGAGCATGGTCAATTTGGGTCACCTGACCTGTCCACACCAGCCCCCAGGTGCAAGCCCTCCACAGAGTAAACAACCAAATCAGCTGATCCTGGTTGCTACAGTAAGAAAGAGTCAGAGCCTCTCTCAATAGAAAATAGTCTTTGCTCCACTTCAAACCATGATAAGTATTTACTGCAGTAGTTTGCCAGTGTGATACAGGCTTACTTTTAAGGCAAGATCTGAAGGGAGGCAATGTTGTCACTTAGCAATATTTGCTGTGTGTTCTTGAAGGTCAGTATATTAGTGAGGAACATTTGGAGATAGTTCATTAGTAGTGAGAGCAAGTGGAATTTTACAAAATTTCTTTATAAAAGATGTCATATGTATATATTTCAAGAAAGCACTGCTTATGGAAAGATCACAGAAAATTTCTATGTAGCTATAAGACTGTAATATCTGTAGGATTTGAGATTTTAATCCAGGTTTTAGTACTGTCTTAATTTCAGCTAGGATAGAGTTAATTTTCTTCCTGCAAGCTGCTGTACTTTGGATTTAGCATGAGAATAATGTAGATAATGCATATTGTTATACTTGTTGCTAAGTAATGCTTATATTAGTCAATGACTTTTTCAGCTTCCCAAAGAACCTGAGAAGGAGTGTAGACAGGACAAGCTGGACAAAAGAATATTCCATTCCATACATGTCACAATCAGTACACAAATGGGGGTTGGCTAGGGGGGAGGAATTAGTGATTGCTGCTTGGGATGGACTGGGCAATGGATAATCAGGTGATGAGAGTGACTTGTATTACTTGATTTTGTGTATTCTTTTACAATTATTAGTATTATTATTGTTATTATTTATTGTTACTGTTCTATTAAACTGTCTTTATCTAAATTCAAGAGGTTTTTGCCCTCTTCCTTTTCTCTGTCTTCTCCCTGCCCTACTGGGGCAGGAGGGGGAGAGTGAGCGAGCAACTGTGTGATCCTAGTTGCTGGGTGGGGCAAATACAAGTCCAAAAAGAGACGATAATAACTGTGCTTGTTCACACATTACTTAACTGCTGGCTGTATGTGCATTAACTGTTGAAATAAAACATTAGTTTTAAGAAATAAGATCCTTTTTATTCTGCCTGGAGACTGGTTTACACATCTAGTAGTCTTCAAGGTAAGCATGCTATTTTTATTATCTTAAAAATTTATGTGCATTCTTGATTTTGTGAACCTTGCTAGGTGCTTTTGTGAACTGCTTTACTTGAGCACTGCTGAGATAATCCATAAAGACCATGTCAATACTGCATCCCGCATCCTATCTTGCTGATCATAAAGAACATCAAACTTGGTATATTGCTATGGCAGTATTTTATAATGAGACTGAAGGGTTATCATCTCCAGAGAGATGTATAGATAGAAGTAATTTTTAAATATTTTTTTTTCTTTTAAACTTAATTTCACATGAGAATGTCTCCTGAAAGGAGGTAGGATAACATTTTCTGGTTCTCATAGATATATCATGCAATCTGATTTGTGTTCATCATCTCTTTACACTGAAGCATGGGAAGTAAACAGAAGGGAAATTGTATGTGTGATTCTTAATGGTTTTGATAATAAGCCTTAGCTCTTCTGCATATTCACTGCTTTCCTATAGTGATAGATGAAGTCTAAAGAAGCAATCAGGTTAAACTAAAAAGAAAGCAAAGCTTTCTCTTTTGGAATTTCTATACTTTTATCATGGCATTAGAGTATTTGCAAAATTCAAGCTTATTGAGTTGCTGTCAGGAAATCTTAAATTTACTGTTTGAATAACACAGAAGGAAACAGATAAAGAATACACTTCTAGGCCTTTGGGGCAAATTTTATCAAAAAATATCATCTGATCTGTACCTACTAAAACTCTTACTAAGTGATTTGCAATTAGAATACAAATGCATGCTTTTAGCATACATCTTATTTTCTATAGTGTTCTCTTTTCTTTCTACAGACAATGATAGCCAAATTTAGTCTTGCCTTATAAATATAGTTAATAAAATCTCATTTTGCTCATGTTGAATTTCTGCGTGTGACTGTGGTTATTTAATACAGTTTAGTATTTATTTATTCAGCATACAAGTGCTTTCAAAAAGTAAAAATGGACTGCACACGTGCTGCTGTGACCTCTAACTGCAGCATCCAGATCTATATCTCTGGCAGGGCTGCTCTCAAAAACAGGGAAGCAAACCTGTAGCTAAATCAAATAAATGTAGCTTGTCACAACACCAAAAGTTCCTAAACCTAGGCGACTACAAAATGTAAGCAATGAATTCCTCTTGCCATTAAGAAAAGCCACAAAAAAAACCCCACACAAACTGTAGTTTTGACAGACTTATTTTCAGGGTACTTGCTTAAGTAATATATATCTCAAGCATTGAATCCCTGTTCTGAATATGTGGGTCACAAATTGTAAGAGACTGCTTGCTGTTAGAGGCTGGGGCCCTCGGTCCCTATGGCTGCCAGCAGAATAAAACACTGAGCTGCTGCTTTGATTCCACATCTCAAAGAGGAAAGGAAAAATCACGCAAGAGTGAACAGAAGCTGTGCTGATAAAGCAGTAAAAAAGGTGGCAAGAATTACCTGTCCTGTTTACAGCTGGGAAAGTTAATTTCTTTCTAGTACTTGCTGTGAACCAATGTCAATTATGCATATTGTTTTAGATGTTGCTAAGCGTTGTTTATCCTTTTCAAGGTTTCTTTTCAGCTTTCAATAGCTGAGAAGAAGCATAGGCAGAACAATGGAATGGCCAATGGAATATTCTGATTCATAGTCTACTCAGTATATAAATGGGGGTTGGCTGGGGAAGGGGAGAAACCAAGATCATTGCTTGGGAAGGTACTTATTCACCAGATGGTGAGAGTGACTTGTATTATTGTTATTGTTATTATTATCCTTATTATCCTTTTCTGTATTGTTCTATTAAACTGTCTTTATCTCAACCAATGAGATTTTTTCCTATCTTTTTCCCATCCTTTTCTCCCTGCTTTTCTAGAGGGAAGGGAGTCAACGGCATGAGTGTCTGCCCAGATAGGGTGAAACCACAACAGTGACTCAAGAGACTAGAAAGAATTCTTTAGTTAACAATCACGTTTAAATACAAATGCTGGCTTGCTTCATGATAATTACAGAGGAAGATGGGACAAGCAGCTGAAAATCCACTTGTCTCTGAGAGGGCTCCTGAATGCTATACCTGCAGGTGATGCTGCTCTGTCTTAGAAAGGTCTCTGAACAACCTCCATGACTCCTCTCTGGCCACACTGAGGCCATCTTCCAAAAGTGCAGCTGTCTGCATAGGTCACCTCCTGTCACAGTCATACTTGAGGGGGGGAGATGACTAGGAGCTAAAGCAGGGTATAGAAATCTACACAGGCTTGGTTTATGTGCATAGCATAGTTCTCATGCATGAATTGTTTCTTTAATACACCGAGTACAGTTTCAGTCAACAGGAAAAGAAGGCAACTAGGAGAACAAGGGAACCATAAAATCTGAATGAGGCCTCAGGAAAGCAAAGTGAGCCACAGTCATAATTTTCAGCTCTTCGCTCAGACTGGAAGGGGAGCATAGGCATTCTTACCCTACTTTGTAAGATCAGGTTTCGCAACTCTGGAAACAGGAGAATCACTATGACAGACCATAATATTAAGTTGGCCATCATCTATTAACAACTTTTAACTAATTTGCTGTGGTGTTAGTTTACAATGCTTTTTATTAATCTGACCTCTTTCCATGTGTTAAACTTTACATATGGCTGATGCCATTTTCCATGTTTTTTATTTATTTTTAGTTTGTTATTTTTAAAAGAAAATGTGATAAGAGTATAAATAGATGAGGTAGATTTCCAAAGTCAATACTTTTTAAAGTCTCCTTGGTGCTGAGGTATAAAGGTCAGAATCGTTATCAAACAGAAGGATATATGTAAATGAATCTGTGTATCATGTGCTAAACAGTAAAGAATGTTGCACAGAGATAGTGTTTAAAGTGTTTAANTATATGTAAATGAATCTGTGTATCATGTGCTAAACAGTAAAGAATGATATATAAAATGTTGCACAGAGATAGTGTTTAAAGTTCAGATTTAAACTTACATAAATGTATTTAAACTTGCCCATGGGCAAAATTTTTGTGTTCTAACTTGGGAAAAATGAGGATCTAAGTACTGCATATCTCTTAACAAGAACATTTATTGCAGAAATAGAATGTGCCTCAGAACAGTCATGCTGCTTACTTCTTGTTAAATATACATATTAAGGAATATCTTTTAATCCTTTTATCTATGAGTTTCAGAAAGCTGTTCTGAGTTATCTGGCAATATTCTTCACTTTTAAGTTCTGTGAAGAACAAGCATTCAATAACTTTTGACATAAAACACCATGCAGCATGTGTTGTCATACTGAGCTTTCTGGAGAAATTATTTTCTGAACCTAACAGGTCGAATGTTGTGGATTGTTCTAATGATGCTCGCTGCTGTCAAAAAGTACAATAATAAAATTCCAAATTTAGTATTTCCAAATAGAAGTGACTGCCAAAAAATTTTCATCATCTAGACCAACATGCCTCACTTTCTGCGTGATTTTGCTTCATTTTTATTTTTTTTGGTTTCTCCTATGAGGAATTCTGCCATTTAAAACTAACTAGAGGCAGTGGGTGGAATTCTAAACTCACTTTAAAATTAATAAAATATTGATGAATCCCAGTCTTATAAAAAGTTAGCATAAATTGTAATCAGAACTGATGAGTAGGGTGATGTTTGATATTGAAAAAAAGTACCAAACCCACCACTGTCTTTTATATACTTTAAAAAAAAAAACACCCTGTTTTTTTTTCCTCCCCATCAAGATACCTCTTCTACCTCCCAAATGCTTTATGGCCTTAGATTTTTCAAATTTTATCTCAGAACAGTTTAGAATAAAGGTCATTATATCATTCAAAATGCTTTGCAAATAAGCTTTTTGTAGTATTTGCCAGTTCAGGAGAATTAATTAATTTAAAACTTTCCTTTGAAAAATGGTAATAACCTGGTACATTTCATGGGCTGCTGCAAAAAAGGCTGATGCTTAGATGTGAAAGAGATTTTGACTGTTCCTTTTTAGCATTGGATTTTCAAATTTCTGGTAGAAAAATAATAATAATTTCACCTTTTTTTTTTTTAATGCCAAAAATCTCTTTTGCTGCTGTGCGATCTCTCAGAAGCATTACTTCCAAGTTGTATCCAGTACCCACAAGAAAAATAAGAAACTCTTAGTTAGTAATGAATCAGTGTTAATAACATAGAAACTCTTAGTTAGTAATGAATCAGTGTTAATAACATAGATTTGAATACTGCATATAAACTGTTGTTGCTTTAGAAGGAAGGTAGCGATGAAGTCATGTCACTTATGAAACTATGAATGTAAATAGCAAAAATGTCTACATCCTGATCCAAATTATATAAGCTTGAATAATCTATATTAACTTGCATTTTGTAAACAGATTATACATCCAGATAAATAGTCTATATACAATCTATCTGCATTATTTTTTTATAGCTATAATAGTTCCTTCTATGTATTATGAGTGGTTTGAGCTTGAAAACCCAGAAGAAAACATTAGGAAAACAGTCTCAAAATGTAATACGGAGAAGAACTATCAGAAGTGTATTACATTACTCCTTCTTTATTCCTTCATGACTTAGAATTTGTTAACTTTTTTCAAGGTTACTAATACATACACAGTATGTACAAGATGTTCATAATTTGACAGGCTGACAAAGATGCTGTCTTTAAGTAATATTCTATCTGATTAAAAAAATATATTTCTTTTCCAAAGTAAGATCAAATAGGTACAAGCTGATACAAGGTTGGAAGCTACAGTTGCTTGGAAAGAGAAGGTACTCTTTCATTTTCAAATAATTTACCCAAATACACACTTTAGTTTCATACCTTAGAAGCTAGTGTATGTATGTAAGGAAGGGGGAAAAGATGTGGAGGACCCAGAAAGAGATGTTCACAATGAGTCATCAAAATATAGGTTTGATGTAAGAGAAAAATGAAAAATTCTTTTAATGTTTGCTCAATATAGGTGAAAAAAGAAATAGAAAACAGTAAAGTATCTTTTAGATATTTCTTAATTTTGAATGTTGGGTATTGATTAATTTTCTTCATAGATATTTAGGATTGTTTTAAAAATTGTCTGACAAGTTTATGGTGATAGTAACCAGTGTTGACTGATTATATGTGGCACAGGGCTGAATGAATATAACTTTTTAGAGTACAATAACTCCTCTAATGGATAATCTGTGCTGTCTCTATCATTACGGGCCATAACTAGATAAGAAAGACCATTAATTTTTAACAGTTAAAATAGACATATTGGTAATATAAAAATCCATTTTCAGCATTGTTGTAAAGTTATATCTTTAATGACCACCATCGTATAATGTTGGAGAAGAGAGCAAATTAAAATGGAGATGACACTTGTAAGATAATATCTCTCTTTCATTAATGAAACTTATTTTTGATATAGTACTGTAGATTCCCTTCAGATATTTGAAGATAAAAATATTCATATGCAGAGATAGCTTTTTTAATTCTAGAGTTTGATGCCCAGAGATATAAAATGTAGATTTTGGATTTCTTTTATAACTTAGATTACTGATATTGTTAGAAATGGGTGTTGTAGATTCAGAAGTTATAGAAGATACTGATTTAAGAGTCACAGAGAAGACCTTGTAATGGATCAGAGTACAGAAGATTAAAGTTCTGTTAAAAGTTTTAATTTCCTTCAAATACTTTTCCTCTCAGCAGAAATATGAATGCTGATCCTAAAAAAATACTATATACTAGTTTTACAAAACAGATATTAATGAACGTATTTCATGGAATCATGGAATTGTCAGAGTTGGAAGGGACCTCTAGAGATCATCTAGTCCAACTGCCATGCTAAAGAAGGATAGCCTAGAGCACGTTACTCAGGACTGTATCCAGGCAGGTCTCAAAAACCTTGAAAGAAGGGGATTCTGTCACATTCCTGGGCAGCTCGTTCCAGTGTTCTGTCACCTTTACTGTAATGAAGTTTTTTCCTCATATTTGATTGGAACTTCCTGTGTTTCAGCTTGTGCTCATTGCCTCTCATACTGTCACTGGGAACCACTGAAAAGAGTTTTGCTCCAGATTTGATATTGATATTTGATGCAATGCTTGAGGTCTGTTACAAAAATATCCAATGCTGAAGATAATGTGTGATTGCTGTGTACTCTTTGCAGCTAACATACAAATGAGAATGAGAAATTTAATTTCTTTAGCGGATACTTTCAGGAGAGCAATTATAAATCAATGCTATAAATGAAGAATATTGGCAATCGGTAAAAAGAATTTTGCAGATAAAGCATTTTTCTGTATCAGTATTGTATCATCTGATGAGATTATTGTATCAGAATATGTTATATCTAATTGGAAGTAAGAAATTTACATTATTTGAGTGAATGGATTTGATTTCTAGAATCCTTATTCACTATCTTGTTTAGCTGTTGAATATTATAGGAAGGGAACATATGAGGCAAACTCATAAAATCCCATTAACATGCAAATCACATGAATTTCTAGATAAAGTATGCATTACACTTGGAACACTAGTGAACATAGTAATAAAAAGTAAATGGCATATTTTATGTAGCTCTACAGCTTCTTTGTTCTCACTTAGATGGAAGTATTGAGATAACTATAGAGGTTTTATATTCCTTTAGCAACACAAGTAATTAAGAGCTTTGGAACCCCATTTTCTTAAACATTCCTTGTTTTATTTTACTGCTTATGAAAATGAAGCATTTCAGTTCAACAACATTCTCAGATATCAGCAGCTTTTAGATTTGTTGTTCATAGTGATTTCAACAAATTATTAAAACAGCTTTGAATTTTTTTTTGTCTACTTTCCTCTTTTTAATTGGCATAATTTATAGTTGTGACAATTGAAACAATAAGATACTCAGCTGTACCTGTATAGACACTGCTTGGGATAATCCATAGATATAACACGTTGCTATATTCATCAATAGTGTAGACTTGGGAAACTGTCACTTTGGTGATAGAGCACATTCTTCCTAAAATTACACTAAATAAAAAAAAAAAATTTGCAACATTGAATTTGATACCAATAACTAGCTTTTGGAAAATCTAGGCTAAGAATAACCATAGGAGACCTGCCTGTATTTAAAAAATAGAGCTAAAATGTCATCTAACTTGGTCTTTGACATTTTGAAATTAATCTCTCACAAAGGCTGTATGGTAAAACTGTTACTATTTTTTAATTATGTAATTGATTTTAGAATGTAGATGGTTTTGTTTTTATGAAAATTGAAGTATGGATTATTTAAATAAAATTATTTTTATAAAAGAAGGAAAAAACGCCATGAATTTTGAAATGTCTGGGTTTTGTTCCAGTTTGGAACAAGACTAATTTTTACCACAGATACCTTCTTCCACTTGACATACAGTTTCTGTCCCCTACCCAAATTTTATTTTTAGTGTATTGAGTAGGAAAGATATGAGTAACAGTAAAAAAAAACCTTAAACCCAAAACAGCAACAAGAAGAAGCCCTAATAAAAATCAAGGAGATTCAAAATGCAAATTATATAAAATAAAATTAAGTTGAAAAGTAGGATATTGAAGAAAAGGAAGAATGTATGTATCTCTCCTCAGACCTTTTCCTCTAGTCTTAAAGGGGAGAGGAACTCTTGTAGGCTCTCAGCCATAGCAGTAATACATGTTGTACTGAGTTTTTCGCATTTGCGGAAACACAGTATTTTTTAAAGGAGATTGAGGGAATTGGAAGAAAACAAAAACAAAAACAAAACAAAACAAAACAAAATCCAAAACCCCAGAACTGTGGATATTAACTTGTTTAGCAGGTTGGAGTGGCGTTTTGTTAATAAACTGGAGAAGTGCTTGACCTGAACTGCACTTTGAAAAGAATCTTGTCTAATTAACTTGATGTTTGGCGTCCAAAGGGAGTAATCATGAAGTAAAAATTCCAAATAATTAAAGAACTTGAAAGATATTAGATATGACCAACTGGTAAGTGCAACTTTAAGAATATTAAATAAATATTAAGACAACAAATAAGGACACAAACACATGCTAACCAGGGCCGCCTTTGCAGACAACTGAACCCATATATTAAATGTTATTAATTTTTCTAGCAATCTGAATCCTTATCCAAGTCATTCCATGATGTAAATTAAAAAACAGCAATGCAAAATTGGTCTGCTACATTTGTTAATCTTTTATTATTATATTAATGCTTTGTTAACTCTTTCTAACTAAAAATGATTTTGCACGCTTTTTCATTGTCCTATTCGGGGCTACTATTCAGTGTTCCTAAATTCTGTATGAAAGGTATTTAGACTTAAAAGCAGATTTAAGATACCATCAATTTATTTAAAAGATCATCAGAAAGCAGAAATTGAACAATGAAATCCTGACAAGTGACAGCTAACTCTGTTTTAGATTTACTCTATTTTTTTATCAAATAAATAAAATCTAATCAAGGAATGAAGCTTATTTTGCAATGCTAGGCAGTAACCTTTGATTAAATCTCTTTCTTTCTATATATATTTAGAAGAGTTGTTTAACAAAAACACCAACCCAAAACTTTAAACTAGATGTGAGTACTGTCTTTTTATATTATCCCAGCATCATCCCTGAAGTAAACCCCATTGATACAGCTATATTTTAGTGACTTTGCATTTTAAATGTAAGATTCTCCAGGTGAAGTATGGGAATGTGAATCAAGGAGCAAAACTTGGAAGCAAACTAGTTAATAGCTGCCCAAACAGAAAATACTTGTCACCTTGGGCATTACTATATCTTACTACAAAAGTCCAGAGAAGTCTGCATACAGGTTAGGTCTTTGAAACAAGATAACAATCCAATGCCTACTGTGAGCATCTGGCATTTCTAGACAGGGGGCATGACTAGAATTCCTCAGAAATTTGTCTCAGTTACTTATAAACAGAAAAATTTCTATCCTCTAATAGGCTACGTTATTATGTGCTGTGAGTATGTACTGAGCTACTGGGAAGACTCAAGGAGATTTTGGAAGTTATTTAGTAGAAACTGGAAAGATAAATTGGGTTTAGGACAAAAATGGGGCTGAGAAATTCAGAGAAAAACTCTATGAGCTCCAGAAAAAACTGGGGCAGGGACTCTCAGTTTGTCAGATTGCTCCATCTGTCAGATTACTCCTACCTGAAAATTATATATCTAATTTCATAGACACCTCTCATATTTAGTTGTGTTGCTTTGTTTCTGGAAACAGGAGAATCAGAAACCATTTAGACAAGGACCACTTAGGGCAGGTGTTTATAATGTAAACAGGGATAGGAAAATATTAATTAAAATGTACTAATCAAGACTAAATCCTGGAACAGGTGTTTAATTCTCTGACTACTGTTATCACAGCTTTCTCTATTAATCTTTACACCAGAAGTACTGAAGTCTTAAATGTGAAGGTTGAAATATGGAATCAGGGGGACAACCAGGTGAAAAAGGCAGACAGTCACTTCATAACCTTTCATATTAGCAATTCCCTAAAACACGTTGCACAAAGAGGAACTGGCTTAATTTCTGCAAAATATTATCAGATTATGGGGTGTTGGGATTCAAGGTGGTAAAAAAAATTCCTTTTACTTATTTTGTTAATTCTTTTAAATGTGCTTCTATTACATTTTAAATTTGCAGAGCTTATGAACAAGTTAAATAATCTATGAATCTTTATTGAAATTATTCAATGTGTTGCAAAATTCAAATACAGCTTTTAAATGTGCTTTTTTTGGTGTCCCTATTATTAATTCAATATTCAATGATCCATTTTAATTGTATTTGACCATGTTATATGGTTTCCATAGTAGCCAGGAAAATATGAAGTTCTGTGTATCTTGAACATCCCTGTCCTGCTATTCTTACTGTCACATTCAGGTACCAGGAAAATATGAAGTTCTGTGTATCTTGAACATCCCTGTCCTGCTATTCTTACTGTCACATTCAGGTATTGAAAGAGTGTAAAGGGGAACAGAAGGTAATTTGGGACTCCCTCAGGGGATGAGTGGGTTGACAATTTCTCTTCTACACTCATTTTATTAGTAGTAAGTGGTGGTAGTAAGTGTAGATGCTGTCACTTGAGTCTACCTTGAATTAACAGAGAGCAGTGGTTGTGCTTGTGGAAGCTAGTTGTTCTTTAGGTTGTGTTTTAGCTTGTCCTCTGAGCTTTACTCTCTGGCATTGAACTTTTCCTCCTGGTGACTTGTAAAAAAGACCATTTCAGGATGGAGACTAGAAGACCAGATATTCCTTGGGGAATGTGAGAAGGAGTTTCTTCAACATTCAAAAGATTTTGAACAGGATAGAGTGGCATCTCTGCTCCAAGTCCTACTGTCAAATTAGAAAGCAAATGTGATTTTCATCTCTGAATGCATATCAGAATATGGATATCTCCAAAATTTTTGTGTCCAAATGGGGGTTTGTAATCTTCTCAACTTCTACTTTTCTCCTCTCTGAAACTCAACTGAATTCAATAGTTAGATAATAGCAAATCTGCCCTTTTAATTCTTCTTAAAGGTTTGTAGCAATCTTTGGATTCAAGTGCTTCAGACTCTGAAGTAATATTACAGGTCTACAAATGGGACTTCACAACAATTAAGGAGTTAATACAAGCTTTATGTTCCAAATGGTCAGGTTTTCTTATGTGAATGTGTATAATTTGATATGAAATAGCTTACATTATTTGTCTGTGTACAAAATATACAGAAAATATAGCTTCTGGGGCAAAATGTATAAATTTTATTTTCACTCTTTTTTGAAAAATCTTTAAATTTTAGACGTTCAGATGCATTAAGTCCCTTAAGTTTTATCTGAATCATTACTATCATTTGATTTTTTAGGATTTATAACCAAGGATGTTTACAGGTGTAACTACCTCACAGGAAGTATGCAGAAATGAAAAAAAGCTCCTGTCTATCCCAGTGATTATCACTGTGCTTGCTGAATGAGATTTGTGACTCTCTTTCATGATGTTAAAACTTAAATCTAACCTAATGCATGAACAGTCAGGACTAGAAAATAGTTTTGTTCTCAGATTCTTCTTGTTCTCTTGAAAATAGATATAAGGAAAAATAACTTTCTTGAAGTAAGTGGAGTCTTGATCGAATTTTTTTGGTGGGATAAGTAAGTGAGTCAAAGCGAAAATTGAGCTTGGTGATAAAATTCTCAGTTGACAACTAATGATCTCTGTTGTCACTGGGGTGTGTTCGGCACCCGTTCCCTCCTCAAACGCCCCTTTTCTGTTCTGTGAATTTTCTACATTTTCACTGACTCATGGAATTTTGATGTGAAGGTGAGGAGTGCATAGTGATGTGAAATATGAGATCTAAAATATTTCACTTCTTTTAATATGACATGCATTCTTCTGCTGTAAGTAAGGATGAATAGAAGCACTGACATTGGATTTGGATGATGTTTGGACTTCTGATTTTAGCTCTGACCCATAACTGAGAGCCCAAAAAGGGTTTGTATTGACAAATTTGAATTCAGCCTCCACCTAAAATGCTGAATATTTGGATTTAGTGTCCTGGATTTGTGCTTTTTCTAATTCTGAATAATATTGTAATAACTATCATGTCAGTAAATCTGAAAAGCAGATGCCATTACATCTTAGTCACTCTGGAACAGAAAGGTATAAAAAAAAATTGACACGTCTATAATCTTGATTTAATTGAGCTTTATATAATTTACCTGGTTTTAACTCTTGTCACAGTTTTGTTTTTTGAAGATATAGTTTTTATTACTTAAAAAAAAAAAATCATTACAGTAACCAGTCCCAGCTATGGTTATATTTGAAACTGAGCTATAGCTTTTATTGTTGCTATGGACATGGATAGTACTGATATTCTCAATGATATATGGAAATTTCTACAAAAGCAAAGCCAAGGAAATTGTTTATATAAGACACTGCTGGGGATTTGCTTTGCTAGTTTAATTGTTTTTAGGAATACTGTATTAAACATTTTTGCTTTTTTTTTTTTTTTTACTTCTTACTTTTTGCCCTTGCAGAGCAAGAATCCCCTATAGTTACTTTATTTTAGCTGTTTAAGAGGGAAGAATATACTAAAGAGCAATGTCTTGTTTTTATCTAATAGTGTTTTAGTCTAAAAAGTTGTTAGCAAGTAACTTGCTTGACATAATTTCTGTTTTTCTCCTTGTTTTTTCCAACATCATCACTACACTATGGATATTTTATGAACATGCTTTCTACCAGCTAAGACATTACTGTGCTCCTTATAAAGTTGTTTGATTGTACACTGCTGTAGGTGAATGCAGTTTTTCTAGAATAGTTTAATAATTACGTGGCAATTGTTTAGATTCAGAAAAGAGTTCACTCAGTTCACGGGTAAATAGCCATCTCTATACCAGGTCCTGGTCCTGTGAAGTAAGATTCTGTTAGAAACAGCAAGTGCATTTTGCCTCCATAGGGTTTAACTCCATAGGTATGAGAGTACCTTGGACTTGACAACTAGCAGAAGAATGAAAACATTCACAGTTTGAATACCATTGATTACCTGATCCATCTCCAGTGGTTGAGAAGCAGAAGCTGTGATAAGTCTGTCAATGTTGAACAATTTCAAATGGAAGAAACAAATTATTCCACATTGCAAGGCTATTCAAATGCTAATTTTTCCAATAATAGGTCTGACAGTGAAGTTGTTACCTATGAAGATTTGCAGTTCTTTATTTTCCCAAGGCTAGAACAGCACTTCAGATTTTTTCACTTAAACTATTTCTTTTGAAAAAAGTCCCCTACAAAGGGTTTTATATAATAACTGTCATAGATGTTAAAAGCAAACAGGAAAAACCCCAAAAAGTTTTTCATAATTCAAAGCTATTTCACTTGCTTATATGGTTGTTTATATAATTGTCCAATGAAAACAACAGGTGCTTTATGCAGCAATTATGAAACAATTAATTTATTCTATGTATTGTAATGTGTATGTGAAAGTAGACAGGGGTAGGGAGAGGCAGTCTTTTTAATGAAGACAAGAATTGAAAACGTTTTTATATTAAAATAATTGTCAGTGGGAATGAAAGATTTGGAAAGAAAACATATTTTCACTTAGTATCTATACAATATAGGTATCAAGATAGACTATCATTTAAGAAATTCAGTCTATATGAATGATTATTGCTTGTTATTTTTACAAGGTGAAAAAGATGTTTCAGGTACTGCACTGGGATACAATATGTCAGCTCTATTCTGCTTTTGCCATAGACCTTCTCTATCACATCCAAGGTAAGACTCAAAACGACTGTGAAGATAAAATGAACATGCTTTTGAGTCTTTTTTTGTACACAGATCTAGCCTTTGTTTCCTACTGAATTAATCTGGTTTTAATCACTCCTATCTTTATTCCTCTACATTGATCTGTATTTTTCTTCTTCCTCTGCACAATCTCCTTATAGGACTCCACAACACCAGCAAGTCAGGTAAAATATTCCTGTACTTATTGAATAATTTATAGGATGCTCGTAAGTCCAATGCTGTGTCAGGCTCTCCATCATGTCAAATTATTACATATGCACAGTGTGCAAGCAGACAGGCAAGTGAAGAGCAAATTGTTCTAGTGAGACAGGTGCATTTTAAGAGATGATCACTATGAAAGTCAGTGCTTGTGTAATTACACTTTTCTTTCATGATAATATTTTTGCATAAGTTTAGTCTGAGAAAACAGCAGCACCAACAACACTGTCTTTTTCTTTATTGCAAGCTTTTTTCCTAGTGCCATATGAAAATGTTATTGATATAAAGGGCCTGCTTATGGATTGAGTGGGATTACTGTTCTCCATTTATGACAGCTGTAAGAAACTAATAGAGCCTGATGACCCTGTTCCAAAGAGAAGTGCAGGTCATCATCTAACAGTGAATTTAAAGGGAAGAAAAAATCACTTTTGCTGGCCAGTTTTTTTATGTAACTATTCCATGAAATGGAAAGACAAAGCACCTTGAAAAGTATCAGGGAAATGTCTGAATTGCCAGCTGCAAAACTGCAAAAGGAATAAAGCTAGACATGAAAAACCTGCCAAGTGCAAGTTGAAAGGAGCTTGGTCTTGTTAGCAAAGACGCAGTTTCCTCTTGCTAGGTTCCAGAGGATTTCAGATATACATTATAAAAAGGGGATTGTATCAGAGATGCCAGATTCTTTCAATTTCTCTGCAGAAAAGCAACTAACAGGGCCCTGAATTCTTTGTAACTGTTTGTTTTAGAACATAGCAATAGATACCGCTGAAACACGTGGATTTACTTCAGCAACACTAACTTTAAATATTTGCTTTCCATTTTTTTCATGCTGCCTTTGTATGCATCTTTTGGGTCATTAATATGGTGATAATTACTTTTAAAGAGTCTTAAATAATTAATTTTCTAGTGATGAAATGGAATAATACCATTTTACATGCTTTTCTCTGGCAACTCTCCACTCCGTAACATTCAGTTTCTTCAGAGTGCAGATTCTCTTCTGTGGACTGAGCTGATGCTGACTCATTTTTTTTAAAAACAGATGAGAAAAATAAGGAAATATGCTCAGGAAATTGAAGACACACTCCTTAAGGAAGATAAAACACACTAGTTTGCATCAGTCCTGATACCACAATTGTACATTGTGCCAATTCTGCAAATTTGCAAAACAACCCATTTCCAAATATGCATGCTACATGCCCAGTTATAGCTGATAAAATGAATAGAGTATATCCTTCTGACAGAATCATTATTGGGCATTTATCCTGGGAGCTTTTAGCATAAACACAACCTAAATATTAATAAGAACAAATGTTCAGAACCCAGAACAAGTGTTAAGGCATGCACCTTACAGCTAAAGCCAGTAGTAACTGCTAAGCTAAATCCTCTTAAACATCTCTGAAATGTTACCACTTAGCTGTTATGTTTGACTGCTTGAAATTATTTTAGTGCCAAGTTTCTGTGATCATTGTCAAGTTTCCTTGAAGAAAAAGAGGAAGCAAATGGTGTTGGACTACTGCTAGACTGTACTGGAAAATAATTATTAAATTTATAACATTAATAATGAAAATAATACTGAATATAAATACTAATGGCAGGTTTTTTATTCAATGTCAGGGTGCTGGAAGGGCTGGTTGTTCCCTACAGGATGGGAGCCATGAGAGATCCCAGGGCTGGCAGAGCAGAGGCCTTGTCAGACAGGGCCTGTCTTATTGTCGCCAGGAAGGGCAGTTATGCAAATACAGAACTGACGGTTTTAAACTGCTAACATCTGCATAATTTTTAAGTACTTCTGTGCCAGACTCTGAACTACCAAGCAGTATCTTTGAAGAAGGCCTTTATTATACTTAAAATCCAGAGCTAAGTACTCTGAGGAGGATTTTCTAGTCACAGAAAGAGTGATCTTCTTGGGGTTGAAATAAAAGTGCTGAGCTTGCCAAGTCAATTTATGTTAATCACTAATAAAAAATTGAAACTATTTCTTTTCTTCCCTTGTGTACTTCCAGGAAAGTAAGAAAATCCTTCCCTATTGACAGATGTAATTTCTCATAATCTCTGATTTATTTATGAGATGATTACAACTGGGAACACTCACAAGATCTGGGGAATCAGGAAAACCATAATGCGAAGTCTGAATGGAGGAGAGATTCTGAAATCTGCATGGACTCAGCATTCTGTCTTTGAGCTCAAGTGATGTAGAACAGAAGCTTGATTAACACTGATTCCACTAACAGCACCACAAAATAGAAGATTATGCCAGCAAAGGTGCTGCAGTCTAAAATGTAATAATAAATTGATTCATTTTGCATTTTTGAAACTGTGTAACTGCAAACCAGAACCTGATCATTTCTATGGTAACACCGGGCTATTATATAGAAGTGATGATCATCTATATGTAGGGGACTGCCACCAGAAGAGCCGTAAAACCACAGAAACTGATATTAATTTTTTCCTTTCTGGAAATAAGCTATTAGTCAGGTGAAAAGTACTAGCAGTCAGACAATAATATTTGTTCCTTTTTGTGCTAAAGGCCATAGTTTGCTCCAATGAAACATTGCTCGAGCTTCAGTTAAATTTTGTTATTTATTTTTTGTTGGAATTGATAAATAGAGGGGCTTGACAATATTATACCACACCTTAATATCAATCAAGTCCTAATTTTTACAGACTTAGTAGTTGTAGAAAACCAAACAGAACGCTGACAAAGCAAAACGTGCCAGCACTTGGTAAATAAAATTCAACAACATAAAATATTAATCGTACATTTTCCTGAAGCTGGTAGCAGGACAAACACTTTTAAAACTCTACTTTAGCATGTATTAAAGGCAGACAGTGAAATCTTGTCCTGACGTCCCTAATTCAACTGTAGCTCTGTACACAGAACATGTACTCCTTTCAGTACTCCAGTTCAACTTCCACTAGAAACCATGCACACAAACACAGTAGTATTGCACACTGGAGGAATAAGATCTTTTAATGTTCATAACAAACCCAGAATCACTTACAGAGTAAAACAACATTGATTTTTGAAAACACTCTAACTGATTGCAGTCAATAAGTCATCTAAAAGGCATAAGCAAAATTGTTAGCCATTTTATAGGTGGATAAGTAGGCTGATATAACAGAAAGGTACGTAAACTTGTGCCTTATTGGACTCTGAAGTCACAGAGAGTATTTAAGTAGCTCTTTGAAAACTCTGGTACAGATACTGTAAGGAATAAAAATCCATCTATTTAAGCAGTTACCACTCATATAAGTTCTTTTCTTTGCTTTGTGGCATTGTCCAGGGGAAAACTTGTAATAGTTTAATAGTTCCTGAATGAACACAGTTAATGGATTCTTATTTGAATCTCATAACCAACAAGAAAACTGTGAGCATTCAGGAGCTGCTTTGTGAGCTATTCAGCCTTCCTTTTATGAACAGCCATGAGAGGTGGGAGACAGCTGGCCCAGGGGAGTAACCCCTTCTGTCATACAATTTTAAGATGGCACTGTGGATGAAGCAAAACCTGCTGTTGTAGCTTTAGTGCTCAGACAGGTAGTCCCTCCTTCACACACAGGTGATTGTGAATGTAGTGTCTAAGAAGTTACACTTTTAAGCTGTATTTGTGCAGATGAGATAGAAGAAAGGGATGGAGGTCCTATGTAAACAATAATCATCTACACATTACAAGAGTGGCAATTTATGCATTGTCTTCGCATCATTGTGTAACTTGCCACTTTACAGTCAGAAACTGTAGTCAATATTCTCTCTTTTTTCAACCTATTGTAGAGAGGTACTTTTATGAAATAATTTTGGAGTTTAACATAAAATTCAGGTTATTACTTCTAGTATGTTTCTACTGGCATTTTAAGAAATATACGTGTTGCTTTTTAATCTCTCAGTTTCTCAGTATTTGTAGGTGTTCCTAACCCCTAGCATTTCAGTTGCTATAACAATGCTATCCAGATTATATAAATCTTTCAATAAATATATAAGAAGTCCCTGGAGGTGTATCATGTTGGAAAGTTCTGAAATTTCTTTCTTCTAAATAATTCCAGTGTTTTCCTGCTGCACAAGAATATGTCTTTATCTTGAAAATTCTTCCAGGTTTACTCTTTTCAAAGTCTATTCTTGTCCTTCTGTGTATCCTGTCTTTCACAGCAACTTCTTCCTTTCTGTGGTGAAGGTCTGTAGTGCAATCACCTGTATGGAAGCAACATAGTACCTTTAGTTCAGTTTCCTTGTCATTGTGATTCTAGCTTACTGTAGACAATTATATAAAAAATAATAATAAAAAAAACTGATAAGATTTTTTAAATATTCAAGGCCTGCAGTTTTACCTATAGCATTTGCTACTTTGAGCATTCTTTCTTGATAATGTCACACTTACAATGACTACTTTTTTCTGCAGAAATTTTCTTTTATCAAAGCTAAGATCTTTTCACTAAAACTTTCACAGGAAAATTGCATGTTATGATTTGGAAGTGCTACTTTGATGTCTCAACGGATTTTTCAAGTAGATACGCTCTCATTTTTCTTCTTTGGGCTGAGGTCTTTGTTGAAATCACACTGAAACATCATTATCTCTTCCTTTCATGGGAGAAAGAGTTTGTTGGCAGTTATCACACACCAAGTTTCATGGACTATGAGAAAATAAATTACAAACAAAAGGTATCCTGGGAGCATTCTCAATTCAAAAGAGTTGACTTTATGTTGGGAAAGTTAAACTTTCACTAGATGATGGATTTTATTTTTTTTTGTAAAATCTTGTTTAGATGTAAAATCAGGTTTCCACTAAAAACAGACTTAGTACATTTTTCCATTATTTTCCATTACTTTTAACCTTATTGCTTCTCTTCTAAAATATATTCCTCTTATAAAGTTCCAGTGTTTGATGTCTGTCTGATAGGATCCTCTGATAGGATCTCCCTTTCCATTTCTCCCTTTCCATTTTTTGTGTGTTTTCTTTGCTGGCTTCTTTCAGTTTGCTCTTCACAAGTACTGTATTTAAAAAGAAGGATGTGCAAGAAAGGTGGAGAAAAGGGAAGAAGCAACAGGATATTTTACCCCTTTTTCCTTTATATTTGTTTTGAAATTGCCATGTAATTGATTGAATATCTAGCTAGGGTATTTGATGATATAATATTGCTGCAAGTGCTGTCAATTCAATCTATTGAACTGTCACAATGACTCACCGAGACTCTACAGTATTGCTTTCATTAACCACAGATAGAATATGTGTAATGGTAATGTCTTTCTATCTGCCCTCACTTAACAAGTAGCAATTAAGTATATTCTTCTCAGCTTCCCCTAAGTATATGACCATCCTGTGGGATATCTGTTCCAGTCTGTTCTTTTTACATCAAGAAAATGTTCATAAATAACATTGCTATTTCTAAAAAAAATAATAAAATAACAAGTGGGGTTTTTTTTTCTCAATTTATAAACCTGCTCTGAGAGAGTTTTGGAGATGTCACAGGTTTATTGTACTTTTCAGGCTTGCAGAAATCTGTTTTACAGCTACTTTATGTCATTAATATGAATTTAAGTAAGTAACTAAACTAGTGTCTTGGTGAACCTGGCCATTATTTGAATATGTGTGTTATTATGCATGCAGAACATATAAAGGACCTGTGGTTTGAACTTTTAGTATTTTGATGTATTGCCATTAATGTTTTGAAATGTGAACATAATTTATTACAGATAATGGAAACACCAAAGCAACTTTTTTCATGTGTACCTGTCTTTAAGGTCAAGCAGCAAAACTGTAGTTTCAAAAGAAAGATTTCCATGGCAACAAAAGGGAACCAAGGAAAGCAGGCATTCTAAATTCACACGTCTTTTTAGCTGAGTATTCCTGAGATGCTTTTATTTGATTTATTTACATGACAAGCAAACAAACAAATGAACAAAAAAAATCAAGGATATTTTTGGACCATTTTTTTATATTTATTGATAAGAATGAATGTGTATTACTCTGTCAACATACTTTACCAAAATCAAGTTTACATGAATAAATGAGGAAAAATAAGGTTTCCCAAGAGCACTCTAACAAAGCCTTTATTTCTTGATGGTGGCTACTTTTCCTTACCAATAACCCTGTGGTCTATTCAAGTGAAAGCTGTGAAAAGACTCAGAAGAATTCCAGTATATTTCTAATTAACTCTGCATATACATTTGTAGCAGAGTTCAATTTCAGGATCTGTTTTGACCTCTGGTGGTGGTTGTTGCTTTCTATTTAAATTCCTATTTAAATTTTACAGGTATGCATAGCAATTAGCACAGGACTTGGTATCCTTACTGATGATCTATCAATCAGCATGACTATCAGACTTTGGAGACACTGCACATGTGGAATACAGGATCAAAAGTCTGCAGTTTTAGACTGCAGACTGTCTAGTGAAGTATCATCACAACCCTCACTGCCAAAACTAAGACTTGTATTATCTGAGCTTATCAGTGATCATTTTAGCAGATAAATGACAAATACAAAATGTTAAAAAAAGGCTTGACTAAAATGTTTTGTTTGGCAGTGTTCTTTATAGCAAATCATACTTTAAATTTATATTCTGGGTAGAATTGTAAGCGTGCCTATGATGTAACTGTACATTAAGTTTTTTTGATGTTTTTCTCTAAATTCTGTCTGAGCTGAGAAGTAGCTGTTTCAAATCGAACTTTTGCTTGTTTTTGGGGTCTACATTCTTCAGATAGGCAACTATCCCCACCCGTGTTTATGTACACATCCCTTCTTAGTATATAATTTAAATTCTTTTAGATCAGCAAGAGTAAATGTAACCCATTAATGATGTTTGATAATTTATGTTTCTGTAATCTAGTGCTTAAGCATATATGCATATTTCATGTATATTTCACATAATTAATTATACTTTCTTTGTTTACTAACATAAACTACTGTTAAAATTGTTCTGTAGCTCTTGGTCACAACTTTGCATCACATCTTTAAACCTAGATACTTAAAATAGATCCAAATATCTTGTATACCACACAATGCTGGATAAACTCTTTATCGAACAGTTAATATATAAGGGAGATATATATACAAACAGTTTTAGGTATAAGGGAGCATGACAACTCCCTTATATATATCAAAAGATATATATTGTCTTCCTTCTCTTGTCAGTATATTTCATAGAACCGACAAATCTTTTTCTCTGTCAGAGCAGCTCTAACAATGTAAACATTAGATCCACCTATTCTTGTGTATTTGTGTTTAAAGAATTGTTGTATTTCAAAATATGGTACTGCTATCCAAATCACACTCACTTCAAGTGCTGAGTTTCCTCTGTTGCAAATAATTAGAAGCTCTGGCATTAGGACTATTTGTCCAAGAGTCAGAAAAAAGAAAAAGGAAAATCAGTTATCTCCTTGAAGTCCTTTTTGCTGATCTTGACAATTCTTCACAATGACAGAGCATCCAAGATGTCTACTTGTCTATGTGGTACAAAATATAATGAAATAAGCAAGGGCCTTTGTAGCGCCTCTTGTGGCAGCTTACATTGCCCACAGATTCAGTGTTTTTCTTGCATTTGCCAGATCCCCGTTTGCACAGAAAGCCTTTGTCCATCTTTACCCTTTGACCCACATCCAACTATGCACAGTCGAGCCCCACGTTGGGCGCCAATTTATCTGTCGCGGTTTCAGCCAAACCCTGAGCGACAGATGACCCCCACCCCCCTCCCTTTTCCCCCCTTTTGGGTAAAGAGAGGAGAGGAAGGAGTTAAAGAGATTCAAGAGTTTAGAACAAGCTAAACTACTTTAATGAAAATATAAGCAGCACAATAAACAGGAAATATAGGAAAAAAAAAGGAAAAAGGGAGTATACAGTAAACACAAAACCGTATCAAGCTCCCAGGACGACGACCACGTCACCAGCAGGCCTCAGGAAAAGTCCCAAACCGGACCCGGCGACCGACAGGAGCTGGGCTTCAGATCCGGAGCCAGGAACGCCGAGATCGGGATCAGAGGCAGATGAACAGGCAGGGCCCTCCTTGGACGTCAGCCATCAAAGACGAAGGGGAAAGAAGAGGCGGAAAGAAGAGCCGGAACGAAGAAGCGGAGAGAGTTGACCTGTTGATCCTTCAGCTTTTATAGGGGGGGCATGATGCTGATGGGATGGAATACCCCTGTTGGTCAGTCCTGGGTCACCTGTCCTGTCCGCTCCTCCTTGAAGGCGGGACCCTCCGACGGGCGAACGACGAAAATTATCTGACCTTGGTTCTTCCAGCAATAAGTCTAAACAAGGGCCTCTCTGCACCATCCCCCGGTACAGTCAGGTCTTATCACTGCGAGATGGAACAGCTCCGCACAATGTGCTGTTAATTTCAGAGCCCAGCTAGCTAGGAGAGGCCTAGCTAAGAAAGCAAAACTGTAAAACAGAAAATTGGTTCATTTTACCTTAAACCAGGACATTTGCTTATGTCAGAACTGAACTAATCTTTAAAACTAAAGGCAGAACCGTATCCTGTCATTTGAGGGTGACTATTAGAATAAAGGAACACCATAAAATCTCAGGTTATCATGTAACAAAACCTGCTGTAAATATATATATGAGTCATACGGACTTCAGATCTCTCAGAAACCTAAATAACCTTTCCAGTGTAAAGAGATGTTTAAAGCTTTGCAGAAGTACACTTGTGAGGAGAGTTCAAAATTCACCACAAACATTTCAGATATATAGAAAACATGTTTTCCCTCCCCACTTTATCTATTTATTGACAGTGTTGATGAGAATGTGGGATTCAACTTCTTTATTTTCTCTGGAAAAAAGAGGAAAAGTGAATGAAAAGTCATTATTTAAGTATTTCACATCCCCGTGATAACTCAACCTGAAAAAAAGAGAAGCTTAAAAATTAATGTTTACTTACAGAAAAAAAATATGTAGTCCAAACTCTTTTTTTTTGAGTAGCCTAGGTATTTCTAATTGCTTAGCAACTTCACTGTCAAAAAGATACTGCGTTTTTTAAAGCTTCTCTGTACCTTGTAGTCCTAGGTCTAATTTCCTAACAGAAATTTCACCAGATAAAATTAGCAGTAAAGAAATACACAAACCTGCTACTAAAGACAAATATTTATAGTAATATTAGAGTTATATTTTCATGCTGATATTGTCTGTATTTCTTTAAACATGACAACAAGTATTTCCTATTTACATTCCCAATGTATTACACTATGTATAAACAAGAAATTAATCCATTTGGGTTTTTTGAATTAAATTTATTGGCAAATTATTTTTCTATTTGTATCAACAAAAGTTATTGCTCCAGGCATGGGGAAAAGAGCCATGTCTTTATTGATATGGCTAAAAAACTGGATTATCAAAATGAAAGGTAGAATTTCTAGCACAAAGGCCTTAAAACTATTATTTAAAAATAGAGATATGAAATAATACTTGAATGGTAAATTGATTTCCCACATTTCTTTTTTTGCAGATGTCCTGTTAAAAAGCTGATCTTTTTTGCTGATGCAAAAAAACTGTGACTTGACTATGAATGCTTATTTAAATAACGTGATATTGCTGCCATACTTTTCTTGGCAATCTTCTCTTCTGATAGGTTTCTATGTGCTAATCATGCGTAGACAGGTGAGGTGTTTAGTTGTCTTCATGCGTACCATCTATACACAATATGACCAACCCGCTATTTGGATGATAATATTTACCTGAGGTTATGTGACTGAGGGAAGTGAATAAGTTTTAGAATGTCAGTGTTTTTAGTGTCAGTCCATGCATGAAAACTGATTGCCGTTTTTCCACCACCTGAAGTGAGAACACAGATAAACCAATAGATGTGTCTAGAAATTGTATTGTTTAATAAGCATTTTTTATATACTCTGTCAAAAAAACCCAGTAATTCTTTGCTCTGCCAGAGGTAATATACATCTCGTTAAAATATGTATGAATTTGTATTGCTCATCTCTGTTACATTTTGTCCTCTGCAAAGACACTATGGTATCATGACTCTTTTGGATAGGAGTCTGGCATTGAGACAGGCAGAGGCACTAGACATGCTGCAGAAAACTGCCAGGGTGGAACTGGTCCCAGCGTTTCCCTCTCCTGCTTCCATTCTGGTTCTATGCAAAGTGACAGAGATGTCCCTGCTAGATTGCTGGTATAGCTGAGCAAGAACACACTGAACAGGTGGCTGTAGAGCATCTCAATGTCCACTGCCACAATTCGTCATCTGCCTCAGAGGGATATTTTTCTGGATATTCTTTTGCACAAATCTTTAAAGACAATGAACAAGTAATAACAAAAGCTAAATCATAGCAGTCAAGCGAATTTTTTGAATCTTGAATCTCTTGAACACTCATCATACTAGTAACAGGAGACTTCTTCATTACAGTCTTACTGGAGATTAGTGGAGTTTTTTTATCCCAAAGGTTCAGACTTTCCTGTTGCCACCATACTAGGCAAACACTACTGAAAAAAAAAATGTATGCCAACAGTTAGAAAGAGCAAGTTTGGGTGGGAGGGAAGTGGGTGGGAGAGAAGAAAAGGAAAACATCCGTCTTCATTCTGAAGAAATTCTATTTAGTAGAACAACTAGAGTGTAACTGCCTAGGCTTCAACTGTGATAAACATATTTTACACAGCAAATAATTCTTAATTATGGTGTAAAGTACCTAAAGCCATACTTATACATGTAACTCTATAAAAGTAGGTTCAATAAATGTTTAAATGGATCCAAGTAATTCTAGGATGATAGAAGGAAATCACAAGAAAACTGGCAAAATCTCATTCAACAAAAAAAGTGTGCTTACAGCAGAGAAGGAGGAATACAAGTACAAGTTTGTGGGCATTTCTTCTTGACTGGGACACAGTACATTCTTCAATTATGTTCCCAATGTTTTCCATCAAGTTTCTCAATCACCATATTTCTGTGGAAATAAATAGATGCACATACATATGCATGTAGATGCACAATACATGCAGAATAAACACTTTCTGTTTAATCCCAGTGTTTATTTAGATAGAAGGTTATTATTCTGCTGTCCATATTCATAGTAAGTACTGTATGAGACCACAAGGTTTTTTACTTCAACCGACAGAACTATTTCTAGTAGAAACATATGAACTTTCATGGTAACTGGTGACTGATATTAATTAATGTTTAATTCATAAAGATTTAACTTATTTAGATATTCAGCCCATGGACACTGGTCTGAATATGTCACATACTGTCTCCAAACTTCATTTTCTGTATTTGGTGCTGCTCTGTACCTTGGGTAAAACATCCCAAAATCCAGCTCATCATCTCCATATTGAATCATTTTAATGCAAAGCACTGCTTCTTGCAGCAAGGGGTAGGGAAATCCTCCAAATATATTTCAGTTTTCCAACCCTCTCTCTCTAATATACTGCTATGCATATGCTGAGTCAAGCAAACATTTTTTTCATCTCAAGAATAACTACATAAGTTATGGGAAAAAAAACAACCAACCACCCTTGCTGAAATGCTGAACTTGCCTTTACTTTAAGTAGAACAAATTACTTCCCTGGTTGCCATAAACAGAAAAGGTTTTTTAATCTAGAGCAGGTTTTGTAGTACAGGCTCTAGCTGTTTCCTTTTGCAAGTTTTCATCATTTATGACAATGTAATTTCTAGGTCATAAATGTGCCTTGCTAATCAGAATGCTGCAGGAAATTGTGGTCTCTGTGAAAAAGGCAAGAGATAGTCAATTGTAATGAGTGAATGTATGGGCTGTGTATTAATCCATTACAGAAAAACTGTTAAGAACAGAAAACAAAAGAAATAACTTTTAATACTTGGGTTTCTTTCTCCTTAAAGGAAAATTATGCAAATCAAAACCCCATCAACTCCATACTCTATAAAAACAGTTGGGTAATGGAAAACTAATTTCCCTAGGTAATTATAATAAATAATCATAAAATATAATATCTCTGCTACAAACTTTTGAAAAGTTTCTTTAACTTTTTAAATCTGGTGTCAAGTATAGTGGTGGCCAGGTATAAGAGCAGAACCAAAATGTTTCTGATAAGAAGACATGTCATTGAAAGGAGTCTGGTAGGACCACTGAATCAAAATTTCTGATAAATCAGAACAGCCAGAAGAGATGGTTATGTTTACCATGTTTCTTTAACAAAATCATTTAAAAGATGTTAAGTAAGCATCAGTAAATGGATTAATAAATGCCAGTTGATATTGCTTTGCTGTGATGTGATTTACCTAACTGCAGGCTATTTGTTAAGTATTAATTAAATGAACTAAAAACTCACCATAAGTTTAAGGCCCTAATAAGAACTGAATTAGTTTATTTGTTGCATTAACTGCCTGCAGGTAGGCAAATTAATTGCATGTCATCAAAGTTTATTTCATGCTGCTATTTTGTGCTTCAATAAGCACACTGCTGAATATTAAATATATAATGATATTCCCATCTACCTCATTTAGCAAATTGTTTCTCTCAGTTCCATTGCTGTCAAGTACATACCAACGTGCCTGAAAAAAAAATTCAAATCCATACCTATTTCTTTTGCTATATCAAATGCAGTATGTGATTCATACTGGAAAGCAGAGCATTACGAAAAGGAAAGATCCATCACCTCAGAGTTACAGACAGGAGGGGACTGTAGCCTTGTTTCCCACTTTCCTACAGGAGCAGTGCCAGTATGTGTGTCTCTGCATCACCACTTCCACTGCTCTTCAGCTCTCCAATGTGATACAGAGAAGCGGAGGACCTAAAATACTGCTTTGAGAGTGCAAGAGGAGATTTCAGTGAAAAAGGAGATTACAGTAAACTTCAGCCAAATTTTATGCACCTGAAAGAAGGAGCAGAAATGTACATGCAGACATTTATTTCTTTGTGGGAAGACAGGAAAGAGCAACATAGTAAAGGTTGCAACGGATACTTCCAAGACCCAGATGCCAGCAGCAATGCCATTGTTTCCAACATGTAGCTGCTAACTTCCCCCTATTCTTCATATCTTAAAGGAAATTCAACTCAAGTTTACTTCTGGTAGGTGCAATATTCCTGAATATTTATGATTTGTCTGTGGTCTGTCACTTTATATGTCAGAAGTGAGCATTCATGGTAGTGGTGTGCAAATGCTAGTGGGTCATGTGCCAAGGGAGAGTAGAGGGAACTGCTTAAACATTAGATCACTAGGCCGACCTTAGTAAGCAGTGAATGCACCTACAGTAGCATAACAGTTAGGACTGGGAGAAGTAAATATTCCAGTTTGTGTATATATGTGTATACATGTGAACCATATTTTGGACAAAATCATGAAACAGACTTCAAAACCATGGCCTTAATTTCCTTCAGCTGAAAGTAACAGATGACTCCAGGCATACACCTAATGTACTCACATTTCTATGGGGCATTTTGTCCACAGGTCTAAGCTAATATGAAGTAGATTTTTATCATATGAAGCATGCACAGTGTCAATGTTAAGTTGTCAATGCCAGCTCTTCAGGTCACAGATGCACATGTATTTGTCTGTATTATTTTATAAAACAGATATGGCAAACCTTCCCTTATGGATATATCCTTGACAGGGGATGTTGTAAAATGTCAAGTTTCCATAGAGTTGTTATGGTTTACTAACAATGATGAATTCTTTCTGATTCATATCTGATTTAGATTAAAAATATCTCAAAATAGTAGCTCATATTCAGTTGTTTTCTTAAAATAAAAGAAAAAGTCCTTCTCAGATTGTTTTTAAGTTCAGATTTAATTCAGCTAATTTGTCTAGCTTTTTCAATTAAAGTGTACCTCATTCAACACAATCAAACAATGCTGCAATACAGAAAGGAATTGTCTTTGGTCAAAGTAAGGTATTCTTATCTTCAGACAATGGATCTTTGTTGTAGAAGGTATGACATGATTAGGTGGTTTAATTTCAAAATCTTTTAGATTCAGCAATTAGTCTAGGAAGAAAAGTTCAAAATGCACTTCTCTTTGCGTTCCAGATAACTTCTGAATTGAGCGTAGGGTCTCTCCTTTCAAAAGCCCTAAAGAGATGAAAGCAGTGGAGTGTCTGGCTCAGGTAAAGAGACATTGCCCTCTACAAAAAAAAAAAAAAAAACCAACAAAAAACCTCAGCTCACCCTACCATTTACTTTCAAATATTTGGTCCCTCCTTAAAGTAGGCTATGGTTTCTGCAGCTTTCATGACTCAGTCAGCCTATTACTTCTAAAGAACTGCTGCAGCAGTTGAGGGAGCCTGTTGTCCTCACGTAGTCCTGATGAGTCACGCAGTGACACCCTGTGAACCTGATATGCAAAATTCTGCAGTCCTGCATCCTAAGAGTCTGTACAAATCCTTTGTCAATTTTGATCTACATGAACTTGCAAACTGAGATTTCTGCTTTGAATATGGAATGCAATCATACGCTTGCAGGCAAAACAAACTTCTAAATGATAATGTTCTTTTTGTTTCATGTGTAAGTTGTGCAAAGTTGAGAATTGTGGGTGGTTTGATCACATTTGATACTGGTTTCTTTTGAAAGGTCAGTGAGTCATGAAAAATTCTGTGTTGAACAGGAGTAATTTTTAACAATATATCTGGGTGAAGTTTTTTGGTTCAAAGTGAAGAGAAAGAATTACTTGATTTTTACTGCTCTTAACAAAAATCTTGAAGGCAGTGCAGATTTTTTCTGAGGAAGAATTGTAAGTCTAGTCAGGGCATCTTATGAGTGTTTCTGTTCTGAAACCAGAGCCCAAAGGTGACAATACTGCTAGCCTCAATAACGACAACAGGTAGGAAAAAGTGAGAACATATTTAATATTTTCCTGTAAAGGAAAGTCTGAAAAAGAAGTCTCTTATGGATGGGTGAACTGCTACCCTAGGCCCTAGGAAGAAAAGGTTCATGTCTAAGATTGTATAAAAGCAGTGCTGTGGAACAGGAGTGACTTCAACTAGTTGGTTACAGTTAGCTTATTTTGCAATTCAGAAGTCTCAGTAGTCAAACTGTAGCATAAATCAGCATCAAAATATCTGGCATGAAATTATTACATGTATTAAACAATGTTCAGTGTATTTGCATTGCTAGACAGGCTCTTGCATGAACTAGAACTTGAGGCCAGGTTTGTCATGCATACACAAATTAAACTCTGACTTCTGCTCTAGTCCTCTTGGTAGCATCTCAGTCTAACCTTCTTCCAGGACAATGTGCAAGATGAGAGTCAGGTGTGAAAGCTGAAAAAGGGTGTGGTTAGCTACTGCTTCTGTGGGTGCTAGTATTCACTGAGGGAATGCTTGTGTTTCAGAGCTTAGCCAAACAAATTGTCTTTAACAACTTGAGGGCTCTGCACTGGGACAGTCTGGTGGATAAGAGCTTTTGCTATTTTCAGTTGGGAGGTGGCAACAAGTATCACTATTTTACAGCTATATTTAGATTATATGCCATCCTTAGGGAGGGAACATGCCTGACAAACTTATTTTTGCAGTTCAACAGTAGCCCACAAGCTTATTAAGCCAAAGTAAAAGCTCAGGCTAAGAACAGAAATGTGGTATCCTTGTGTATCCTTGGAGCTAGATGACTCTATAAGAAGTCTTTTGGGAAATATTAGAAATGTCTGAAATAATTCAGCTTTAGATATGAATTTGTTAAAATCTAAATGTGTAACTGAAGCTTATATAGATATATCTGAGATAATGTTACGCTATCTGCATCAATGAATTTTAATAGTAATTTATGGCAGTGGGGGATTGTAAGTAATATGTAAAATCTGTCCAATGTCCAGCATAAACCCTTATGAAGCTATACTGTACTCTAATACTCCCATGGCTGTATTGCCAATAGGACCCAAGATAGCTATATTAAATTTAGCTGATGAAAATAACTCTTTTTCTTTTTTTAATGCAGACATAACTAAAATATTTTCTGTTTATTTATTCAACATCTTGTAAATTACAAACTACAAATAATGATAATGTTGCATAAGGTTAAGAATTATTTAATCTGTGTAAATTCTAAAAAGAATAATTATTATAGTCCATATTCCCATGGTTGTTTGTTGGCTAGTAATATTTACCTTATTTTTCAGAGTGTAAACCAGAATATTTTAACACTGGGATTATTGAAGTTACACAGTGGCATGTTTTGCTCACTTAGATTATGTAAGAACTTCCAGGAGTGTTTGGACATTTTGGTGACCAAATGCACTGATTCCTGGAATTAACCATACTTTCAGTCTACAGTAGTGGCACCTGCATTTCCTATCATCATTGCTTCTCATTTTTCTCACTTTCTTTGAAAGCACCTAAGTAGGTATGCAGGGAAAGTAAAACCATTTGCATTGATGTCCCCTTACATTTTCCTCTCTGTCTTCCTCTTCTTGCTATGAAACCACAAACATAAATGGAGCTATAAATAAAGCAACTAATGATGTCTGATTTGGGATGCATTTTTTTAGGCCATAATTTACTTCATTTTGGTTGGTTTTTAATTGGAAAACTGTAGAAGGAACTTTGACAGCTGGTGACAATTTAGTTTCATTTCTCTTGTAGTATGTGGCAGGTGTCTTCTTAAAATTTGTATATTAACACACACCCATACCCACCCCCCATTTAAATGTATTGCCAAAATGCAACCATTCTGCTTTTGTTCATCAGTTTTTCAAATAACTCTCTGCCTGAATAGCATTTTATGAGATGCTGTTATGGTGCTCAAGACAGATGTTAACCTCGCTGCTTATAACTTTCTATATTTACAGATGTGTTGAAAACAGAAACAATTCTACCAATTAACTCCAGTGTACTGCAGAAATAAGAAATAAAAAACTTGATTTATGTCAACTGGTGTGTTGAATTGGTTTTACTGCTGATGCAGTTTAACTTGTTTAGTCTTTTATTAGAACATGTTTTTTGGCACACTTTGCTAGCATTTAATCATTAAAAACAATTTAAGTATTAATCTTAATAGTTTAGTAGATAGGTTGAATTATTTGTTCATTTCCTTTAATTCATGTTGTCTTAGCAGATCAGCAACACTTACTTCTTAATGAGGGCTACTGTGTGATTGCAGGAGAGAAAATTACCTCCCTTAGTCTGCTAGAAAAGCAAGTACATTCTTATGCTGTCAGAAACCTTCAGAACCTTCTCTCTCATTTCTCTTCTCTCTCTCCTTTTTGTAGTCATAAATTACACAATAAAACCTTTTTACAGGAATAATAAAATGTATACTGTATTGCTTAAGATCATTTTGTTTGTCTATGTTTATTTAATGCAGAGAAACTTCTACAAATATTCTAGATGTTTTGAAGTAAAAATCTGACCAAAAAAGGAGGATTAGAATTAATAAATAAATACATAAAATTGTTAAGGGAATTCTTTTGAAATTTTGTAATTAGAAAATCCTGAGTTAAAGCATTTGTCAATCTCTGACTGAAACTGGAAAGCTGTAATGCTGTTTTAGATTTACTTGGAAGAAATCTGAGTGTGATGAAAACAAACAAAGAAATATTTGTGATTCCATTTTAATTTCAAACTGTGAAAAAAAATACATGGAAAATTCCCATTATTGTGCTGAAAAACATTTAGTGGGCTTGAGACCCATTCTTAATGATAGCAGCTACTTCTGCAACTGATCTGTGTTTTCCATCACTTATACTTCTTAAGCTGTGTTGAGTGGTCACTAATAGATGTGATCTCCGGAATATTGTAATCAATGTGGTATCAGGACCCCATCCAAGAGGTTTCTGTAGTCTTACAGTTTTACAACAGAATGTAAGTGTATTTGAACCCAGGAATACTGTAAGACTCATAGCGGTCAAAGTTGTTTGTTTAAATCTAAAAAGACAAATCCAGACTGTAGAATTCAATTTGAAATCCTACTCATAGTCATACATTCTGCTCTTTTATTGTAACAGCAGAAAGCTGGTGCTAATAATTCTCACTCTTCCCATGGTTTAGTTAGAATCATGGCTTAGTAGAAGATACTATCATACCTAGGGGAAAAATCCAGAATATGGCTTCCTTGTTGAAAATGATAGCAGTTATGATTCTAATTTACTGGAGAACATCAGCTTGTTCCTTTATATTCAGTCATTCACTGTTGGTTTACAGTAAACCAATACACAAATCAGTGAATAATTCATTGCTATGATTAAGCCATTGCCATTACTAAGAGAAACAAGAAACCCTTCCCTCAAATTAGACTATTTTCCAGTGAAATACTGTGTTGCAGTAACAAAATCAATATCTAGAAGCCTTTTTCTTTTAAATGCTCAAATTCCAAAATTGAAGTTAGAGAACAGATTATGTTTAAAGACAGTACAATATAACTGATCAGAAATGCAGCTTGTAATGAAAAATATTTAAGACTGTATAGATCTGAATTCAGTTTCAATGCATTGGTAGTTACCCTGCCCATTACATCTCCTTTGTATGTGTTGAAATGTGTATGACTGAAATGTGTTCCTTTGTTGTTTCATCTTCAGTTGCCTTTCTGTAAACTAAGACAAATTTTGCCTTTTTTTTTTTTTTTCTTTTTTAATAATAGATTTTAAAGCCTAAGCATTAAGTGTTTGTGACATCTTACATGTTTGGGATTTTTATATTTGTATGAATAAAGGAAACATCTACAGTTATCAAAAATATGTTCAAAACATTGTAGAGTAAAAAAATATGTTTGTGTATCTAAAACCAATGGGATGAGCTAAGCAGCTGCACATGCTGTCAGAGCATTCATAAACCAGAAATCTTAGGTGAAGTTTTATACCTGCTTGTGTTTAAAACTATCATAAAAATATCCGCAACAGTCGTGCACCAGAGAGTTTATGATGTGTGATTCTGTTCCTTGTGGTGTTCTCTGTATAAAGTTCCTCAACTCACACTGGGTTTGAGTAAGACATTTAGGCTTATGGAGCTATGTTTACAGCTTGTATCAGTTAATTTAAAAAACCCACATTGCTGACTTTTTTTATCACTCTTCATCTTTCCTTTCCCAGCAACAGTGAGAAAGTCCACTTAAAGACATACAGTTTTCAAAAAATAGTAGTTTTGAGCTGCCAGCTTCTCATCTTCACTGATATGTAAGACAGGAGAGAAAATTTGTTGAAGGATTTGCCAGTCTACAGTCTTGTATTTGATAAAAGTGAAACCTTTTTGAAGACAAGAATATTTTGTTAATACTTTTCTTTATGGTGTGCATGGCATATAGCCTATCCAGCAATAAAAGCTAGAAACCCTCTGGACAAAGTTTAGTAATTCTCTGAGTTATGTTTTCTGTATTGCTGGAATTCTATCTCTTTACTGATCTAAATGTGACTGAAATGTGTGAAAGATGGGTGTGTTCGTTGAAGAGGTCTTTCAGACTCAAAATTGTAAAATTGCCAGCTCTCAACAGCTGGGTTATAAATAATTTTTTTTCTGTTGTAAAAATGACAGTTCCTAAATGTTACATGACTTAACTTTTGTGAAGTGACACAAATTCATGCAGTGAAAATAAATCAAGAAAATTATTTTCACTCAAAATAAAACTGTAAGAATGAACAAATTAGTATTGGCAAATTCAAAGGAAAAGTGTGGCATTGCGTTAATGTCAAGTCTACCTCCAGAGAAATTCTATCATGTGTACAATATTAATTGTGGACTTCTGAAAGGCAATACCTTCATATCAAAGGGAGTCTCCGTAATTATGTATTTTGTGAATATTTTAATGACTAAAGTCAGAAATAATAAGAATAAAAAGCCCTGCCCCAGTCATTAACTATTGTACTTTTGTGTAACACCACTTAAACCAATCAGAATTGTAAGAGGAGGTATCACTCCTTGTGAGACAGCTAACAAGTTCTTTTCTGTTGAACTCTGACTTAACACATGTAGGACTTGGTCTGACATGTTGACATTATACTAAAAATGCCATCATGATTGATATTCCTTTGCTTCTCAGCAAGAAAAAAAAATAAAAAAATTAAGCCTTCGTGAAAGGTAAACTCTTATTTCCAGAATACTGGTGCCTCTAAATTAAAATAAAGGAACAATAGTTTGGCAGAGAACTGACCACCTGTGTATTAGCATCACACATTTAAAAAATATAACCAAATAAAAGAAAGTGAAAATTAGGGCATATGTAAAGACTGTTTATGTTAGGTAAAGCACAACCCTAAACACTCCCTCCACGACATCATAGGCCCTGCCAGGAGTGTGCTCCAGTGCTGGCTTCTCACAGCATCGCAGCCTTCTTTGGGCATTCACCTCCTCCTGCATGTGATCCTCAACTGGCTGCAGGTGGATATCCGCTCAGCTGTGGGCCTCCATGGACTGTAGGGGCAAACCCTGCATTACCACGGTCTTCACCATGGACTGCAGGGGACTCTCTGCTCTGGTGCCTGGAACACCACCTCTCTCTCATTCTTCACTGATTTTGGGGTCTGCAGAGTTGTTTCTCTTACATATTAGAGTTCCTCTCTCTTGGCTACTGTTGTACAGCAGTTTTTTTTCCCCTTCTTAAACATGTTATCACAGAAGTGTTATTGCTGTTGCTGATTGGCTCAGCCTGGGCCAGTGGTGGGTCTATCTTGGAGCCAGCTGGCATTTGTTCTATCGAATGTAGGGGATGCTTCTGCAATCTTCTCACAGAATTCACCTCTGTAGTTCCTCCACTACCAAAACCTTGCCATGCAAACCAAACACAATTATGGAAATATAATCAAGGAAAACATTGTTTGCCTGTCAGAGTGCTGAAAATGAACATCGGATTCATAGACTGGAGCACTTCTCTAAAGGAGTGATAGATTACTTTTTTCCACATTAATTTTGTCTCTGAAGGCAAAATCAATGCTGCTTTAAACAGAAACACAATATGGACTGTTACAATTTGACTTGTTTTGGGATTTGAAGGGACTAAACAATTGCTTTAAATTCTGAGACCCAGGTGTTTGCTGAGGTACTAACTATGCAGATGAGTGAGTGCAGCAGTTATTTTCTGAGTTTGTGAGGGCACTATAGCATAGATACTGTTCCAAGAGCAACTAAGATATTGAAACCTTTTTGTGTGACTGGATAATGGAAACCCTAAATTAAAATGGACCTGTAGCTCAGCTAATTATTTTTGAGCTTTTTAGTTCAAGTCATACTTGAATTATCAAAAAGAACTCCTTAGCCGGATGATGACAGAGAACCCCTTTGTTAACACCAGAAAAGGATTTCTATTTGATTGGCACTGTGTAATGCAGCAGATTTTGCCCTGTGTGACAGTACCACAACCTTTAAAGACACAGTTCCCAACAATTGTACTGGTATTCCTGGAGAACTTTAGATTGATATTCTAGGCATTTCAGGAGACCTTTTGATGGATAGTGTGAATTATACAGCATTAAGCAAGAATGACTGATGTGCTCCAACTGTAGGTAGTTAAAAAAAAATAATTCAGAAGTGCTGTATGCTTGCAGCTCCTACTGAAACTGTAAGTCATTTTCATAATATCACACTGACATAGAAGCATATACTATTAAGATCACAGAATGGATTTTGTTGTTTAGAAATAAATTCTGTTGCCAAAGAGCAAAGTAGTTGGAAGAGGGAAATGAAACTGTTATTGCTTTGTGGCTTATTGCATGGTATCTCTTCCTAGCACAACAGCAGTTCATAAAGAATGAGGTGAAGAACTGTATGGAGATGGTTTGTTTTCTAGTTTTCCTGAGCTTTATAGTGTACATAAATTTATTTATCCTTTCTTGGCTAAATCATAAAAAAGGACTGAACTGTACGTCACATGAATGTTATGTTCTCATTCTAGCTCCAACAGGAAGAGCTCTACCTCATTTGCAAAAAATGCCAGTCCAAATTGTTTTCAGAAACTTGCATTGTTAGAAATTCAGATACTTTCCTGAATATTGTTTCAAGGCAGCTAAACACTTCACAGATATTTCTCTCTGACCTGAAAAAAAGGTGTGTCTTTTTTTCTGTTTTCAATAACAATGCCAAAATATCAATGCCAGCACAAGAGACCCATGTGGGCAGTAGGTGTACAGCTAATAGAAGGACCTCGTCTTTACTGTACACCCTGCTGCCAACTTCTCTGTGCCTGCTGTTCCTTCTCCCACCTCATTCTCTTCACTCTGAGTAGGAGGTATTGGGCAACCATCTGGAAGCATATTTCCCTGATGGTTCCTCTGAGTCTAAATGATGAGGGTAGCCTCTCTCAAGAGTGAATTTTCTCCAACTTTTTGATGCTATAATCAGCAGCTTTATTGCACTTTCTGTCCTTCCTGCAAAAGGGTGAGATTGCCTTGTGAAAGCATATAGGTAAGACTGCAAAGCACCCAGATGCTATGGGGGATATAACTTGTCCACATGGTGTTGAAGAAAACACCAACTAGGGGAAGCCTCAGAACAGCACTTACAAAGAGGAGAAGCTGCAATAGAGGACACTTCTTCCACAGTAGCTCTGCAGCCTTTTCTCTTATTAGAAAAAATTCTGAGATCCAAGCTGGTTTGTCCCTTCTGTTTTCATTAGGGACAGTATCATAATTATTCTTTACATATTGATTACTTCTTTCTTTTACACTTTCCTTCTCTCTCCACATAGCTTCCTGATTTTCAAAATGTTTTCTGCTTGTTATTTATGTTTTCTTTCCCTTCTTCTGTTTTCCCCGCTTTTATTTTTTAATAATTTTTTTTCTTTTAACTTCAGTGGAAATCAACACAATAGGAAGTAAACTCTCTGAGATGGTCACTGTCCTTTCTGCTTGTGTAAAAAACCTAGCACATATTGTATTTTATGCAACTTAATCAGATTGGTTTACTGGAAATGAAAGGGAAGAGTAGGGTGGATTGCATTAAGGAAGCAATGGCAATTTCCCCCCACTATAACTGCATTGCGCGATAGAAGTAAAATGATGCAGTTACATAGTTCTTCTTTCTTCCCTTCCCTTTACTTGCTACACCCATCTAAAATGGAAGGCACATTGCAAAGAGTATTGTGAATTGCTATTATACCTATTTTTGCCACCAAGGCTACCTTCAGATACAAAATATTAATACATACTTAGAAATGCAATGGACTCGTATTCAAAGAATCCTAAATGTTTTTATAAATACGACTCCCTCCTCTGCTCCAAATACTTTCATGGAAGAATAAAAATACATCATATTTAGGTAACAATATTTAGCTGAGGAATTGTGGACTGAAAAGACTTCTTAAGCTACCCACTATCAGTCTTCAAGCTTACATCAGCAAAACCAGAGCAAACCAGAATCTGAGTATTTTAAATATTAATTCCAAGTGTAATTAACATGGATCCATGCTCCACAGCAAGAGAACCTAAGATTACTGTTCTTCAAAGCTAATCCAATAACAGCCTCTTCCTCTGAGATAAAATTTCTTAGTAGTAATGTTGGTGTCAGTCTTAAAAAGTTGAACTTCTGGAACCTTAAATCAGTGTTTTGAGATATTCATACAAATCCTGACAAAATCAATATGTATTTTTCTATTTGCTTCAATGATACAGGACCTGGGCCCTGATTTTATAATAAGATAGATCTTCAGGCACTAGAAAAAGCCTGAGAATTTCATGGGCTTATAAGTGACTTTGTGAGCCTAACATAATATATGGAACGGTTGTTTTAATACATTTGATTCTGCATTATTTTAATCTGTATTGCTTTCTTAATGTTGAATACAATGTACATCTATATTTAAATGTGCTAAATAGCATCTTGTACCATTAAGAATAATTTGAAAGTGTGTACTGTTGCTGGAATTAAGCCATCTCAGTAATAACCCTCTGTTGTTTTAACACTTTGCATGATCACACATTGTTTCTATCTCTGACTTATTTTTCATAGTCCTCCTTCAACATCTTTAAAACATTATTATGTATGATATCTTTAGGGGTAAAATGCTGCAATTAGTTACAATGAAAGCTGTGCAAGTAGTCTCCTGTATAAGTGCCCCAATGTCTTGCAGTCTAAGCCACCCATAGTAATAGAACAAAAATCATAGGCCCATTCATACTTGCTGTCATCTTCCAGTCAATATAATTTAAGCAGTTTGCAGCATGCAACAAGCACTAGTGACAAGAACGGACGCATATATTGTCCCCTTCATTTTGAAACAGTAAATAGAGAAAAATGTTCAAGTGTAACCTTCCACAACTTCAGGAAACTCAGTAGAGCCATGTATAGGGAAGAACTATTTAGACTAAAAGACTAAGTATTTAGTCACTTTGGCCTCTAAGAAGACAGGAAGGCAGAACCTTCAGCAGGGTGAGTGAATACTTCTCTTTACTGCTGTTCTCTGATGTCTTATCAGACTTGAGGGATTTTGCAGATGCAATGCAACAAATGTCTCTCCTCCCACTCTATGTAGGTTGCTCATAAGGTTGTGTTTCTATTTCTAGAAGTCTGTTTGTTTCCTGAGACATGACATTGCCAAGGATCTTTTGCTATCTGTCTGTATCACAGTTGAGAATGATGGATGATATGTGATCTTCGTAAAATGTTCTTTAAAAACCTGAATGATGGATATTTTTATTGGTTTTATGTAGCAAGGTTTTGGCAACAAGAGCGCTGCAGCAGTGGCTTCTGTGAGAACAGAGAACTGCCCCTATGTCAGACAGAGCCAATTACAGATGGCTCCAAAATGGATCTGCTGTTGGCCAAAGCTGGGCCCATCAGCAAAATTGGTGGAGCCTCTATAATAAAATATTTAAGAAAGGATATAAAAACCAAACCCCTGTACAGTACTTGAGAGGGAGTGAGAATAATGTGAGATAGACAGCCCTGCAGACACCAAGGTCAGTGAAGAAGGAAGGGGAGGAGGTGCTCTGTGTGCCAGAGCGGAGATTCCCCTGCAGCCCATGGAAGTTATCTAGTTGGACTAGATATCCACACTGCAGACTCCAGGCAGAAATTGCAGCCCATGGAGAGAAACCCTTGCAAGAAGCAGGTTTTCTGGCAGGAGTCATTGTCTGTGGGTGGCCCATGCTGGAGCCTGAGAAAGAAAGATGAGTGAGAAAAAGGCATTTTTTTTGGTCTTGATTTTCTTTCTTATGACCCTACTCTATTTTTAATTTGCAATAAATTAGAATGCTCTTTCCCAAGTCAAGTCTGTTTTACCCATGACATGGTGAGTGGTCTCCTTGACTTTATCTCAATTCGCAAGCTTTTTTCATCTTTTTGTCTCCCCTTGATCTGCTCAGAAGTAGGAGTGAGATCTTAATTTAGTGAATACTTAGCAACTAGTAGACTAAGCCACCACAATATTCCATACTCTTCCTTGTCAGCGCAGTTTAAGATTATGATGCTGTTTGCCTGTTTTAAACTGCACTCCATCCTTAGGTATGATTATGTTTCACTGTTTCATTCAGTAAACTGATTCAACATCTCTTTCATCTTCCTTATTCTCTGTGTAGTCCTAAGTGTTTGTTTATCCTCACTAAAATATAATTAATCTATTCCTTTGCAATTCTAATATAACTCAAATAGTAGAATGAATCACAAACATTATTGGTGGTGATTATCAGACTGGCTAAGTCATCCCCTTTTCACAGAGGAGACAGCAAAGCACAAAGGGTGCCAGACTCTGGAAGCATTAACTGAATGCTCAGCTTCAAAATTTTGGCTTCAGTTTTCAGAAGGCTTATTTTTCTCCATTGTTTGAATTTCAAGTCAATTTGTTTGTCTTACAGTAGTGACTACCCCCGTGAAACTGACTTTGGGTATTACAACTTGGACATGCAGAAAAAGCTGAGAAAAACAATTAAAGGCCACCTGTGATAGCTCATATTTAATTTTAACAGAGCTAGTCACAATGATTCAATGTAATCAATTAATCCATCAAATATCTTACTTTGATATAGACAGTACTGAATTCTTTTAGATAGTATGATATTCTTATTGTATCCTGCTGATTACAGAATATTCTGATATTGATCCACCTAATTCCAGTTTTCTGGCATTCATACTGCAGGTTGATTTTAGTTAAAAATACATATGTGCCTTAGTTTTGATAATTTCTAGTAGTTCTATGATTATTTTCCATAGTTTTCTAATTCTTGATGGTATTAGACTGCAACCATTACAATTACTTGTGCAAATGTGTCCATTTTAAAGCTGTGTCAGATCCCACCATTCATTCTTGTTCCAGGATGTGTGCAAATCCCTTTTATTTGCCTAAGACAAAAAGGTTTTGATGTTGAGAAATTTTTCCAACATTTTCAGCATTCTGCAAAACAAATTTTACTGAGAATGATTGTTGTGCCTTTTGGGACATATATAGCTATTTTCAAAAGCTTTCTAATTGCTGTTATTTCTCTTGAGTATACCTTGAATTTAACTCACTTTATTCAAGTATCAACAGGAAAAAAACTGTTTTGTATACAGACTAAGGTTTTTGTTTAATCTTCTTGGAACAACACTGTTAATTTGATTTTATTGATGTATGGTCTGCACTTTGCAAATTAAGATTATGGTGTTTACAGACAGCTTTCATTTCTTTGTCTGCCATGCTGTCTTTCAGAAAGATGTTCAGAAAATTATGAGATTTCAAGAGTACATTCTAATTATCACAAACCTCTCTATCAGTGTAAAAAAGAACCTTGCACAGCATGGAAATAATAAACCGTTTTTTAATGGTCCAAATCAGTCCTATGCAAATCAAATTTCTTGGTTTATAGATAGTATCGGACATCTCCGTCTGAAAGTTTGCTAGTACTAGTTGGGATGGTCCTGGAACTATATTGTCTTTGAGTGAGATTTTCACAAGGACTCCACATTGTCATAGCTTTCCTTGTACTACATCAAAGTCACTAAATTTGTTGTGAGGAGATCTGGGTAACAAGAAGCTGTGAAGAACAGTT